>CM062825.1:11086447-11412193 GCA_031772345.1 Himalopsyche anomala | reverse complement strand
TATTGTTTTAGTGATATCTCTTGTATGTTTTTATGAATACGTATCAGTCATTTTTGACAAATTTAAATAATCATAACACAATGCTCATTACTTTTGCGTTATCTGGACAGTATCTGACCACGCCACTGCTCAGGCGTATAACAAATAACTCAGATATAATCAAACGGTGTGTGATCGTCGATAATAAACAGCTCATTTGATATTTATTCATTGCATTCCTTGCGGACTCTCAACAACATATTATTACATTGACTCGCCAATAGCAGACGAATTTTTGGTGTGTTTTGATTCAAAATAAAATATCGAGTGAACACACGGCTCTCTTGATTATATTCAAATATCGCGTGTGCTATGTATATATTATTAACATATATCACCGAAAAGAAATTTACACTCGTCTCATTTTTTACACGGTAGATACTTTCCCTAAAAACCGTGTATAAAAAACAGTGTAAAAAACCCGTGAATTGAACATTGGTTCCCTGAATTTAAAAAAAAACCGTGTTATTTCCAAAAAGAACAACATAGTAAAAAATCGTGTAAAAAAGCAATAATAAAGATTGAAGACCCAATAAGTAAATTACACAAAATATTATTCATTATATGTATTTTCTTCTTCTTCTTTGACCATATTCGCTCCATATGTGGAGCATACGGCCGCCACGCGGTACCTCCATGTTTCCCTGTCTCCCGCCAATTCATGAGTCATGACAGGTTTGGTTAAACATCACATTGGCCTTACTAGTATTAATTTTTAGACCAATGCGACTTGAGTTAGTTCCTAACCCATCAATAGTCTCCTGGATGCCCTTAATAGATTTGTCGAATCTATATGTATTTTAATTATGAAAAAATATTACTGTTCATCATTACTTGATTACGCACGAGAACTTTTATGAGGGACTAGATATAAATCATTTTTATCGCTAGAAATGTCTTACACGTCTAATGTTTTCAAGCTTTATGTTTTTTATTGCTGTTGTTATTAAGAAATCCGTTATCCGCTTCTGTGTTTTTTGTGCCTGAGAATCATTGTAGAGAAAATAATTCGTGTAAAAGTATTTGTTATTTTTAGTGGATTCTGTTATTTCAAAATCATGTTAAAAAAGAATTGAGTGTGTTTTGTTAGCGATTTCTTGAATCGAACGCTGAAAACTAAACATTAGTATCCCATTTACATCAAACGAGTACCCTACATCAATATTTCCCGAGTAAGCATCTAAACATTCTAAACCATATGCTTTTTTAGCGAGTCAGTTAATTTTTATGTTTGTTTGTTAAAGATGGTCACGTATCTCTCATTATAATATATCTATTATAATTACAAATGTGCGTTAGCTTTTTTTATTCTTGCTCATTATTTAAGTTTTATTATAACATCACCCTTTGTCCGACCACATAAAAACAGTATACAAAACAAACTCATTGGGTAAAGAAATATAAGTGATTATTTGTCGAATAATTTCATTCGCGATACGAACATACAAAGTATTACAACGTTTTTTTCGTCATTAAACGGAGCTTATATTTTTTTTATAAAAATCCTTCTTCGTATGGCTGTGATTGTGTTTAAGAATGTTCGGAAAGGTCCATGACAACTGCTTTGTTCCATGGGATTAAGTGTCAAGGAGACAGAATGATTTACGAACATGCTGCATTTGAAAAAAAATACAATTATAATAAATACTACTTAGCATTCATTAATGAACAGTTGACTTGATAATAGAGTCCTTCAGATATACCTTGAACTTTATATAACGTTATTTTAATACATGCTTAGCTATCTCCTATATTTTCAATTAAAAATTTATAAATATAAAAATACAACGGTAGGGCATTCTGCAAAGCAACAATATATCAGATTTTTGAATCAATTGGATCCGATTTGGTGGATTTGACACAATTTTTCCGTGGTTTTAAACTGGATTTGAAACAATAGCTTATGGGCCATCAAGTTCATATCTAGCCATCTAAATGTGAATTGGTTGTGGCTGTAATAAAACGGCATAAAATTCATAACGGCATTACTATAGTCCCAATACTTAAATTGAGCCCTTAAGAAGTGAAATAGCAAAATTGTTAATCTAAACGCCTTTATTTACTGTTGTTGCAGTTTGCATGTGTATACTTTAAGGAGAAAACACTATTGCAGTGTATATTTACCAAGTTTTAAAAACGTATTTACAATACTTTAAATTTGAAAACGTGTAGAATATTATAATTTAGTGAATCGAAGACGATTTAAAATGTGGTAGTACTTATATTGAACATCATTTTCTATTCAAACTTTGGAAACATTATTTCTTACACTAGACATATTACATTACTTAATTCTTCTTTTGTTTATATAATTCTTAAATCCCAATTGTATTCACTTGTTTTGGTGAAACTGTCAATTGATATTAGCATATTCAACTCTCTTATTTGACTTGTGGTAGGTAAACATATTCGAAAAGGAATCAAGTCAGACAAGCTCCAATTCACCGTAAATCGTGACTCTTGAGACACGCATCTCCAGTCTCGTCTATTCTCTAATGAATCCCAAATCGGGCATATTATTAAGTACACGGATACTTAATGTGCGAAGCTTTCCCTCACATCTGAAAGAAACTATTATAGGTAAAGACGATACACGTTTATAAGATCTTCGAATACAAGAAGTTGATTATTTTCAATTAAAGCCTTTTTAATATTCGCAAAGCATTGTTTCAAACTACTACCTTAGTGCAATCAGTTTTTATCTCTTTATTCACAGAACACATACGCGAATCTCGATATTCTCAGTTAACTTAAAGTTTTATTAGCTTCCTTTCATTATGCATGCATTCCGTAAAAGAGCAGCGATAACTTTTTCAAATATGTTTCTGGAAATTTCCTAAGATTGCTATGCGTTCAATTGAATTAAAAATTACTGTTAGTAATGGAAAGCTTCTACTTATAAAAGGTCTAGATCAGTGGTGGGGAACCTTTTCTTCTCTAAATGCCGCATTCATTTTTCTGATTCGACATAAGGCCGCAGTGAACATTGACTAGGGTTTTTTTAGGTCTTCCAAGGATTTTGACATCGAAAATCTTAGGAATTTACGAATTTACAACAATTTACAGAATTACAGAATTGGCCAGGAGGCCGCACCAGAGTAGCCAAAAGGCCGCAGGTTCCCCACGCCTGTTCTAGATCTACTAGCTATCTGTGTAATGTCGCAAGACTATCGAATGCATTGGAATTAGCCAGTGTCGCTTTAAAGTCTCCATGGCTGATCCATCCAGCCTTAAAAATAAACAACAAAAAGTGGCATTAAAATCTCAGTTTTATAAGCAAGTCACAAGCTCAACACTCCCTTAAAATTGACTGATATTTTTATTAAATAAAACAATTCAAAAGCATTTGCTATGGATTGAATTGGCATTTACTTGGTAGAACTACATTGTAATATGGTAAAAAATATCAAAGTATTTAGTTCTACAACATTTTAAAAATGAATACAAAAGAGTGTTTTATTTTTATAATATAATAACCTGGTGTAACAAACAATTAATATAGCTGATTTAAAAAAAAATCGAACTCAATACTTTGATTTTTTTTTTACCATAGTGCTATTTAATAATTCCACATTATTATTTATTTACGTAAAATTAAATATTACGTACATTAGTAATGTAAAAAATGAGACCAGCATTTATTTTAGTAAATGAATGTCGAATTAGTACAAAAGAGTGTTTTATTTTTTTAATATAATAACAAGGTGTAACAAACAATTAGTATTGGTCATCACGAGTATTTCAATTTTGTTTATATAATATCTGTCGACCAAGTATTGACAGTGAACACCTTAAAAGTGGAAAATCAATGTTTGCCAGTTACGTTTCTCTGAATACACGAAAAGGCAATAAATGAACGCCAAAAAAGTATAGAGAGACAATGACGCTGTCGATGGCGGAATATGATAATATATTTTTGAACTAATAAATATGATATAAATGACATTCTGCTGTTTAAGAAATTGTTTTTATGCATGGCAAAGTTAATAATATATCGTATCAACTATCAATAAACATATCATTTCGCCATATTGCTCGCTAAATAATTTCTCCACCGACTGAACGATGCGGCCTGTCGCTTTCTTAATATGCCTGAGCTCCGATTGATGATGCGTTGAGCCATAGACCTTAATGAACCGAGGTCTGAGACTAAGGTCTAAGAAAGGCTCCAACGGATGAGTAATCAAATATCCATTCGCGAATCTAGTCAACCAATTAAAATCGGATTTATATGCGCGGGAAAGGGGTCACTCTGCCAAGTGTACGTACATTTCACCTTTCTTGGATGTTTTAGTTTATATTGATGCGCAGTGGAAAGTTCATCGGTTGCACGTATCTTCAAGGGTACCATAAATTTCTTTCACTAAATGATGCATTATTGCATCTTACTTACAATGAAAAAATGTACCATACCATAGGTTTAGTATAATATCCATTTATGATACTAAAAATATATTTAAATGGTCCTTACAAATAAAAATAATAAAACATTTTTAGTATTTTTTCCACATAAAATTTATTTGATCAGGACCGGTTTTGCTCACCACGAGCATTATAAATATTATTTTTTTGCTAGAATTTATTTATTTAACACTGTATAAGATTGATAAATTATAAATTTAAGACTTTTGCAATGAATAAAAAAGCATAATACAATTTAAAATATTAAATTCAGTAGAACAAAATGGTAAGGAAGTCAACTGAATAAGCTCTGACAAACTCTACTTTAATACATTAAAAATAGCATAGACATAGAAAGGTTTGCATTTCTTTTAGATATGGTCAAATAGCCTTGATTTAAAAAAATGTAGTTAGGTTACATTTGGTATTCAACATAAAACAAGCCTTGTGGTTAAATACTGACGACTTAATATGAATTCTGACAATTTAATATATAGACACGTGTTAGTTGGATTATCCCATTAACACCCGTTATGTATATGCAGCCGCTGTTTCACGGCTGCCTTACATAACGCAATAACGATAAAAAATAAACGAATTTACTCATCACAATTTTGGCCTGATATAGAGCACGGAACCTATCTTTAATCATGCTTTTATAAATACTGATAAATACAAGCTTAATATATTTATGAAAACAGATGAGAAAGACGAAAAACTTATACTATCCTTCATATTATATGGCATGTCACCAGCATTTTTTATAATATAAATAAAATATTGTATTACATAGAAGTGTTAAGACTTAATTAATATTGATTAGTGCTTCTCGCGAAATAATTCAAAATAAAATTCTTGAAAGTTATCACCGAATATGGAAAATAAAAAAAACTCAATAGTTATTACGTAGATTGGCATACTCCCTGGTTATTTCTCGTAAGCCGCTCTAAATTCATCACGTGCCAAAAGCTCTACATTTCTATCGCCTTTCGCTTCTGTTTCGTCCTCCGTCATTCAGATACGCTCGCAAATTCTCAACCTCGTCTACTTACCTCTTCACTCTGTCACTCTTGCCGTGAGAAAAACTCGCTGTGCATTATAAATATTAATCCTGGGAGGGATTGTATATTCAGACATATTTATTGTACATATATTATTTTTTGAGAATTTGTTTAACATAAAATATTATTAGTACTCCATTTCTACTAGTCGATGGAAAATATTTGCAAATTGTGTATTCATAAATGTCACAGCTTAATATATCTTATACCCGCATTGTTAAAAATACATTTATATAATGAAATGAGAAATACATTTATATTTAAAAATCCAACGGTTTTATGAAGTTAATTTGTTTGATTGACTTTTACGTACATTGTCGAAATACATATTTACTATTCAACTTTTCATAAAGGTATTGCTACTCACTTTGTTGTTTTATTAAGTGAAACACTGGTTTTACATATCTAATAAACATTTTCAGACATGGTTCCATTTTATCTTCAATTTAGTTATTTATTCTAAAAGAATGAGCCGGTTTTTTATCCGCTATCTACGCATCAATGAGAGAAGGTATTTAATACTTTCATTACAAAATAGGATGGTTGAATCTTATCTGAAAGTATATTCTTTTGTAACCCCCCTCCCCCCCCCCTCCATCCTCCATCAAAAGTATTGTAATAAGTACACCTAATTATCTACACCATGGGTGTCCAACCGGTAGATCGCGATCGACCAGTCGATCCCAAAGCAAAATTTGGTCGATCCCGAAAGCTTCCGTGAATTTTAAAAAAATATATTATTTAAATATAAATCATACAAAAATATAATAATTGAATTATTTTGTAAGCGCATACCTATCTAATGATATATATTTCGCATTTAAAATAAACATTTCTAAGTTCGAAGAAGGGAAAAACCCTACTAAATAAAATTTCTTATAAGATTCATGTTAGAAATCTATCGTGAGAAAACTTAAGGTTGAAAAGTCGATCCCAGAGCAAAAAAGGTTGGACACCCTTGATTCTACACCTTTACAAAACAATGACGAGTAGCTGACACTACAGTATAGGAAGGAAACTAGCCAAAAGAATATTAAATTTGTATATTATTTCTTGTGTGAGACAGTTTATCGCCGCCTTTTAATATGAAATGAGCAATTACTCTAATGAGTAACTCTAACTTGATTGAGTGTTAAACATTGAGCCGAAAAAATAGCTTATTGTATTAGATGTAATAAATAATGTACTAGTAAGACATATTTATATTCTGTAGAAAAACTATAAAGAATACTCGTGCTTGATTAAGAATCCTACATGGCTTGAAATTTATGTATCTTTATACTTGTAATGTTGTATTTATTAGTGTTTGCATCGTATAAAATACGATAACATGAGATAAGGGATAATTACTTTCAATTAATTAGACAACCCGAAAGTGTGCAAATTCCTTTCAGCGATATACGAGGAGCAACATTTTCACATCCGGATCTGGCGTGTGCATTTCTGCATGTCAGATTTCGCGATGCAGCTTTTGCATCCGAGAGCTTCAAAGTTGGAATGAAGCCTCCGCGTTGATTGACCATCTTTATCGCGCTTTTGTCGTTATTAATGACCACCTGGCCTAGTGGAAGCGGGGCACTTTGATTGCAAACGCTATTTACCAGGGAACACTAACAAGAATTTGATGCAATTATGTGGTATTTTATCGGTTATATCTCCTACATTGAACTAAAGATCTAGAACGCGGTGATATGCCGGCAATTTGGAAAGATATATACTGACTTCGTTAAATGGTAATGTGTTAAGCATGCATAAATCAATGTTTTACATCTTTATATGAAAACGAATCAAAGAAATGCAAATGATTACACCAGATTTTTTTCTGCGATTGATACGTTCCGGGAACCGCGATGTAAAAAAAAATCTACAAATAATTATTATAAACCTCTTTCCTTCAAGCATAATATGTACACGAATTTCAAAAGTAAATAATCATATGCAGCCTTAAAAGAACTGAAAATAAACTGATTCGATTATTAATATACGAATGTACTTATCTTGCTATAATCGCGAATGAGGACGACAAACAGACAATAATGCAATAATTTAAGATTTCGACTGAAGGTAATTGGTGGAATATCAATATTAAATTTGAATCGTTCAAATTATGTACATTCACACAGATTTTGTCACTAACGACTCAGGTTTCGCCTTTCGGCATCTTCAGGCGTTCAAGTGCACAGATAAACTTGAACGCCTGAAGATGCCGAAAGGCATACATTTCAATGTACATACATTTCAATGGTATATAATATTTTATTCACTAGACCTCAAATATTTTTTTTTTCTCCTCTTTTAACCTCTTCTGAGCAAGTTATTATTAAAATTTAATAGAGTAAAAAGATATATCAAATTAGTTATAATATCAGTAATGCGGTTTGTAGGTGCTTCATGAGCTCGAATATGGTACGACCAAGACAAAGGATGGCCATTGTCAAAGCGACTACCGTCTTTCACGCAAATGCGCGCCAACACAGATAAGTCCATTTAACTTAACTGCTCCATATCGCATTCTACATGATACTTTGTTCTAGAATCCGGGCAACTTTGTGCCGGCTATTGTGCGCGCGATATTTATTTCTATAGCGGCAACACCATCTGCGCTCGATTTGTCGCCCTAACTCACCTGAGAATATCTCATTAATTGAGATAGTGTAATGACTTCCATGTAAACCAACTTTATACCCGTAAAAGTTTCATTTTTATTACCCGTTCGTATTGATTTGCAGGGCCGAGGGAAATCAATGCCTAATAAATAACAAAGAAAGTTTTTCATTGTTAAACTCTTCAGGCATTTATAAGCGGTAAATGTCTGTTTTTAAATAGCATTCATAGAAAATTAATTGAATACGTATTGACTTGGTAGAACTTCATTATAATCAGATGAAAAATAGCAAAGTATTTAGTTTTAATTGACTTAATCTTCGTATAAATTGAATTTTATTTCGAAAGTCTTTATTCCTGATTGCAATTTCTGAATGTCCTTCTTTTTCAAACTTAAAAGCTCAATTTAGATACTAATTCGGCATTTAAATCTGACATAAATTTGATATAACGTGTATCAAATTGTATAAAATGCGATTATCGAAAAAAAACTGTAGGTTAAGTAAGTCATTTTTCTTTTCCACAGTCAGGGCCGGCGCTACCATACAGGCAAAATAGGCAATCGCCTAGGGCGCAAATCATTAAGGGGCGCATATTGAGTAATCAAATTATTTTGTATATTCTAATAACAAATAATAGTTTATACTTGTATCTGTTCGTTATAATTATGTATCGTATTCTATATACTTCGAAAAAGGTAAGTTGAGCGACTGGCTAACGAACAGTTCTCGTAAAAAACTTATTTTGAGATACCTCCATTAGAAGACCATATGATTCACATTGAGAGCGGACATGTATATAAAAAATATTTTAGTTTGTTAAAAAGGGGGCGCGCCAATAACCGTTGCCTAGGGCGCCAAATAACCTCGAGTCGGTACTGTCCACAGTCGCTATGTATATTATCAAACACTCATCGCGTTTTACGTATTCTCTATCTAGCCGTTGTAATTATCGTATCTGAGACAACCAGACGCTACATATTAGCAATGCTTGTTAAAATATAATAGTTAACTCGACAGCCTGTTATTCAAAATATTACGGGTTTCAAGCAGCTTACTTAGCTGCTTGTCATAGAAAAGACAATAAACTATTGACCCCTACACTCCAGCTACGGCGCTTGACTTCTTTGCGAGTGTCATACGTATGTTTGATCTCAACCATTATTATATTTTATGAGTACGCACCAGTAATGATACCTGTACTCAATTCAAAAGCCGTTAAACTTCACAGTTCTATACATGTGCTCCTAACAATTTTATGCCAATTTCAAATACCCAGAAAGTGATTTTTTAAAATTACCAGCTTGAGACTTTTTTTTTTAGTTCTTCCGACGATTTTCGCATCCAAAATCACAGGATTTACAAAAAATTAACAGCGCGTCATCTTTTCTTTTAGCTCGTCCGTGTTTCATTTTCTCAATCCCGAATTCCCGGGATTTCGGGATCACAGAATTGGACAGGATCCCGGGATTGGATACGCCATTTGTGATGTCTAAAAATTTTCTCCTACTCTTCCGATCCTTCAATAACTGGGCGTAGCGAGAGCGATTAGTTAACAACTAGTCCTGTCCTAGCCTAATCTTTCTATCCCTACTACTCTCTCTGGAAAAGAGAGGTTGAGTGACTGAGTAAAAAACAGTTCTCGTAGAAAAAAGTTCTATTGAGATACCTCCGTTATGAGACCATATGCTCCACATTGGGAACGGATATAGATTTTTTTTTAAAAGGTATAAAAAGGTTGCTCTAAGCCAGTGTTTCTTAACCATTCGAAAAAATCGCTCTCTTTAGCAGGAATAAATTATCTACCGCCCCCCAAAATACCATTTATTGCCATGTAAGTCATATAAACATTTTAATAACAGATTCCCCAAAGAATTGCCCCCCAAATTCCGAAAAATTAAAAACGCCCCCTCAGACTTTTTAACTCCCACCAGGGAGGCGGCACCGCCCCCGTTAAGAACCACTGCTCTAAACGTTTCATTCTCAAGCTTTTATTAAATACCAACGGATTATTTTGTATTAAATTATTAACGATTTTTAAAAAAATATGTATGTCCCGGAAACGAGGTGTGTTAATTAACTCTACATATTCATATTGTATAGCTACAATTAGGGCTTCCAAACCGGTTTAAACCGAAACCGGTTAACCGGTTTATCGCATGTTTTGAAAAAAACCGAAAACCGGTTTATTTCACGCGGTTAACCGCGTTTTATCAATAATACTTATTTCTTATTTTTCATTTTTTTTTCAAAAAGAAAAATCTTTTACAGTGAATTTACTGCGTAAAAGCGGAAACCATTTACATAACACAAGAAACATGCATATGAATTGTATAAAAAATCTAATTATGTCTCAAAGTTGTCCATGTTGTGAACAGAAATGACTTTTTCAAATGGTTTAATATTTTTTTCGTAATTATTGACAATTATTTATCAAAAGACGGAATGATTCTTACATGCACGTCACTCAATAAACTTTATTGTAAATTTGACAAATCATCAGTATAAATCTTGAAAAAACTATTAATAAGGATACTATATATAACTATGTATCATTTTAAAACGTATACAATTTAAATAATGAGTAATAATCTACATCTCCTTACCTACTGTTATTTTTTTGTGTGCTTGTTAGTAGATATATTCTTCCTTTGCATGATTATTGCATTATATTATTCTAAGTTTATTTGATTTTGTCTTTAAATCAACAATGCAAAAAAACGCTGCTTTAAATATGATATTTTAAATTATTGTACGAACCTTTTATTCTGCATCATAATGTAATATGTGAAAACTAATACCCAAGAGTTAATTGTAAAGTTTTACCTAACGGGGGGTCAAAATTATTCCAAGAACTTTGTCCCATGTCACTTTTACTGTATTGTTCAATTATATGGTTGGTTTTGTCAACTTCAAACGCTTCCGTTTGCAAAACGTTCACAAAAGATGCAGTAGTATTTTTTATAACTTAAGTAGGTACTCATCCTTTCTCAGTTGTCATTAAATTAATACCAGATGTGGCTAGAATTTTACAGTCTCACAAGGTCGAGGAAGTAAGTTAAATAATCAACAATAGAACGGACAAACCTATTGATGCTTTATGACCCAATAGAGTTTAATCCCAATACATTTACTTAAGTATTTTTAATGCGGAAAAAATGTTTCTTTTTAATAAAACAATATGAGATTATTGATAGTTTCTCAGTAATATACAAATTGCTTATACGCACCGATTATGAGGTTATAGGAAATTAAGAAGTCATTGATATTTTTCAGGTAAATAGCACAATATCTATCTTAACTAGAACAATATAAAAAATATATATTTAAATACAGCTTTGGTGCCTATTTTTGATTGATACAATTTTTGAATTCAAATTTGTAGTTTCGAGGAAATATAACATTTTCGATGCATTCTTTTTTTACGAATTATTTTCTTGAGCAATAGATAAACAAACACACTGTGAACTATGATTTTTTGAATATAATATTATGTAAGTAATTTTGAACGTGATACGTAAATGAAGATTTTAGTATCGTATAATACCTATATGTATAAATAAATAATTGTTCAGAAAATAACATATACCCAATAAATAATTGATGTTATCATAAAATATAATTATTATTGTGCTTGTTATCCTCAATTATAATTTAAGTATTATGGTCTGCACATGATGAACATGATAACGCCGAGTCCATGGGCGAGTGGTCAACGTCGTTTCTTTGGGTTGCGGACCCAAACGAGCTCGAGTCCCAGTACGGGCGGATTTTTGCAATCAGTTCATAGATTTCTTTTCTATGGCATGGATGTCTGTGATGCCTAATATTCTATTCCACTATCCCTTAAATTACTATGATGTAGTGAGAATGATCAGCCGCCCATGTTCTAGCCATAACTTTCAATCTCTTCGCTCTTCGAAAAAAGAGGGGGTTGAGCAACTGAGTAACAAGCAGTTCTCGTTAAAAAATAATAGTTTGAGTCTATATGCTTCAAAGTGGGAGTGGAGACATATAAGCTAATATTATTGTATTATACTATATTTTTTTCTAAGCATTGGATGTCCTATCTAGTCGATATGCTTAAAAAAATAAATGCATTTATTTAAAGATGTTTCTTTTGATGAGTTTTATTATCAAGTTCTATTTTTTTATTTGACGTATTTTATCATAAAATATTTTTCCAGATTTGATTGTCATTGTTGTATATATAAAATGCCTTCTGTGTTCCATCTATAAGATAAATATCGATTTTTCATTATAATTGGAGCATTTATGACAAATATTTTTAAAAAATCCAGAATTTTTTTTTTTTGCATACCTACCTAATCAAAATACGTTATATTTCGGTTTAAACCGGTTAACCGGTTTTATTGCCAGAAATAAACCGAAAACCGGTTAGTTGGAAAGTCCGGTTAATTGGAAGCCCTAGCTACAATGAATGTAAGATAATTATTTATCTTTTATGTTTTGAATTACCGTTTGGGAGAACGGTTATATTAATATCATAGCCGGTATTGTTATCGAGCTCGTCTAACTACAGGGTTAGTATCGTATTTGTTTTCATACTTGTTAAATCATTATTGTACAGATACCGATCTTAGATCATTGAATATATTACAAATATTGTATATGATCCGATTGTATGCACAACAATAAATACTTGGAATTATATGTTTGTAATAAATAACAGTGTTACGCGGTTTGTTGTTGCCCGAGCATTAATTTACCTGTATAATGATATGTGTTTCTTTGGAAAATAGTAGCGTGGAAGTGATTTACTGTTTATGTGCAAACAATGTTTGCTGAAAAGATGTTTAATTTGAATTAAATAAATCATTTAAAAACTACAAAGGCCATAGTCGTTTATTAATAATTAATTCATTATGTATTACGGAATATTACAAAAATGTCGTGATTAAATCAACAACGTTGATATTTACTGTGAAATCCGTTTCTTACCAACGTTATCTGAAAAGAAATATTTCATTTAAATTTAAGGTTATCAAGTTTTCGTAACTCTTGATTCAAACCCCCATTTGCTACCTAAACAAACATTTTCTTTTTTCTGTTAAATAAAAAATATGTATTATGGTAATTTAATTCAAGTTTAAGTTTTTACTGGACAAATAAGAAATTGACTCATGGCTTTTTTTATAATCGTGTTTAAAGACAAATATAATAGTTTGACTCGACTGTTACTTTATTCTCACTTCATCTGAAAACCTATTTGAAATATTGAAACAATGACACTGACAAGTAATGCTTTATGCATCGAAGGTTTAGTTTCACTGTCCAATCAACATGACTTTCCATTGATTAATTACAGCGCGGTGGCTGCATACAAACGGATGAACTGTCGCTCCTGTGTTTCTTGACAACCATCATCAGTTGCATTCGTTGGCAACCTCGACGTCATTAATGTTAAGATTTATTTTTTCTTTTCAGAGTATTCGGTGAAAACTTTATGGAATTGATTACTTTATTCTTATACTGGTTGTTTTAATTTATACACAATTTATGGAATAACAACGTTATCAATTTTATTTTACACAGTGAATATGTATCGTATATTGTATACTTTTTAAAGATTTAACGTTGACTCGCGAAAAAATATTCAGTTTATAATTTAGATTTACGTCTGCTTACAAAATTAATATACCGACTGTCTGAAAAAAGATTAATACATATCAATGCTAGGTTTGAGCTTAAAACATTATTCAACAACAACAAAAAATAGCTCGTTGGATTGTAAATAAATTCCCACACTTGAATTATGTATAAAACAAGTCTAATTTTTAAATAAAATATGTAGATTTATTTCAAATAATTCACTATTTAAAGTCGACTATTGCACAATATTTTATTAACCTGATTTTATCAGAATAATATTTTTTTTAAAATAATGTAAATCAATTGAGTCATTACTGTCTTGTAAACTGAATTCTAGCAAATAACCTAATCATAGAATTTCAATATCTAATTATTCGTCAATATTAAATTCAGTATTTAACTACAGCATTGTGCTTTTACAAAAAAATAAAAGGTGTTTCTACAATTTATGACATCAATGCGAAAAAAATATTTTATAATTTATTTGAACAAAGTAATTACTTTTTTTGTATTTGTAATGCTCACAATATGCAGCAAGGATGGACAAAATTATCATGTTTGTATATCTATTTTTAAAACTTTTTCGTGCCCATCAAACCTTATTTTAAATTAGATTTCAATTGATTGTATTACAGTTAATTGAAATCATTATTCGTATGATATCAAAGACTGATAAACGTGAAATCCTGTGCGAAGCAGTTTATCGTATCGAGATTAGATCTTTATTAGATCGTATCATAATTATCAGATGCTTACTTCACCTACGTATGTTTTTTATTTTGATATTCAGATTACGTGTATCCAAACGTTTATGACCGCTAAGTTGCATTTAATTTAATCAGCCGATAGATCTCGAGTTGATCAGATTCGACGATGCGTTCAACAGGAGAAACAATTGCGTACTACTACCTGACAAACTAAGTCGGTCGCCTTTTACAACCATTCCTCTTCTTGAGCCCTTGTTAACTCGTAAATATCGCTCAATACTTAAACTATTTCATATTAATAAGTATTATTTTACAATTAATATTCTTGTTATATATAATACTTGCGTAATATAGTTATGCAAACACTGTTGCATATTTCTCCAGCTACAGCGACTTCTGTCTTCTAGTCTTAAAAACATTACCCTTACAATTAGTTTGGTCAATTCTGTAAGATTCAAATGAGAATTTGTATTTCACTCAAGGTCAACTCAAGATGAAATGACAGTACACACAACCATGTCCCCGATCTTAAATTTAAATTGAAAATAATTTTGATGGATTCAGCGGTAACTTTGTTCAAGTTAAGTTTTTATTTATAATTAAATCTGATAAATGTATCATTACATTTTTTGTCTTACAAAATGTCACACTTGTTTCGCTTTTTTGTGTAGCATCATCAGACAAAACATCGCAAGGTTTACGAATTAACTAAAAATTGATTCTTATTCTTAAGTTATAAATTACAAAATACAATTTGGGGTTTTATCCTTTCCTACTGAACACAGAGAGAAAGTAAGGTACAAACGGAAACATACGGAAACAAGCATTATTTAGAAAGGCCTGGAAATTAACATCACCAATAATAAATTAGAAAGTGTATCAAAAATTGTATTCAATTGAAAAAATGGCAATTTTCATTAAACATACCAGGACTTGAACCCATATCCATCCAATCGCTATAGTGCAACTTTTACCTCTTGAATACAAATGTCAACTAATGATATTCTCATTCCATGAGTAAGAAATCTGCCACACTTAAAAAAGATATTCAAAGTCATATTGTTAGATATGAATTTTTCACTATGGCAATAAACCCGTTGTTTTGTTGGCGTTGTCCTTCGATATTTAAATAAAACACAATCATCACGATTCCGGCCGACGTCGATTATCAAGTAAAAAACCGCAGCACACGTGGTCTGTGCATACGGTTAAATTTTATTTTGCCTATCAAACTATATTCGAAAACTTTTTATTCGCTTTTCTTTTTTGACTATCTTACAAAAAGAGTTATTAATCACCAAACAAAACAGATTGATTTAAAAGTACCATGCTCAAAATATTTGAATGTCAATTGCCATATCGATCAATGCCCAACTAACGTCTTTTTTATCGCATGTTTCTATAGCAGTACTATAATATAATTACGATCGTATTGATCAAATTTGCAACACAGATTCGTAATTCGACAATAGATTCTTGAAAAACTCTTTTGTACTTTAATTATTAGGTTCTGTGATTGTTATATTTTGTTTAAAATATATCTGGCTAATAAATTAGTTTATATATCTAATATATAAAAATGAATGTTTTTTTGTTCGTACTCTATGGGCTGCCAAACCGCTGATTTCAATAAAACTAACAAACTTTTTGCTTGCCCTTCCGGGAAGGTTATAGGCGTATTAAAATTTACTTACAGTAGGTCTTATATATAAAAATTAATGTTTGTAAGTCTGTCATACCGTTCATGCAACTTGCGCGAAGATTATAGGCGTAGTATAATTAAATTACAGTAGGTGTCGCGTGTATCGTACCATCGACAATCGGCAGCATACGTCAAACAGACGGAAAAAGAAGACATGCACTTCAATAAACACAATTGAAGCACAAACACTTTCTTTCTTTGAGTGGCATTGCAACGCTTGCCGGGAACCGGCTAGTGCTTTATAAAAATAACGGTTACTATTTTATGAAATTATCAGACTTCGCCAGTAGTCTGAAGTCAAATATAATAAGATTATGATGTATCGTAAAATATTATTGTATTGAATGATTTTTGAAGGTCAAAATTATTCCTTCAATTGGCACATGATATCCGTATTTTATAGTTATTAATATTTTATTACTTCTGCAGCACCAATTATATTTAATTTGAAAGGTTAAGTTTCTACATGTTAGCATGCATCATTAACTGATTTTTTTTATGGCATATTATGTTTTGCGATCACTGTTTGTCATAGTTTATTAATATCATTTTCAGTCATATTCTTTTTCTATTCTGAGAGTATAATTTTTACATTAACAATCTGCTAACTCTTAAATGAATATAATGGTATTGTTATTTCATACGGTCCTCAATCATTATTTTTCTTCAAAATAATTCGTGTTAATTTATTATCAGCCATATGGCCTTCCTGGTCGACATGCATGTTCCATGTATCTAACGCAGGGACGTAGTGAAAGTGAGAGTTTATCATACATATTAGGGTTATTTACAAATAAGTATGCAATTAGTTATTCTATTATTTTTAATTGTGCGTATCAAGCTTAGTTTTTTTAGTTTTATAAAAAAATTATAACAATTTTCTCTTCCAATTCACCACGCGCCTAACCTAACCCAGCGTATAAAAGAGCGAACGTTTTCGCATTGTTATTTGTCAATAGGTTTTGATTATGAAGATAAGCAAAATGACATTCATTTTTTTAAATCATCGAAAGAAAAATATTTAAAATATCATGCTTCTCTGATTAAGCTTTACGGATTTAGTTTTCAAAAAAATGTTTAATTGCAATCACTCCTGGATTAACTGGATATAATTAATTAACTAATAATAATAAATAATAAAAAAAATGGATTATAAAAAAATATTTACGTAATAAAATTCTTTTTTATCACACCATCTCTATGCCGCGTCTTTTCTGTATTACAATATAGTTACATATTGATTTTGCGTTAATAAACATTCAAGTAACCAACATGCCTTGATTTCAATAGATTAGTAACGTTATTATCCGAACTAGAATATTGGTCACAGCTAGGGCATCCAATCCCGGGATCCCGTTCAATTTTTTGATCCCGAAATCCCGGGATTGACATGGTCGCGATCCCGGGATTTCGGGATTGAGATTTTTTTAGCAAATCCCGAAAATTGACACGAAATTGGCAAACTGTGGATTTGAAATTCCTCGGCGAGCTAAAAAAAAAAACGAGTTTTCGTGACAAATTGGGTAAAAAGTATACCAAATCGAGGATTTCAAATTCCTCGGTGAGCTAAAAAAAAAACGAGTTTCTGTGACAATCTGGGGAGAAAGTTTACCAAATCGGGGATTTTAAATTCTTCGGTGAGCTAAAAAAAAAACAAGGTTTGGAGATAATCTGAGGTAAAAGTAGAGGGAATTGAGGATTTCAAATTCCTCAGTGAGCTAATCTCAATCCCGGGATCCTGGGACTGAAAATTTATCAATCCCGAATTTCCGGGATTGGAAAAAGGCTCCAGGATTGGATACCCTAGTCACAGCATCTAGTGGTCAGATTATAGCAATAAATTTCATTAGCAGACACAATAGCAATTATTATTGTAATGCCTCGAGGGGTGGAGCCCTTATCAATTATGACATTCAATAACAAAAGCATTTATATAATAATTGTTTGGCCGATATTCTTACGTTTTAATTATATAGTTACCGCTTTACAGTTGTCATTCAACATATTGCTTATCATCGAGACTATTAAATCACTTTTTTTTTATTCCACAACGGCTACTAAACAATAGAAACAATGCCACCTAAAATGCTATAATACATTGATTAATGAGATCTTGATCCATTACCAGATGTTTTTCATCCATACGGTTATAATACACCCATACGCTCATGGTTGTAAAAACTGTACACCTTTATAATTCCTTTATTGCCATGATGACTAAAAAATAACACGGATGAAACAAATTGGTCCAATTTTTTTAACAAACACTGATTGTTTCGCTTTGACACGCATATAAAAACAATTCAATGGTATTTGCCAGGCAGCGGTAGTAATTAAATTTATTTTTTATAATATTTCTAGACTCAATATAGTATTAAATTTGCATCGTTCAAATTGTTTACATTCACACAAGCTTTGTTATTATCGACCTGGGATTCGTTGTGTAAATGTACATAATTTGAGCGATTCAAATTGAATATTGTAACTCCACCAAGCACCTTCAGTCTAAATCTTAAATGATTTAAATTTAGTATTGTTTTGAATGGAGTTCTACCAAGTAAATGCCAATTCAATCAATAAGGCAACTTCAATTTGCTACGTTATGTTAATAATAATTTATTTTATGAATTCCTACATAATTAAAAAAAGGCACATTTTTTAATAGTTTAGGTTTTATTGGCACACTTATTAAGAATACAAGCCACTGGTTGTTCCTAAATAAAGTGATAGACGTTGACCAATCTATAGTTTACGAATACAACAAACTATCTGTGTTATTTCGACATGTTGCAAAATTGACCTCACATATTTTTTTTCTCCCCAGTCACCTTAAAAACATTTCACATTGTATAAGTTGTTATCTGATCTATCTAGGGTCAGCTGGCCATTATAAAATGCATTGTTATGTGAGTCAGTGACACGCCCAGTCATCGAGATTTAGCTACATTTACTATTTCAATCTCCTCGCATTTCTGATATCTATATTTCTGTTGATTGATTACACAACACAACAATGTGTGCAAGGCTTGCACTCGTGAATATGAAGTTTATCACGAAAAAAAAAATACTCATTAAATACTGCAGAATCATCATTATCGAGCATCCTACTACATAGACGGCTTACCGAACAAAATGGTACGCCTTTCAATCCATCAGCATATATTTTATGTAGCACGTCAGTTATATTATGTAGAGTGATCATGACCTTCAATTTAATATTAAAAAGTCCTTGTAATCGTATTTTAAAAAACAAAAACATCAAAACTTACATTCATGGCGTCGTGCATATGTATAAACTTTGCAAAATAATTTGTTTCAATCGCATGCGTAATTTAATTGACTGAAGCATTGAATTCTTTTTTTTTTAATTTTGACCCATTGAAAGCAAGTTAGCATGGTAAACTGAAGAATTCATCTTGACTAAGCGAATTTTCTGCAGGGTTGCGGAGACGACTTCGACCTGAGCTTAAAACACGGCTTTAAATATTTAGGCATAGAAGCATACAATGGCTCCACTTTTGACCCTAAAGATTTCTATACTATTAGTATTGAAGTTATAAGTTTTTTTCGAGTCCGACTCCGGTCAAAACAGTTCGACTCCACACCCCTGCTCTTTTGCTATGTGACCATTCAATATATCAACAATAACTAAAGTTTACCGAGAGTTTACTCACCACCATTCGCCCTAAATATACATCTTTTATTGGGCGGAAACTCAGGAGTGTCGTAGGAACAGTAACTCAAGATTTAAAAACAGTTTTAAAACTTCCGTGAGTTGCGATCTACTCTTTCTACTCTCTAATCTCTGCAACAAAGCAAAGTTTGCATTCGTCTATGTTGCAACCAAGTTGGTTGGCATGACCAACCGCTCCGATCGTCGATCGAACTGACTTGAATAAATCTTTTTCATTCCCAATCATGGACATTCTCACCCGTTATATTAACCGCCTGTTTTATTACAAGGTTTTGTAAGTGTCGATATTTTTTAGACTGTAATAATATATTGTGTGGTAATAAAATTAGCTGCTACACACACAAGCATATAAAACTAGTCCATCCTCAAGTGGTTCACTTAGCACTGACAATAGTTGTGTAGTTTAAGTATTCTTTTGAAATAGTTAATGTACCAGAGTTCAGCATTCGCATGAATTGATATCTATTATGATAAAGTAGAATTGTGCGATTGTCTTGATTGTAATGTAATCTAGTTCTTACTCGGTAAAATAAGGGTCAATACGACAAGACGGCCAGCCGTTAGAAGTGGCTTTTACTAATTCAAAATCGCCGTTGGGGTCTGACCTTTGTTGCGCAACTTGATTGTGCACTCATTCTGATGTCTAATATTGCATATCGTATTATATTGTTATGATGACGTTTGGTAAATGCAACCATTTCGAGATGTAAAGCTCGTACTTCACAGAGTAACCTTATATTTCATAATTACATAATATAGTTTTTACGCATTATTTGAATGACTTAAATTAATCTATTCCCTTAACCCACTGCTTTACTTATCTTTGACCATCTTAATTTTTATTAAAATATAAATCAGTAATAATTTATAATTTTCAAAATTAAATCATTTCATTGTGCACCTTGAGTAACATGATTCTTTGTAAAGCAGGAATCGTTTTCTTTGAATGTGTTCACAGTCGAGGTGAAAACGCATTATATTAAAAAATAAAACACTTTTGTTGTAATTCCACTTTTATATGATCAAGACTGCTTTCGCTAATGATGAGCATTTTCAACTGATCAGTCGTATAAAATAAATGTAAAATCAGTACAAAAAATTGATTCATTTTTGGAACAGGAATCTGTAATTACAAAAACTCGATAATTTGTTTTCACAACACACCCATAAATTATTTTTGACTCACAATAGATTCATAAGAAAACTTAGTGCGCACTTTTCTGTAAATTATAAAAAATATATTATCGTTCCTCAACGAAAATATTATTTGAAAATTGCTCATCTTTCCGCATCAAAAAAAAAAAAAAAACAACACAGGTCAATAATAAAATCGTGGGGCTAGAAGGCAAACTGGATTACTTGTTACTCACTCTCTCTTACCTTTGTTTTTTTTTATTTGGATTGAGTAGATGGAAATAAATGGATAAAAAATCACATACATTTATGTAATTTAATACAAGTTTATCAATCGACTTCAATATATGTATATCTAAAGTAAACACATTTCAATGTTCGAACACTTGACCCAAGAAAATGAAAAACTTTTCACTGTTGCCACACGGCAATCAAAGCCAATCAACATAAACTTTAAGTGACTTATATAGTATCCTTCAATTCCTAATGAAAATAAATGTTCTACTTATATGAACGTGCATGCTGTCGTAATCTAGACAAATAAATTAATTTTACGACGCTTACAGAATTATCTGTATCCTTGCGAACACATAAACAATTCCACATCATAAAGTCGTCAATTATTTCAAGCCTTTTATTTTTATTACACTGTTACTGCGAAATAAGATATATCGGTATAGCTGGCTAATTAATATTAAGTACATTTTGCAAATTTGTGATATCGTTTAAAAATAGACCTACTCGTCCTGAAATAAATATGCAGATTATATTATTCGATACTATAGTTATATATTGGTGGACTACATATAATAATTTTCGAGTCCATGTCACAGTATTTTTGTATTTATTATATTTACTTATTATATTTACGGAAAAAAATACAGTTCATAGATCAAAGGTTTGATTTTATAATAGTGTTGATTTGAAAAAATATATTACCCAAATAATATAACACTAACCTCATAAATAAAAAAGATAAAATAGACATTAATTACCTTGTCACACTCAGCCGCCGAATCATTACCATTGTTTTTTCCAGCAGTTCAAACACGTCAATATCGATTGTTATTACGTAAATATGCAATAGGACGGAAACATCCGGTTATAAAAAAGAAATTAAAAGAAATATGCTAGTATTTACAAAAACAAAAAATATTTTATTCCTTGGTTTTTCCGACTTTATTCATTCTTGAAAGATGTTATTCCGTATTAGTACTGTAACCAGGGGTGGACTGGAGAGGGCTCGAAGGGGCTCGCGCAAGCCCCTTGTTAAATTTGACTAAGGCCGGCGAGCCCCTTGTTAATTTAAGAGAAAACAATATTCTCAGATCAAACTAGTACATAACTGCAATTTCTGACTTATATATTATCTACGACAGCTTCAGTATACACAGTAGTAGATTTTTAGAAATTCACATTGATTAGTTTACGGTAAATTGAATGTTGTTACATATAAGTGTTTTAAGTAACAATCGATTGCTTATTTAAGTATTGGATATAATTGCATAGGAGTGATTAAAAAAATAAACTCCTTCCCTAGAACACCGAGAATTACTTTGAGATTAAGCGAGCACATTGCCAACGTATTGGCAGCCTACCGCTGACTGTAACGGATTAATTTATTCGTGGAAAAATAGCTATTTTCGAAGAAACATCTTCCAACCTTAGTAAATGGAGAGAAACTTATAGACGATAGTGTTACTGCTTATTTCCAGCGTATTAAAACTAAATAGTTGTAATCACGGTGTGTTGTATAACTGAAAACTTGTATCATTAGCACATCTGCATCAAACCATAAGTCACAACCAAATTATACAGTACCAGGCGCGCAGCATTTAGCTTGGGTGGTTACTTGCAAATGAGAAAACCAGCACTCTCGCATTCATTCTACTGTGAGTTTGCTCTTATGTATCGCTCATGTCGTAACTATGTGAAGTCGTTATACCCTTCATGCTCTCCTAATAACGGACTTTATCGATCGCCGTGCGGTTCTGATTACAAGACAAGTTTCTGTAGTGCATCTACCGTATATATCTATCTACTGGCATTTATGACCGCCGCGTTGCAATTTCGATTCATTTGGACCACGGAAATGGTTTAAATGCTCGGTGCCCGCCGGAATCTATTATATATTTACCATAGAAATGATATTTTCTCTAACACATTTACGAGTTAATTGCAGATTTGCTGGAGATGCCTAAGGCATGATATTTACAGCATACACCTAAAGATTGTGCGAAGTAATATTACAATAGCTAAATATTCAGTCAGGTACTCTGGCGCAGTGGTTAGCGTTGTAAGCTTCCGTGCCGGATCTCACGGTTTCGAGTCCCAGTACGAACAGCATTTTTTCGATCGATTTCTGTTCAAAGGCATGAATGTTTGTGATGTTTAAAAATTCTCTCCCACCCTTCCGATCATTCAATAACTAGGCGTAACGAGAGCGATTAGTTAACGACTTGACCTGTCCTAGCTTTATTCTCCCATTCCCTCTCTTTGGAAAAAAATATTTGGTTTCAAATAATTATCGTAGAAATAGTTCTGTTGAGATACCTCCAATAGGAAGCCATATGCTCCAAATTGGGAACGGACATGGATTTTAAAAAATTAACAAACGAATAAATTATTTCCTTTATTAGTTTATACCACATTATGTTAATTAACATGTAAAATCGTCGGGTTCGTGGTCGAGTAGTCACCATCGTTGGCTTCAGTTAGGATCCTCACCAGCTCAAAACCCGGAAAAGTGAATTTCATTTGTCATTGAGTTTTTGTGTTTCAATGTCCGATATTCCCTCCCGCCCAACATATCCTTTGCATAGGATGTATCAAGAGCGATTAGTTTACCACTAGTCCTACCCTAAACTTGTATCCAAACTATCTTCAAATTAAATTCAATTGCTTTATATAGCGGATAACATTAAACAATTTTAGTTTCGGATGAACATATCATTACTGGTATTTTGTTAGTCAATATTTAATACCGGTTTTACAAAAAGTTGAAACAAAGCACAATACGACTAATTCTGGTTGCAATACGGAGCAAATAAATCAAATCCTGATACTATTGATTCTCTTAGCAAATACACGTCAATTTATTTCGAACGATTTTATCAAAATACTTTAGTAATAAAAATAATAAAAGATTTTTAGTACTTTTACCACTTAAAATTTATTTGACCAGGACCGGTTTCGCTCCTCGCGAGCATTATCAACTGTTAAGAAAAATAAATTTAACAGTTTCTTATCAGTTAAATTAACAGTTAAATTTATTTTTCTTATCAGTTGATAATGCTCGCTAGGAGCGAAACCGGTCCTGATCAAATAAATTTTAAGCGGAAAAAGTACTAAAAATCTTTTATTATTTTTATTATAATGCCATTCCACCAAGTATTGACAGTGAACACCTTAAAAGTGAAAAATACTTTAGGCTTACATATATATATTTTTTTTTAATTTTCAATACTGAATTACCGACATTTTTTTTATTATAAACTTGGTAATACGGTATTGAAAGAACACCATAACATAACTTACCATAAATTTATTTGAATGAGATGTGTAGTTTTCAATGAAATCCTCAATTTTAGGGTGTTCACTGTCAATACTTGGTGGAAAGGCATTATATTTTTTAGTAAAAACACAATATTCCTTTGTACTTCATTCCACTTTATTTAATATGTCAGGACCGGTTTCGCTCATTACGAGCATCGTCAACTGATAAGAAATATAATTTAACCATGCTATTTATACAAAAATGAACAGTTATAAACAACAATTGGCATTGAAAAGAAATTACCAATTACATTAAAATTGATTCTAAAATAACAAAAAATTAAAATGTTTAACACACCTAACATATAATTAAAAAGTCATCTCATATTAATAAATTTAGAATGGCGATTGAAAGTAATTACCAACATAATTAAAAATTGGGAAATTTTTGACAAAGTGATAATATGCTACATTAATAAAATGAATAGGTTTAATGATAGTTTCTTGTTTTTCCCCGCTTCCAAGTAGTTGGTAATTTCTATTCAATGCCAATTGTTGTTTATAACTGTTCATTTTTGTAAAAATAGCATGGTTAAATTATATTTCTTATCAGTTGACGATGCTCGTAATGAGCGAAACCGGTACTGACATATTAAATAAAGTGGAATGAAGTACAAAGAAATATTGTGTTCTTACTAAAATCCTCAGTTGCTCTAATATCCAACAGAGACCGTTGTTTTGTTGCGAAACGTTAGGTGAAGAAATCTAGTCATTGCTTAATTAATGCAACGTCATATTGCCAGCATGAGAACTATGTGTAAGGTTCACATTTTAATGCAAACCGTAAAGTTTAAAATGTCGCATTGAGACAGCGAAAAAATGGCGCGTGCACGCAGTCTTGCACAAATGATTTTCCATCAAGTGAGCTCAGCTGCGCCCCGTGTCCACAGCTCGTAACTAACTAAAACTTAAATGTTGAAAGATATTATTTCGTCGATCATAAATAAGGCTCGTGTCGAAACGCCCCAGTTGTGTCAACGCTACGCAACGCGTTTTTAATTTATTCTTAATGCGGCCCTTAATCTGTGAATTCATAATTCTGAATCATAATCCGCAATAGTCTTTCGTGGGTCTTGATTTAAGATAATTAACACGTGTAAATCGTTAATATTTGAAAACCATCTTCGAAATATGCCATACTTGGCCGAAACACGTGCTACTGGTACCCGTGGAGCTTTTTTTTGTAAAAGCAGTGCTAGAAAATAATAATGGTATTTAACAACAAAATAAATATATTCCAGATGTGTACTTAGTCAACATGAAAACAATAAAATTAGAGTTTCACTGTATTTTGTAGTACTTAAGTAAAGTAATATCAAATTTTAGTAATACTTGAATAGGAATACGATTCATCTGGACATCTTGTTAATACAATCAACAGACATAATATTTACTTTTATAATGGTAATTGTGAATTATTGGTAGAAAGGTATTTTAATTATAAAAATAAAACACATATTTTCTACTAACTACACAATTCTCTACTCACGTTGAAAAAAGAGAAGTTAAACAACTGAGTATTTTTTTTTAATTAAAAAAAATATTTGGCATTACAGCTTGTGCCAATGCACCAAATATTTTATAAGGTTGAAAGATCATACAAGAAAAAACTCGATGAGAATTTTTTAAATTTTACATTTACCTTACTGGTAATCGAACCCAGACCCACCTGGTCGGTAGAGCAAGTTCTAACCAACTAGGCCACAGCAGTTCTCCTAGAAAACTTATGTTGAAATAAGCATCATACAGGTCGGATACGTGGTCCATTGGTCTACGTCTCTGGCTACGTTTACGGTGATCACGGGCTTGAATCCCAGCACGGCCAGTTTTAATAAATCGATTTTTTAATCGAAACGGTGAAAAACGATGCATTTGGGTTTTATTCAAAAGCATAGTGTATCTGTATCAGCCGTAATGCCTTGTATGATATTGAATTTTATAATTAAACCTAAAATTACGATGTGTGGCAAATCAATATCTAGATGCGCCGCTGTTGAAAAGATATCTTGATGGCGATCTATGATAAAAAATATTTCCTATCTTTAAATTGCGTTCCCAAATAATCTTACCGTATACACAATGCATCATATATTTAATCATTAGTTTACGATTTACTAATGATTACTTACCATTGTACAGCAAACACATTTATCTTCATTAATAATAGCAAAACATCTTCCTGGGCTATAAATTATTGCTCTTGATTTAATAATCCAGCCAAGATCTCTAGATTCCTCGCCTAACTCTTTAGGACGTGCATTGAATTCACAATGTCCTGGAGATACAACATCGCTGGGACGTGTTCAATGCAGCCTTTGATTTATTTCCAAACACCACAAATGAATGTTTTATTGCCTACTTGTTAAAAAGTCGCTGAATGTAATAGAATCGCTTTATATGGACTTTATCAAGTGTGGTATTCCTGCGAGTTAAGTGTAAAAACTTCACACCTTATCTCAGGCGCAATGACATCTCTTACAGGTATGGTCAATCACCGATACCTTTCGAATATATGTCGCATGAAAATTTTCAACTATGTATAACTAAATTTAAGACCGTCGTAAGACGTTGTGTCCTTAATTAATGATATACATAGTGAATACCAATAAATGAACGTAGAATTAGTACAAAAGCGTTTGACAGTGACTGGTTATTATTCAGTTACTCAGCCAATCTTTTTGAATAAGTTTTAGAGAAGGACTAACAAAAGACTCAGTTAGCTGATTGATAGCTCTCGCTACACCTCGTTTTTAGAAACGAACGGGTATTTAAGATATCACAGTCAACAATTCCTTGGAACATAAATCTACTAAAAATAATTTTACAGTCGCAATAGCTCAAATACTGGCTTTTTAAGCATAGATACTTAAGAGCTCATTGTTAACGAATCGGCTACATGCCTGGTACAACTCTTTCTGAAAACATTTTAGGATAACGAAAAACATCCAAAAAATTCTCGCAATTCTCTCACTAAGTATTATTTACTAACTACTATTTAGAGAATAAATCTTTAATGAGAAAATATAATATAATGGCATTTACTTAGTAGAACTCCATTTTAATACGGTAAAAAATAGCAAGGTGTAATTAGTTCTACATTGTTAGCTATTTCGGCGTATGCCATAGGTGCCGGCGTATAATTCTGATGAAGGCATAAGCCGAAATAGCTATCAACTGGTTGAAAAAATTGTAGAACTAAATACTTTTCTATGTTTTATCGTGTTATAATATATAATAATTGAAAAAACATTTTCTCCCAATTGATTAGGACCGATTTCGCTTTATAATGCTTACGATGAGTGAACCCGGTCTTTCCACTAAGAATTGACATGACACCTTTTAGTGAAAAATATATATGTATACTTGGTCATGGTGTTTTATGAATACGTTTTATAAAACGTTCTTTGTATGACGTACAATTGTCCAATTGACAATTGAAACAAATTAATCAGTCATTCTTACTTAAAATGTGTATACAATGATAATAACAACCATCTTTGTATATCTTATCAAAACTAAATTAATGACCAATTAAGTGCTTTATTATGATCCTATGTAATTTGAGAACAAATCAAGTATCATAATTTACAGAGGTCGATAACAAGAATTGTTTGCTGATATCACATGAGCGTTTGATAGTAAAGGTTGTCGTTGATGAATTTAAAATTCAATACAAGACATTGGAAACATCAATCTATAAAACATCGCCGATGCCTTTAGCTGTCACTAAAGAAACACCGACACGTGTTGCATGTTTTTTTTCCGTCGCGCTCGACATGACTCAAATAAAAATCTTCTCATCTCCAGCGACGAATTGTCAACGAAGACAGTGCTAGAGATGTGCTTTATCAATAATGACACACAGTCGATATTGCGATTGTATTTAATTTTAACTTTTTATAGACTTACTATCTTTTATGACAGATTCCAATTTAGACCGTATGAATTCCCAATAGAATTTGTCTTAACTGATGTATTCCTACAAAACCTGCATGTTACTTATTTGCTCAACCACTCTTTCTTCGAAGAAGGTACGGATAAGAGGAGACAGCTAAGACAGGACTTATAGTTAGCTTATCGCTCTCGCTTTTAGTATAGGATAGGTGAAAGGTAATTTTATATATCACAAAGACCTATGCCTTCAAACAGAATTCCATAAATTAGTTGAAAAATCAATTTATAATACTACTCTACTGGGGTTTGAACCCGTGCGTAACAGAAACCAACAACGTTCACCGCGGAAAATAATAATGAATTATTTACATCCAAAATACATTATTTTTTTAGGAAGCAGATAAACATACAATTTTCTTCAAGACGTTTAAAGCGTTTTTTCTTTAAATCGACTATTGAAAGGAAAAAAAACGTAACCCACAAATAGCAAATTTTACAGGAGGGACAAAAAACGTGTTTTGATGATTTTGGGCCATATGTAAATTATGAAATATACACAACCTGGAAGTGGACGGAGACTTCTAAAATGTTGTTTAATTGACACAATCTAATATTAATTAAATAAATTATCTAGGAAAAACCTTTTTTCAATCTTTTTTCTTTGTTTAAATTTTCAAAAGCTCATCTTTTTTCAAACTTAAAAGCTAAATTTAGATACTGATTCGGCATTTCCAGACATCTATATTAGCGGCCACAAATCTAGTCAATCTATAAAAATGATTTTATTTTTTATCCAAATAAAGAAAACATTTACAACTCGCCTACAAGGCTGGATTCTGTATTTCGTTCCAAAACATAATTACCATCAGCAGTCAAATTTCATGCTTGGTTTTTGTGTTGTACAAAAGTTGGTCGATTTAAATACATACGGTATTTAGTTACATTAAAAATGTACCGAGTCTTCTTTTGTAGAAACTAGCCATAGTCCATCCCTAATTTTAGGTCCGATGATATCGCTTTGCCCTTGCCGCCATCCATTTTGTTTGATCATGTTTTATTAGTTGGACGCCTTTTATCGGTTTTTGCGGACACCCGTCGGGTGAGGCGTGAATGTAAACACCTGACGACAGGTGTATGGAGTGGGTAACATATCCAGAATCAATTGTGTGATTTAAGTCGCATCGATCTCTTGATAAAGCACCCTGTGACTAATATCATAACCCTCGCTAAAAATAAACAAACTGGAATACACTTTAAATTGAATAAAATTAAATATTTTACATAATTTATTTTACGGCATTCTATATAAGCCATACTGTCGTATCATTATTTCTTATCAAGTGCAAAAAACGTCGAATAATGCTCGGATACGCTCCTTGGTTTTATAATAATTTGACTTTGGAAAGGAAAAAGGACGTAACCCACACTTTGATTTTAGACCAAAGGCAAATTATGAAATATATACGCCGTTGAAGTGCATGGAGACGGATAAACTTGTTTATAATCGACATTATCTGATATAAATTGAATATTTTTTTTAAAACAAAAAAGCATTTTTCAAGTCTTTTTACTTGACCGCAATTTCCACAGGCCCTTCTTTTCTCAAACATATAAGTTAAATTTAGATAATAATTCGGCATTTTTAGCTTACATCTTTTCGATTAAACGTGTATCAAGATGCTTCAATTGTGATTATCGAAAAAAAGGTGTTTTGCAAAAACTATGGGTTACGTCCTTTTTCCTTTCCTAAGTAGATATATTTCAGAAGAGTCGTGAAACTTCAAAGCATGGTCAAACACAAAGCCTTTTCCATCTCTTGTAGGAGGGGAATTTTTAGACATCACAAAAACCCATGCCTTCGAACAGAAATCGATCGAAAAACAACGCTAACCACTGCTCCATACGACCCGACAACTTATATCGGTTTATTATTGTGTATTATACACAGTAAAGATTGCTTTAAATTATAACAATTAGTTTCGATGCAATGTCTTAATTTCTTTAGACGTGTGTAAATCTAACGCAGTTTCCCGTGGGGGGTAGTGGAAGCTGCTGTCCATCGGCAGATATTGTGATTCCGGCTAATTTAGCAGAAAGCGAACGGTATTATCTTGGCGCTCTCATCTCGGCAACATCTCGTGATTCATCGTCGGCTATCGCGTGTGAATCTTCCCTATTTATCTTGTTTGCGGCGATAAATAACGGAACGATCTGTTAGTTAACAGAATGCATAGAAAGAATATCAAATAATTAACATTTGATGTAATAATAACGCGAAAACCAATAAGAACGAAATTCAAAGTAACCGTTCTCAATCTGTATGTATGTCCTGAGCAAATATTGATCTCTCATTTTTTTTCTTTATAATAACCGTTTACCTGACATCAGTGATAAGCCTAAAAAACTATCCGTTGGATTAAATATTTAATTTTAGTCAATTTAGCGCCGTTTGTTCATGTTTTGTACCTTTATTTGTATATTCCTTTCAATAACAATGGTTTATTACACCTTATTTATTTTACTTTTATTTGTATAAATAACACTGTAACATTGTATTCTATTATCGGTTGATAATACTTGTCATGATAGAAACTGGTCCTGATCTTATTAAATAAATGTGGGAGTATTTCATTTGTTTAATCTAAATATAGTATATCTCCATTCTAGGGTGCTCTTCATACCCAAAAGCTCACATACAGCGGTGGGCTGCCAATACGTTAACAAGGGGCTCGCTTTATATCAAAGTAATTTATCAGTCATATGCAATTATATGCAATACTTTTGAATAAACAAACGATTGTTACTTAGTACACTTAAAATATGCAACAATATGCAGTTTACCATAAACTAATCAATGTAAATGGCTAAAAATATATTACTGTGTATACTGGAAGCTGTCGTAGATAGTATATGTCAGAAATTGCAGTTATGTACTTATTTGATCTGAGAATATTGTTTTCTATTAATTTAACAAGGGGCTCGCCGGCCGTGGTAAAATCTAACAAGGGGCTCGTGCGTGCCCCTTCGAGCCCCCTCCAGCCCACCCCTGCTCACATATAATTTAAATATATGAATATGTTTATATCAGGGCTGTAAAATCGGAGTCGTCTTTTTTTTACACGAATCCACAGCCCTGCTTTTGAATATTTTGCTTAAATACAGATCATTAAATATATATTTTTTTTAATTTCGAGCCGCCCATTTTTCACGACTCCAACTCCGGCCAAAACTCCGCGACTACGACTCCACAGCCCCGGTCAAAAGTGTTGACATTTCATGCCTGGCTGACTAAAGATGATCTGACGGTAAACATATATATAAGTTAAAATGAAATTATTGAAAAATCTCCTCGGAATCAGAGTCGGAGTCGTTAATTATTGAAAAGGTGAAGTCTGAGTCGGAGTCGTCTTTTTTTCTTTACACGACTTCACAGTCCTGGTATATATATATATATATAAACCTAATGCCACTTCGCAAAATATTTTGAATTTGTAAAATCATACTAGATAATCTCTAGAAGATTTCAATTAAAATATAAAAATCTCAATTTGCCATTGACCTTACTGGGAATTGAACACAGGTCGGCCTGATCACTGGGGCAACGCTTCAGACCACAAAAAGCGAAAATTATGTATTGTCAAAATTTCCGTGAATATAAAGAGACTGGTATTTTTCTGGATGTATAAAGTAAAATATGCAGACTTTTTGACTTTTTTATAATATTTATTTTATACAATCACTTTTAACTGGGTTATATGTGTTTTTTGTCCAAATTTCAAATTTGTATTTAATCTCTTTAATAACGAATTTCATCATTGAATTATTTATCATAAAATGCTTGCACTTAACAAAACCAGATGTGATCATTACAGAAAATTAAGAAATTAGTACAAAAAAAATGTGTTTTATATCACAATAATAATACTATTTAAGATTTCGACTGAGCATGTTTGTAATTTTAATATTAAATTTGAAGCATTCAAATTTTGCACACTTCCATACGATTTGTCACTAACGAACTGGGTTTTGCTTTTCGGTATCATCAGGCATTCAAATGCACCATCAGTTCAAGTTCATGAGTTCACTTTAATTGCACTCGATTATCGACAGCTTTTACATCGCTGTTTAAAGCTCAAACTGGAATATTTTGTTTGAAATAAAAAGAATCTGTGACTTTTTCCTATTTGGACTCTTAATTTGATACTTCAAAATCATTTATACTCTCGATGAAACTCAAACATAAAACTACATCGTTAATACTTGTCTAAATTCAAATGAAAACTAAATCAAAAAAGTATGTAAAATTGTGTCGAAAAACATCAATTTTTAAAAAAAAATGTTCAACTATGTCCCCTCCTAATTTAGAGCGTATGGACTCCTTATGGAATTTATCGCAACGGAAAACTTATACAACAACCGCTTGGTACTCAGTTGCTCAACTTCTCTTCGAGAGTAAGGAACTAAAGAATAGAGACAGGACTAGTCGTTTGCTAATCGCTCTTCTCTATACGCCCTCTTTTTATGATAATGTTGGTAGGAGGAGGGGATTCAAGACATCAAATACATCCATGACAGCGAACAGTAATCGATTGAAAAATCAATTTATAAAAACTGTGCTCTAGGATTTAAACCCGTGCCAATGACGTTAATCAATCGACCACACAGCAGCTGTTTTATATAGATGATGATAAATATAGAAGTGTTTGTTATATCATTTCCGGTGAAAGTCTTTCGAATCGCCGTATACTTAGATGTAGCAGAGTTTTTCTCATATTAGGCTAGGATCTCACCTTATTTTTGCTCTGTGGTGGCGTGTAAGCCGAGCGTAATGTGCGCCGCACTTGCGATAAAGATTAGTTAGTAGCGTGTAAAAGATTAGACGGGGAAAATTATTTACATGACATTATAAATCTGGCCGCGACCCGGTCGTGGTAATGCTGACATGTGGTATACATCAGAGGTAATCAAACAAAGACCTCAATTTCGACAATCAATTCGTTATCCCGCTCAACAGTTAATTAAATTGAAGAAAAAACACAATGCAATGGTTAATTACAATGTTCACTGTTAATTCATCACAGAAGGCATTATAATTTAAAAATGCACACTTTTAGTACTAATTTCATACTATGTATTAAAGATCAGAGCATTATTAAATGAACGCAACTAGTCATAATCTTTGATAAACAATTTGGACCGAGTGCGAAAAAGTTTTTTTTTTCAATATTATGTAAATTGCTACGGATACCCCAAGAGAGGCTGACCATGCCAGTCTCTTATATAATACTACCCGGATGGATCCCGTCGTCGTGGAAAGCAACTGATATACTCTACTCATAGGATATACTCGGTAGAGCGACGGGATTTTTGCTCTCTTCTTCCGGGTTATATTCCTAGTAAGGTATTAGAAATATATAGAAATAGTATTAGAAATAAATAAAAGCATTAACAATAAAGAAATATTATTAAATAATATTTTTAATAAAACAGTGGGTCGCCACTGTTAAATATATTTTCTAACTATTTAACCCGTTTTAATTGATGCAACTCATTAGTTAATCATTTCTTAATGTAAATGTCATTTGCATTACCATAATCGTTTGTTTGTTTTTCTATCATCCCCTCCTTGCCTCCCATTTTTATTTTATTTAATTTTTATTATAATATATCAGAATAGTAAAATTAAAATCATTCGTACTTAAGCAAGCATTTGCAAAAGTAGTTGCCTGAGGATGCCTCTGAAAGAGGCGAAACACGTGTCACATTTTGCAACACAATACTTGGAATAATCTAAGTTATTTTATTTTATATTAAAATGAACTTTCACAAAGTTACCGCCGAATCCATCGAAAGTATCCCAGTAATGTTTTTGTGACCTTACTGGGAATTAAGCCCTGACCGACCTGATCACTATGCCATATCTCTTACCAAATAAACTACAGAGGGTGACTTTATACCAGCCTATAATCCTTTACACCACTTCTAAACTTTCACTTACTATAACTTTACAAAGGGAGCGTAAAATGTAAGCAACTGTATTTAAAAGGTTACAAGGTTGTTTAAAATGTACATAATTTTATTTACAAATTATTTGGACAATAAGTCTTGTGCAGCATTAAAGCAACATGTTTGCTACTTTGCTATATAGTGTAAATTGGAAAAGATTTTTAACAGAATATTGACACATTTTTACCCCCGACATCGATTGATATGAACATTAATCGGTACGTAAAACTTCTCTCAAATATCCACTATCAAATGCGGCAGTAACTTGCATTTTAATGAAGAGACTTGTCATTCCTTGGAAGCGTCATAAGAATGCCGTCAAACAGTGCAAACTATGCTTATTTGTCGGTCTCAATTGCCATCGTAAGGTTTGTTATCCCTGCAGACCTTTGCAACAACCCATGAAAAGTGGCCCAACCTCGTGTTTGTCGTATTCTCCATAATGGAAAAAAAAACAGAGCTAACAATAATTAATATTCTTTAATGATACCGATGGTTTTCAATAATTTACCAGCACTGTCATAAACCTATGGACGATTGAAGTTTCTCAGAGAAGTGTTTTATGTTGTTCTTTGGAGGCTCGTGCAAAACACATTGATAAACTTACCTTTTATGGTGTTTTCTTAACGGCTCTCGATATACAGACTTATTTTTTATTAGTCTAAAATTATTACTATCCATATAAATGACTCCATAAACAACGTCGGGCTTAGACCTCAATCATTTTTTAATTGGTAATGACATATTGACATCCATATCATAGTTAGTCATCGAAGGTACTTTGTAAAGAAAAAGAGGTGATAGGACTCAATCGTTACTGAATCATAATGATAATAAATAATATTTGCTATGTATCGTTATTCGTAATAAAAGTTTTCAAATAATCTTACTGAAACATACATATTTGAAAAATATCACTTCTATCATTTGGAGAGCAATCAAACATTTTCTGTACATCTTATAACTAGGGTTATGGAGTCGGAATCAGATTCGGGGGTCGTGGTGTCGGGTGTTTTTCCGGAAATGAAGTCAGAGTTGAAAAAACCGGAGAAAAATAATTTAAAGATATTGAAAAAATATATGTGTATTCATCATATCGATTGGTGAAATCTACTAGAATCTATTCTAGTAACTAGAGTGATCTGATGGCAAACAGATCAGTCAGTTAAACGAAAATATTTGATAAAATCAATTCGAAGTCGATTTTTTTTAAGAGCTGGATTCGGATAATTTAAATTATTATCATTTCATTATTTATAATGATATGTGTATTAAAACAAAAAATTAAACATAACAGAATTCAATTCATTATTTAAGAAAAATAAAATCAATTACAAATTATAATAATAGATAATGAAACAAATAATCAGCTGCTAATAAAGTTACGTACATACATGTTTAAAAAAAGTATTTAAAATTGTATAGTTTTTCACGTCGTTTCTTACAACTACTATATACTTCATGCAAACCGATTTCTTGTTTTGATATACGTTCTAATTATATTATCTAAGTGTCCCATTTGTAATTTATTTCGGATAATTAGGGTTCAATTTTAAATTTATTTTTTGTATAGTTGTATTGGAATGAGCTTCAATCCAGGACGTGTAAGCGGGGGTTTTCAAACTCGATGCTCGACTCTAATGTTCGAATTATGTATAAATCAACATTGGCTTAGTAGAACTCCACTGTAATAAGGTCAAAATACTTGGTTGATGGCTATTTCGGCTTCACGCCACCTGTTTCATAGTTCTGGCGATGCTATATTTCTGACGTGGCTAGTTCTGCCGACGGTGTGAAGCCAACGCTGAATGCAGGGTTATTTTGATCTTAAATCGTTCCCTGAATGAAACCCGAAACATTAAAATCAATAAGCGCACTTCTACCCGCTAGTCCACATATTAATTGTATGCATATATGCTAAGCTGTGATATTATTCCAAAAATTACATTCAATTACATAATAGAATTATTCATTTTAAAAATTTCTGTGAATTATTTCATATTAAGTTTTTAATAAGTTTTCAAACCAAACCTTCCTTGCGATCAGTTTTATTCTTGCTTCATACTTAAGTTTATCCGCGAGAAGTAGGTATAAACATTTATTTATTTAGCGGCCGTGTTAGGAGATTGCAATTTGTTGTTCTTGCAGATATATTTGCTATCAAAGCATTTCCAAAGATGCATTTCTGTAGTAAAAGATAACAGGAAAATAATAAAATCCACCATGTTTGGATAGTTCCCATTAAGGAATGAAGGCTAGCACTTTTTTAAAGCCTATTTTGATACACCAAGGTGTGTTTTAATGTCAGATAACTTAAAATATAACCAGCAATTCTTTATAATGTCAGACGATTTGCCGTTTTTTTTATGTACCTAATTAAAATTTTACACACTTTTTGCTAAATCAATACTTTGTGAGATAAAGAATGTGTAATGAATTTATTTTTATTACGGCCACTGGTGGTAATCAAATGTAGTTTCTAAATTGTTCCAGCCTTCATTTATAACGGTTTAAATCAATGAGTATAATGAACGAATGATCGATATGATGCTGACATAGGTTAACCTGATAATAGGTGAACTATACTGAATTTTGGCAAACAGTTTTGGAAGTATTCAACTGACGCCCATCATACCCATTGATGTTTTGAAGATTTCAGTGAATCTCTATACTAGCTTCCTTTGCTCGGTGTGAGAAGAAACCTTTGTTCGAACTCAGTATTTTCGAGTAGCTTACTTACATATAATGTTTGCCAAGCCTTGAATTTGCTTAATGTTTCAGTCAGTTTAGCATTTCTTTTTAACCTTTATAGTGTTCACTGTCAATACTTGTTGGAAAAGCATTATATTCAACAATATAATATGGAACATATATTTTAATACAGTATAAATATCAAAGTATTTAGTTCTACAAAAATTTCAAAATCAATTAATAGCCATTTCAGCATATGCCATCGTCAGAACTACTATTTTTATGTCACAATATAACGTTAGAACTGTATGTTTTAATATTGGGAGAATACTGCTTAAATCTGATTAGGTGATTACATATTGCAACCAATGTTCCCTCTAATTTTCCGAAGGTTATGTGCGCAAAATACATTGGCTATGCAACTTTGAAAGAAAATTAAAAAAATTGTGCGCCACAACGGTATTTAGAAAACAAAACTTAACGAAATGGTTATTTTTTATAATGAAAATAATTAACAACACTGTATAATGACAATTAATTTATTCTGGTGGTGGTATAGCTGGTGTAACTTTTGTGCGTTCTGTTCTTATGCATGTGCGCGCGCTCGGCGAATTGTGTGCGCGCGCACACGCGCACAGCTTAGGGGGAACACTGATTGCAACGATGATTTTAATATACACCAGCTTATTCTTCAAGTAATAAGTAACATACATCAATTAAAATAATAGTATTTAATAATAAAAAAGTCATTTGAAACTTAAGTTTTTTCGACAACTTGCTCGTTAGTTTTTCTATATTCGTAACTATCGTTATTTGATTTTATATAATTGTAATAAAGTTATAACGATTTTCATTATATAGTTCCATTAGATTTCTCTAAAATAACACACGCACTGTTTACTACAGCCAATAATAATTTTGTATTAGTCAATGCGAAAGGTTGTAAAATAATTATCAAAAATTACACGTCTATATTATTTACTCCGCTGGAGTCCGTACTAAACATACGGTATCTTGTTGAAATGTACAAGAGTGCGTGATCGCCTGCAGTTTTAAATTTAAGTGCATATTTTTAGTATCAGCTTTCTTACTATTGGCGTATCAAATCCACAAGAATTGCATTCGTTTATATTATGAATCTGTCGCACGGACACCTCGAGTTACGATAACTCACCTGGGATGATAGTAATACACGGCGGCTCGGTACAAATATATTATATTTTAGACTTCTATGCTCCAAAAGGAAAAATCCAAAATATAATATAATATAATGTTCCATAAGTTATTGATTGATCTAGTTGAACTCAAGACTTTTATTTGTTGAGTGTTTTTTTCATTGATTTTTTACGTTAAGCTATCAAAGTATTCCTCTTAATTGTATACTGTATGACGTATTTATGTTTTTATTGTTTTTTCATATATTTTGTTTTCTTTTTATCATATTGGATTTCACAGCAGATTTCTTAATTAAGATATCATTATTATTGGCTTTTTATTTTACTTGCTATACGTTAGTTTGTCGTATGCTTTTAAATGGCGAGAGGTGAATAACCTGAGATATAACTTTAATATAAATTCGATAGGCACATTGGAGACGTTTTCAAAATGAAACTCAAATCAGTTAGGATTCTCTTTGTAAGAATATTTTGTAGCGTAGGGATTTCCTCTGTCGAATCAGATGTCTTCAAATAGTTTGCATGTGCATATTAGTGATTAAATTCAAGTGTATTTCAATACTGCTCCAAACCAATAAAAGGCATACTTATTTGCAGGGATAAATAAAATCGATCAGATTAGTATCAACTCCAATTTCCGGACCAACTGTAGACCCCATGGCACACTTGGCAATACGGAAATACAGATATCAAACCTAATCATATTTTTAGATAAATTTGCTTTATTTAGTGAGTTGATAAAATAAAATATATCAATTATCTCACTATTTTACTTTCAACTTTAACTCGACAGGCTTAATTATAAACTGCTTTAATTGGTTATTTGCATTCAATAAAAAAATATTAACGAAAAATATAAATTACCCGCACAAAATAATGGTAGAATGAATTCCACTTCAAATTTTTATGTGGCACTAGAATATTCAATTTAGACTCTGTATAAAACAGACCTATTCTTATATTATTCCATTGTAATAAGATCGATTATTATAGAAGATTCCTCGACATCATTTACTAAAAACATTGCTTTGTTATTAATTCTACTTATTTAAAAAAAATATCAGAAGCAATTTCGCTCATCAAAATCAGTTCAAAATTATTAACTATAAAAATGTCTTGTATTTATAATTAATATGATAACCTTCCACGAAAATTGACAGTTGTCACCTTCAAACTTAATACATGGAGATTTCTAACAAATCTTTGAATAACATTTAATCGTGATTTTCACAAACCAGCTTCGAAAAATATTTTTATTGATGTTTTATTATCACTTTCCAAAACAGTAGTAAATAACTTTCTACGTGATAGTCCAGATATTATATAATACTTGTAAAGTAAGTGCATAATTTTACAGACATCTTGTACGCTTTGTCGTGTTGTGCTATCACTTCATAATTTATTCTCTCCTATGTAAAGTCGTTAAGGTAATCTTAATTGTGTGTTGTAAAACGCGTGTTTATGTCCAACCAACAAAGGGTCATAATTATCAATAACGATAAGATGTGCCATTATTTATCGTGGCTTTCTAGTGCAAAGCTTGTAACTTCAAAGACAAATAAAATATGATCATCTTTCTTATATTATATTTGATAATTAAATGATACATTGAAAATCTCATAAAACATATATGTCGCACCCCTACAATAACTTAGCCACAATCCCATATATATATATATATATATATGATGTCCTGAATAAATCTCATGTTTAGTTTTCAGCATTCTTTATTTCTATGTCTCAACATAAATTTAAACTTAACTGATTTAGATTGCCTCTGATAGGACCCTGAACAGCGCGGGACTGATCATTGAAAGCTTCAGATACGTCGACGTACATATTCCGAAGACGGTAACGCAAAAAAGGAGATTGACTTTAACCACATTTTACTCAATGCGGACTGTCAGCTGTACACAATTAAAAACAAATGCCATTTTTGCAACGCTTGCATTTTACTAGTACTGCTTTACGGTATCGAATTATGGCACCTGACTGAGACTCAGAAAAACCGTATACTTGACTTTGAGAACAGATGCTTGTGTCGGATAATGGGGGTGAGGTGGTTTGATTTTGAGAGGAATTACGAGATTAGGGAACGTATAAAACAGCGTCCTGTCACGCCAGTGGTTATGGAGAAACGTTGGAACTGGTTGAGTCACGTCGTGTGGATGCCTTCGGAAAACCTTAATCCTACCTGCCTATCCTTCCAAGCGTTGGGATTCCGGTATCTTGGACGACCGTCGGGTACTATCCATAGGATGTAGTCGGCGGAACTGAGAGAAGCCGGCATATCATGGTAGGAAGCAAAGCAATTAGCAGGAGACAAGGAAACATGAAGGTGGCGGCCATATCCTCCACAAAGGGAGACAATGTGGTCCAAGAAGAAGAACTTTTGGATTTGCAAAATAATTCGTCAATTAAAAGCACTTTTTACGAAGAAATATTTGTTATGAAACTTAATGGTATCTAATATGGCTTGCAATTTACCGTCAAATTTATATTACCGGTAAATAAGTTTTACCTTTACCGATCTACCACTTTTGTTATAAACTGGGGAACAGATTGAAACGGAAAATTTCTGAGTTGAAACAATTCGATTTTAAGGTAAGTATGCCAATCGATTTCTAATAGGTAAACATTGAAATATTTTAATTTAAAAAAGTGCCCCATTCAAAAGAAAAATCATACTTACAATTATTAATTGTAGCTTCAAAGAATCAGCAATATTAGTAGAATAGAACAGTGCTCCGCAACCCCTGTGCTAGGACACACTAATGTGCCGTGGGGCGATGTTAAGTGTGCCGCAGCGCATTACTTAATTTAAAAAAAGATCAAGGAATTTGTTCAAACAATGATGGTATGCTTTTAACGTTTATCATAAACCGTAAAAGACGCTAAATAAAACCATAATAATTAATTTGACTATTTAAAAAGTATAACACAAACCTTAAAGATCAATTATCTCGAAGCTAGTATGTATGATTAATCCCACTGCTGCTTTAAAAATTAGCGATATGTATTTTATGTTTTTACTTAGATGTGGAAATAAGTTAGTAAATATACATATTGAATAATTATTAATTGACTTTTAAATATTTATTTTAATACTCTTAACAACAGTCATCACTCGTAACCAGTTTGGCATTTACCATAAGTTTGTTAATGGCAAAATCCATCAGCGGCAAAGTCTTAACAAGTGCTAAGTGGACGATGCGTTTGCAAACACGCCCTTCATCACAACAGCGTTAAGTTTTCCCTCGCTCGCGTGTCGATGATCGACATAAAATATAAAATACACTGCCTTGTTATTAATCCAAAAGGAGCAATGGTAAGGAAGGCACAATGATCTTACTCTTAAACCAAATTCAAAAGCAGTTGATTATTAATACATTAGTTGTTTTAAATCAATATTTAGTTCCAGTCATTTTTTCATACCACATTTTCGTTCCCAATGTTTTGAATTTGTAGTACTCATAAAACTTTCTCAATAGAATTAATTTTTCTACGAAAACTGCTTGTTACTTAGTTACTGAACTTGATTTTTTTAATGAGTAAAGATAAAAGAATCAGTCTTGGTCAGGACCAGTAGTTAATGAATCGCTTTCTCTACGTCCTGTTTTGAAAGATCGGAAGGCTGGAAGAGAATTGACACATACATCCATGCCTCCAAACACAGATCTCGATTGCAAAAACAATGTGTGGAACTGTCCTTACTGGGATTCGAACCTTTGAGCATCATAACCGAAGCCATTGACGTTGACCACTCGGCTAACAGCTTGTCAAGTCAATTTTATATACTGAATAATTATGCCTGACAAAATTCCTCATTTTTTTAGTTAGTTGATTGGACGAATCCTGTCATATTTCTTTGTATAAATATACTGTAACATTATTTCAACCACTGTCTAAAATCAAGTCTTTACTGTAGTCATTATTTTTTATTTTTTTAATTCGGAAGCAGCTTGCTCTTTCGTTCAGTCTTAAGAAAATTAAAAATTATTTAGTAAATTGACATTCACTTCGCAGTATTTTAATTTAATGTGCTAAAGATACCAATGCATTTTATTCCTTATGAATTAATTATAAGATCTGATCGATTACTATTTCGGGCTCTTGCCGTACTAATGTTTTTATTATTTAGTTTAGTTACAGTCTTCATTTATTATTTCTGTGTTTTGAATTAATATAAAAACAATAAACTAAAACAATGTTTAGCTACATCTGCTTTGTTATTTTACTGTTATTTATTCGGCGATTTTTACACTTTAAATTGATTTTTATAAGAGATAAAAAATACACGTAGTTTTAAAAGCTCTCTGAAAGTTTAAAAACACATTGAACTTAACGTAAGAAGGCAAGTCGAGCATATCGCACTGGTTATTTATTTAAGGTCTCCCCTTATCGTCTTGCGAATCGGAAGTTGCCCTTCTAATAAACCAGACCAATCTACATTTATAACCGTTTAATGGTGCATATTCGTTCGCAACAAACTATCGTGATTGCACCAAAGACGTTTATACCTCTAACGTTCTATTTTATTTATTAATACAATAAATATATTGCATGAGGTATAGACAAAAAACTTACATGTTTATTACAGTAATATAATTATTATATTCTAAGTTTATAGACATTACATCATTTTATGAACGAATAAAAGTATATTGGTAAAAAATAGCACAGATTTGCGTACTGGATCTGTTATACATAATAATAACCAAATTATTGTAAAACGTATCGGTGGAGTGAATCAACTAGTAAAGTGGTAAAACTTTTTTCTTGGACTCTTAAATACAATCACGTCTTTACATGGTATTTTGGTGGATTACATATTTTTATTTTACCGAAATAACACTATTGCAATGTGTATTAACTGAGGTAACTTCACGTCAACGATACTTATGTTTAGAATATTACAACTTATTTTTTTCTAAAATATCACTTGCCCTTATGTAGTTTTGTCTTTAGATAATGTTACAATTAATATAAATAAAAACACCCGCCGAAATCGCAACTAGATAAAATTCGCTTAACACCCTCTCTCTCTTTAAAACACGCTGCTTGTGCATCGTTGTCAACCTTATTGGTAGGCTTCGAATGAAAATGTTCTTATATTTCGACATAGAAAACTCTTGAAAAGAATTGCTGTTATGCATCTTAAACAATTGATTTCTTAGATATTTTGTACATTTTTTTCAAACAATTTGTTCACTAGTTTTAAGTGACAAAAATGACTACATGATATTTCAAATAAATAACATGATTTCATATAAAATACGACATAACGCTGTATTATTAATATTCTCGCATAAAATATTCAAAACAGTACGAAAGATTGAATAGGACATCATGTGTGTTTGTTTATAAGAAAATTATAATGATTGCAATCGCGTTAAAAAGACAATTAAGTTAAAGCGGTCACTAACAATAACTTAAAGGTATATATGAAATTGGTATAGCCCGTTATTAATGTATATATTTATATTCTTATCAGTTGAAAATGCTCGTTATGAGTGAAACCTGCCCTGTTCCTAATAAGTAATTGTAGAATATTGACAGTCTAACACCTGAAAAATTATAAAGATTCAACAAATATTTTTTTAATAGCCACCGATTTGATAATTCATTTACACGCATAGATAATTATTTATTGAAACCATCGACCCGGCCCGGTTTGTTCTTTTCTGATTTCCTGAGAGGCCCATGCTCGTATTAATTACGAGCAGAGTTTTGGGTGGCAAGATACGGGGGCCATCCCGCCCTGTCGCCAGTCCTTATCATGTTCACATCTTGCTCAAGTAATGACGCCAACTTTTGCCCTGATAACCTAACCTTCTCGGTATCATATTATCCCTATAATGCCACCTCATCTCCAGCAACGGTTGCAACTTCTTAATATTATACTGATCATTAAACTATTTAAATACTGACCATACAAATTCAAGTCATTATTGAACTAGGTGGACATATGTTAGTTGACAGTGACATCTACAAATTGCGAAAATACTTTATTAGTAAAATTGTGTGACAAATTAATTAACATAATACACGAGTCATCAATTGAACTTTTCTCGATAAAAAATATCCTTGTCGCTAAAAATGTGCCTAAAATTTAAAGACGTTTTATTTGTATCTGCTTCATCACGACATCTAATTCATGGAGCATTAAGTATTAGGACGCGTTCGGGTCAAAGTTCTTGGAGTCTCATCACTGGTAAAATTGTCACAAATGTATTTGAATGTTTTAAACTTTCAAAGCATATTTCAATTTTCAAGATGGTATTCTTTTTGAAAGATTTTCACCCATCCTATCCTATCAACGGGGCGTATCGAGAGCGATTAGCTTACCACTAGTCCTGTCCTAGCCCTATCCTTCTATCCCTACTCACTATGGAAAAAGAGAGGTTAAGCAACTGAGCAACAAGCAGTTCTCGTAGAAACACTTATGTTGAGATAAACTCCATAAGGAGTCCATATGCCCCAGATTGAAAGCGGACATGGTTAAAAAAAAATCTTTTTACCAATGCTTACACATGTGTGTCTACTAATTTCCACAAAAATGTTACCATGTAGCCACTACCACCTACCAGAATTCCCTTAATGCAGAGCGATTGTGTGTGTGTGTGTATAGATATGATGTGCAATAAAATTTCACTCAACACAAACACACTGTTTCTTTAATGAAAAAGTGTATGTTTGTACTGTATGACATATAAAAAGATATAAAAAGTGAAATAAAAGTATTTTCATGACATCGTCTGGTCATTCAAATGTATAATATGTTCAACGAAAATCGAGCGCTGTACATTAAAAAGTGTACTCACAATTTTTATTTTTGCAATGAAAGTAATCTGAGCGAAAACGTTTTTTTTTGTTTCGATTTCTTAGTAATAGAAATAATACATAAGTTTAATTTACTAACTTCACATTATTTAGCAAACACTAGCTTTCTGATTAGACCCAGTGTGGTTGTTTATATAATATAAACTTGATTAGCTATTTTATTGCATATATACTTAATTGGTGTGAGATTTAATTATCTCGTTAACTCTGCTCTGTTAAAACTTCTTCCATTACTATTGGTGTTAATTTAACCCGTTTTAACATTCGAGTATTGTTGATTAAAGACATAAAATTCTACTTTTGCGCTTCAGGCCACCAATAATAAAATTAAATTGCGTGCTAATATTTTCAAACGGGTAATAATTATCTTTAAAAAAGTGTTTTATTTCATTGCATAAACGCTGACCTCTGTGGGCTTAACGATGATACTAGTGCAATTTAATTAATTAAGAATTGCTTAACGAGGTCGCCATCACCGTATGGCCGAGTAAATAATGTTGGAGTAAGAAACGCATTATTTGTCAGAATGATGAATATTATGGCTTAAAATACTGATTTCGTTCACAATCATGATTTTTTCTACATTTATTTTGGAATTTCAAAATTTCAAATAAAATATTTTTTACGCTGTTTCTGTCTGCTTCTGTGGTTTAGTTATACGACCTGTACTCGATCTGATGAGTCTAGACCAGTGGTCGAAAACCTCGGATCTTCAGATATCAACTCTTGAACTTATCACATGTTTTACTTTAATGCAGTGATGCACAAACCGCGGCCCTTTTTGAATTTTGTGGCGGCGCTTGATTCTTTTTCTCAAACATATTTTTTGCACGTAAAACATTTATTTAATAAATTTAAGCAAGCTTTTTCTTCAATGAAGGAGAATAAATCGGTTCATAAAAATATACTTACAAATATTATGTCAAATTGAAAAAAAATAGTTAAAAATTAACAAAGACCAAGAATGCATTAACTTATGAATTGTATATAAATATTTCACAACGAAACGATTTTTAATAAGCAAGTACTCATAATCCTTTTTTTGCATGGCTTATTTATTTTCGAAATAACACGGTCAAAATAATATAATGGATCCTATTACTCATTTATCTAAAGTCACTTAATCTTTTTTACACGATTTTAAGGCTGTTTTACATGAAACGTACACTAAAAAATCTCACATGATTTAATAATTTAAAAAATGGTGGTATCTTGGTAATCGGTAGTTATATTTTTTTTAATATCATAAAATACATTACTAAACTACAGTCATAATTAAAAAGATGTCGATCGGTGTATTATGTCGTTATGGTTTTTACCAAATTTTATTTCATTAACGAAATTGATTATTAAACCTTTGTTGTAAATTTGTTTAGATTTCAACGTTACTAAAATATTTTCATTTTTAAATTCAAGAAAAATCAACTTATCCGCCTACCCTGTGAGAAAACGCTGAAATAAATGATTATAAATTCAAAAATGTCCACTCAAATTCCCAACAGTCTAAATCATTTTCATTTCACTTTTTTTTACTCTGCTCGTCTCTATTTTCAATTAAAAACATCTTCAATTAAAAGTTGTACTACGTGTACACAACAGAACTCAAAAAAAGTTTAAATTATGACATGCGCGCGTGCGCCGAAAGCGTCGGCAAAGTATTATGACAAAAAGTGAGTTCGACTCGACACGCCGAGATATAATTACACGCTTCATAAGTGACTTAATTGTGCTTCATAGTGAATGTAAGAAAATTTACAAATCCTGACCAGTTCATCATGGTAAAAAGATTGTAATGGTATTCAGATTACACCGCCGTACCGCAAAATAAAACTTTAACTAAATCGGTGTTTTTGTTTGACTATTATATTAAATGCCTCCATTGGTTACATTCAATATGTCTGTATTTACCATTCTACGCAATTGGATTGTTACAATCAAAAATTCTATTGTATTTGCATTATAACTTTATTCTACGAATGCTTTTTATTTGCGCATTATTATCCAACTCATTTCTTTAAGACTATTTACCCCCGTGCATATTATACACATACTATTATATCAGTATAATATCATAGAAACTGTAAAAATGCCAATCGGAATTTAACATTAAAATTCTACACACAGACTTATATTGGTATATTTTTTCATGTCATATAAATTTCAAAAAGTTTGTCAATTGTCAATATTCTAAATCACATTCGATGCTTCTTTATAGCTTATGTCACAGTTACTTATGTCTGTTGTTTCCATGGTGCTCGTACAAGTATACTTGTATTGGAGTTATTAATTGATTTTTCAATTAATTTATGAATTTCTATTCGGCATAAATATCTCTAATGTTTGAAATTTCTTCCCATCTACAGATCTTTAAAAAACGCAACATAGCGAGAGCGATTAGCTAACCATCTTTCTATCCCTACTTTCGTCGGAAAAGAGAGGCTGAAATACTGTATAACAAGCAGCTTTTGTAGAAAACTTATGTTTAGATAAGCTCTATTAGGAGAGCATGGTAAAAAAAAGATTTGTTAATTTCGGTAAAATGGCAAAAACATAATTGATCTTCGTAATATCTTATGTTTCATACAACTCTTCACTCTACAACGTATTCTTTTACATAATTCTGAATATTAGTAAAAACACAATAATCCTTTGTACTTCATTCCACTTTATTTAATATGTCAGGACCGGTTTCGCTCATTACGAGCATCGTCAAATGTCATTATTTTCATTGTATCACTTTGTCAAAGAATTCCCAAATTTTAATTATGTTTGTAATTACTTTCAATCCCCATTCTAAATTTATTAATCTGAGATGACTTTTTAATTATATGTTAGATGTGTTAAACATTTTAATTTTGTGCTATTTTAGAATCACTTTTAATGTAATTGGTATTTTCTTTTCAATGCCAATTGTTGTTTATAGCTGTTCATTTTTGTATAAATAGCATTGTTAAATTATATTTCTTATCAGTTGACGATGCTCGTAATGAGCGAAACCGGTCCTGACATATTAAATAAAGTGGAATGAAGTACAAAGGATTATTGTGTTTTTACTAATATAATGCCTTTCCACCAAGTATTGACAGTGAACACCCTAAAAGTGAATAATTCTGAATAATTAAAAGAAATTTTCAAGTATGAATATTCTATATTCATTCGTAAGTGGGTATATTTCCCTCGTATTTGAATAATATTACATTACTTTATATATTATTCGTTGTATCGTTAATTTTTTAAACAACACTGTCAACAACCGCATAGTAGTATTAAATTATCTACGGCGCTGTTATCTCAAAATTATATACACATTAACATTCAGCGATTTATGGTTTACAGTATAATTATACTTTTACCACACGATTTTTGTTACAAGTAAAATTACCAGCTTAATTTTTTTTTTATTTACAACCATTGCTCGTATACAATAATTACCTGTTTTTAATTTTCATTCCCGGATACCCATTAAACCAAAGTAGATATTGTCACTTAATTCACAACATCAATATATTATCTCTTTATATCGTAAAATTACCGTCTTAAAAAATATTCATTCTCCTGGCATAAATCGGATTTTTCGTATAATAATTGTTTTCGTTGTATTACTTACAGTAACCTCGAAGCTATCATCTGTGATCATATCTTTTTTTTAATTCGCGGATACCTCCTGTATAATAAAAAATGTTTGCAATAATGTATTATATTGAATTTCTTTTCATAAAAACTAAAAAAAAACGTTAAGTAATTGCATTTTTTGGCTTTAAAACCCTGAACTCGAAGCCACTAAAAAATAAACAACCCACAAATACTAAATTTGCGTTTAGGTTTTTTCCCCGTTCCCACTAATTTGCCGCCCAGTAATCAATTTGCATCTAACTTCTTGCAGGTTAAAAACCTTACCGCGGTGGATTTCAATTATAAACGTTTTGACGGAAGCTTTTAAGTTTTTGTAAATTCTGTTTTGTTAAATTTACATTGTTGGCTACACTTGTGGGCACACCGAAAAGGCGAGACCAATCGATATATTTACCAGATCAAGTTGAAAGCTTTTTTTCTTTATGCGATGTTTATAAAAGTCTCATATTTAGAGTCAAAATTCACTCGCCTCTTTAATATAAAAATATATACTTTTGACAAATCGCAAAAATGTCGATTTATTTTTAAAATTTCCACGTTATTTTATAATTTTAAAAAAATATTTACAGAGATGATTTGTTTCAAATGAATTTACTTTTTTCATTCATATCATTTCATTCGCCAAGAACATGTCCGAATGCAAATTTCGTTCACATTCATAAAAAATGCTCTATTTAATGCAAACAATACGTAATGAATAAAAGTAACTTATTTTATTTATTGATTTGGCATTTACTTGGTAGAACTCCATTATAATATAGTAAAAATAACAACATATTTAGTTCTACAGTTTTTTTTATATTTATGAGTTGATAGCTATTTCGGCTTTCACTATCGTCAGAATTATGATTAAACTTACATTTTTCTCAGCTATATATACTGGCTCCGAAGAGATAGTAGTAACTTACCTTATATGTTTGATTACTTGGGCAGTAAGTTTTTAGAAGTTTATTTTTTAATTTAAATGAAGATGAAACGAAAAAAACCATAATTTTCATTTTGAAATTAGAATAAAAAAAATAATTTGAAAAAAATTGAATCAAGCTTTTTTATATTTGTAAATAAACTTGTCTAAAGATGCTTTTATAAAAAGTGGAGATTAACGTGTCAGTTTTTTACACAACCTGTGGAATAACTAAGTTATCAATTTTAATTTACTAACCTAATTTAAAACAACAGTGTTGGCTACTTACTAGACAACGTATGAAAAATAGTATCTTTTTTATACTCAATTACGTGCTAACATTTGAATACAACGCATTCCAAATCAGCGTATCATAAGTATATTGGTATACTACAAGTAAAAAGTTTAAAAAATTGAAAAATATATTTTTCGTTCAATATGTCGCGTTTTTTTTTCATAAAAATATATCTTTATAGAGCGTGAAGTACTTTATATCTAAATTAAATTATGATTTCTAAATTATAGCACCGTCATTATAAATTATTCATCCTATTTTAATGCGGTAATAAATGCTTTCAAATTACCCATCGTGCTCGCTAAAAGCTGATTTCCTGAAAGCCGATATGTCAAACACTCATCGTATGATGGCCGATATTATAAACTGCGCATATGTGAGTAAAATCCACATTCTCGGCACACATTGGCGCATCATCCGTCCGGCAAGAATCTTCACGGCATTTAGACCATGTCGTGTTGCATTATCACAACATGGAAAATATCTTAATTTGCGCTTCATAGTTCGCGGGTCGTCGTTCCGTCACGCGCCTCATATTAAGACATACACTGACACATCTTATCACACCAAAACGTCACAACTGAAATCTTTTTTTGCCTTTCTTTGTTATGTCTCTTATTAAATGATTAATTGAAGGAATTTTCGATTGAACCCCATTTTTAACGTGTACATATGTATTTTAGATTGTACGAGTGAGCATATTTATGTAGTTTATTAAAAAAATATCGTACGTGTATAATTTAGGGTCTTAAAAATACATCGATTTTATAATTATTACTTCTTTTCAACAGCAGTTTTTCGATCAAATAGTTCCCAACATGTGTATTTTTTAATACTGAAAACACCATAAAAATCTCTTTTTGACATTAGTGTTTTTGACTGTTTAGTATTGTATTAAAGAACCCTTAAATTTCGATTTGCTAACGTAATATAAATGTTTATGTTGAAACCATATCCACTATTGTTGAAAAGAAATCTATTATCATCTTAGGTGATTTCCTACACGAAGCATGCGACCACGCAGTGTTTCCAAGAATCTCTTGTCGCCAAATGTTTGCTTCATTTAAGTTTCTGTCTTAAGATATGATTCGCATTCTTGAAATAGTCTTGAAACTCTTTGAACTACGAGGGAATCTTACTGAAATCTATGTTAAATATAAAACGTTTATTCTTAACATAGATTCCGCGATGATTTGCGGGCGGTAAATTCTCCAAGCCCATAGCACAACCCCCTCCCAGTGGCTCGTTTAAATATTTCAATCTCTCCAAATTTCAAGTCCTTTGTAATTGCCACAGGCATCTTTTTCGAATCATAATAAACCGTTAATCTTAAGCCAATTCGTTTTTTCGGCTCTTCTAGATAATTATTGTGTGCCAATTAACCAGCCTATTAGCATTATTATAAACGTTTCTGAGTATACTATTATACTCTTCTTTGGGATTTAATTTTAAAGAAACTTTTACGTCACCTCTTGATTGATAATCATCGATTAGTACACATTATTTTTCAATTTAAAAACTGTTGTCATTATCATGGTCGAATGTTCTATAAAAGGCAGCTGGAGGTTTAATCATTAAAAATTGTGACAATTTTTCTTCATCCATCCCAATTCGTAATTCAAACCGTTGCAAATAAGTGCTAATAATAAAAACTTGGTAAAATTTCACTGGGAGGCGAAGAGAGTCACTGGGAGGCGAAGAAAGAGTGTCGCCCTTAAGCTAAAGTATAAGAGTTTATAATTAGGCACTCAATTACTTTTCGTGCATCTTTTTATGTATGGTGGCCAGAAAACCCCGTGGGAGGGCACTGGCAGCCACAGATGGCCTCGTAAGATGACTCTTACTACCCTCATATACTTATTCCCGTCGGGATGATCAAAATCAATGTGCAAAAATAAAATCTAGTTATACATTGTGGCCTGATATGATGGGGTCAAATCACTGCCCTAATCATTCACGAAATGGAATATTAAGTGTTAAAAATATTAAGAGTTCAAAATCCGACATATGCTATATATGCCACTTATATGACCGTATATAATATAAGTAAAAACACAATATTCCTTTGTACTTCATTCCACTTTATTTAATATGTCAGGACCGGTTTCGCTCATTACGAGCATCGTCAACTGAGCTCGTAATGAGCGAAACCGGTCCTGACATATTAAATAAAGTGGAATGAAGTACAAAGGAATATTGTGTTTTTACTAATATAATGCCTTTCCACCAAGTATTGACAGTGAACACCCTAAAAGTGTATATAATATACGTCTGGGGCCGAGAAGCAAAATGCGTCAAGTCACAGAAGTGAAATATTCGGGAGAGCAATTTCAACTATTTGAACTGGTTAGATATTCATTCACCTTTTACTTCACATTATATATCGACTGTGGAAAGTAAAAAGGACGTAACTCACAAATAGCAAATTTTACAGAAGGCACAAAAAACGTGTTTTGATGATTTTGGGCCATATGCAAATCATGAAATATACACAACCTTGAAGTCCACGTAGATTTCTAAACTGGTGTTTAATTGAAGAAATTTTCTAGGAAACACCTTTTTTCAGTCTTTTTCTTGGTTTCAATTTTTAAAATGTCATCTTTTTTCAAACTTAAAAGCTAAATTTCGATACTAATTCGGCATTTGCAACTAACATCCTTTTTATGGAACGTGTATCAAGTTTGATACATTGTAATTATCGAAAAAAAACTGTTTTGAAAAAACTGTGGGTTACGTCCTTTTTCCTTTCCACAGTCGATATCTAAACATAAAATAATCATTTCGACCAGTTTCGCTTATGAAGAGCATTATCAACTGATCTTATTAAATAAAATTAGTCAGTTGATAATGTTCGATATGAGCGAAACCGATCCCGATCTTATTAAATCATAGTAGAAATTAGTACAAATGAGTATTTTTTTAAATTCATCAACTTACTTTTAATATAAATTAAAAATTGATAACTCCGTTATTCCTTTTTATGTGTCATAAAACGTGTTTCAAGATTTATTTTGTTAAGAAGAGCGTTTTTGGACTTTCATCATTTTGCAAAATGTACCAAGTAGTCTTAATATAAAATTGACTCTAAAACATAATTTTGAACTTGGACTTGGACTTCCGCTTTTGAGACTCAGATGTGAAATACGCAACGTACTTTTTAATAGGGTACAGAAAATCATGTCATACAACGTTTCCCTTAAATTTTCTTAACGTTATTAAAGATCGTTTGATTCATTGCTCTGTTTCGATGTGAATATTCTGTCAAAGCCATCGAATATATTCTCTCGTCAAATTTGAACTCCGTTCCTCCAAAATTCGCCCTGGGCATCGATGTATCAGCGATTGTGCATTTTGCTATCTCAGCTGATGATAAAATCTGCGACCAGATGAAATGTTGGGCGGGCTGCTATCGAGGGCGTAGGGAGTAGGGCGCGCCGCCCTAAGGCGTAGGCGTCGAGGGCGGCGCCTCGTTTCGGAACCAGTCTGCAGGACCGTTTTCATAGTGTCAAAATCTTATTTCTTTTCGTTGATTTACTTGTTCAAATTACAATATATTCAATATTGTAAGTTTTGTGATTCAGAAGTATCACTCTTTTTAAATAGCGCAAGAGAAAATAAACGGTCAGTACTAAAATAGGACTAGTAGTTAGCTAATTGTCCAGTTTTTTTTTACGTCGGATTGTTTAGATGGAAATTAAACATCACAGACATTCACGATGTGGAAGATAAAACAATAAATCTTTTTAAATTGTCCTACGCAGACCAAAGCACTAAATTACATAGAAGAAGCACAAGTTGACATATTTATGAAACTCTTAATAAATATTTGTTTTTACTCAAATATCTATAGAAATTTTATTATGCAATGCGATTTGGCACAAATAGCTCAAACACAAGTGACATCCGCGGTGCACATGGAACAAATCCCACCCTGCCCTTCCCGATAATATCCTCAGCAATCGTAAATAATCGACCGCAACGGAGAGGCGACGATTCGTAGATAAGACGGGACCTGCGGCGGGTCGCGGGCCGCGGATTGACCACGCCTGCAGAATGCCGCAGATTCCGACCAGGCCTTAAATAATTCAGATGTCAAACGAAAGCATCGCTGATTTGTAGCCTTCGTACACATATGTCTGGAATATTAATAATTATTGTGTTTATGCCTACATATTATTACAGTAATAAATGCATGCATAATGAAATACGGCATCTACATTATGGATGGTGTAAGTTTCCCTGTCCACATGGGAGATTTATACTACACGATTTGGAATTATAGATATTTGGCTAATATCAAGCGAATGCGCTTTCGCCACTAAAATGATATTTTTTTTATGTATTTTTAATTAAAATGATTTATAAATCGTGTAAACCTCCTTCTTTAATCACCTCCCCGCTGCCTTGTGTCAGTCGCACTCTACGGCATTTCTTTTACTTTTCCTTAACCACCAGTTTGTCTACTTAAATAAATATGAAGTAATTGCTTCTTATTCAATATTCTAAATAAAAATCAGATTAAATTTATTCTATTGTTGAAGGTACGATCAATACTCGATCGATAACTTGTAATATTATTATTATTATATTACACTGGTGTTATGTTCCAAGGGGGCCACAGAGAAAATATTATTTTAGGAGAGCCATAGCACAGTTTTGGGGGGTCACGGGCACCATACATAAGTTGCGCATTTTGTAAAAAAAAAAGTTTTGTCTCACATTTGTGAGTATCTGTAGAGACCGTCAATTCATTAGAAATTTGTTTTTAGAAACGAGCTAAAAAATCTCACATTTTTAAATAATTGTAGAATTTGACAATTCCCAACATTTTGAAGTCATCAAGCTAAATAGAAAAAAAGAGTTCAAGTTGAATATTATTATGGAATCTCTCAATCGCTCACTTTTTTCCCAGTCAATAATCCCGGGATGCCGAAAGCCCAAATCCCGAAATAGCTGTATCCCGACTTTTGAAAAACTAATTAGTACGGGCCACGGATAAATATGAAACTCAAAAGGGGCTACAGGCTCAAAAAGGTTGAGAATCTGTGATCTAGGTTCTACATTTTAGGGCATTCTATCCCAAAACTTTTTTGTGATCCCGGGAATCTGTAACTCACGATTTATCAATACCAAGATTATTTACCGTAATTTGTTTAATTTTAATACATCTGGCTTGCAAGAGCTTACAGCCAAAGCGCCAGATTGGTTTATTTATTTTTAATTTAGATGAGATACAAGTTGATTATTTTTAAGAGACTAATTCGCAATGACAAGACATCACAGACACTTATGTCTGGATCTCAAATTAAAGCTGAAAATAAATAAAATGAATGTTGCTTGTTGGGATTTTAACCCAGCACCACCTGATCGTTAAGGTGAAGGTCTTAGCACTAGACCAGTGTTACCCAACCTGTGGGCCGCCGTGGGAATGGGGGATTGCGAAATTGGATTCCGGGGAGAAAGTATAGCAAATTGAGGATTACGAATTCATCGGTGAGCTAAAAATAAAAAACTGAGTTACGGAGACAATTGAAGAGGGCCGCGGATTATTTTTTTTTAGATTTAGGGGGCCGTGGAACGAAAAAGATTGGGAAGCACTGCACTAGACCATGAAAGCCGACAAAAAATAAAAATTAGAATTTCCCATCTTAAAATAGAATAATTGACTTTAAATGAAGTGTCTATAAAATTATGTACGTAAGTATAATATTATAAAAATTATATATACATAGGTACATCAACAAACTGAGGTACATCAACGGAAATTATTTTTTTAAATTTAAATCATGGAGTGTTCAATCACAATCCTGGGATTGTTGGAATGGAAGCCCTAGTAACAGACAGTTACACCGATTTTACTAATATTATCGATGTCTTGATGAAGAAATTGCTATTTGACAGTATGTGTGAAATCTTAGCAATTTTCATTTTTTTTCTAAAAAAAATATTTTATTAAACTATCAATATTCTTTAAAAATATTAATTTCTCTTACTCGCCTTATATTATCCAACTCAGTCACAATTTTCAGATTCCGTTCTGCTTGAAATAAATTCTTTCAATTTTTAATCTTTGATCAACTCTCGCGTGCTTACCCCGGTTTTGATGATTTATCATTATTTAAACGCAGTTTTTTTTAAACATTTAGTTTCTCCTCTCGCTCTCACAGCGCTCGCCGTGATTAATTACGCCTTAAATATTATATTTAAGAAAACAACACCTGGAAACGTTTCTGTTCTGATTTTATCTCAATTATTGCATATAAATCAGTCCAAGAGCTGTTGTTATGTTATTGCTTCACTCATTTGGGAATTAACAAATTACCTGCGGCACCAACAAAAATAAAACTTATCTAGTTAACACTTCTCTTAACGGATTTCAGTTAGTATCTTTACGTTTACGAAAATAATTGGACTTGTATAACGTTTCTTAGATTATCCCGCGCAAACTGCAATTATATTGAGCTATGATACGTTGGATCAGTTAAAATAAATGGAATTCTTGACAAACCACAGAAGTCTATCAATACTAATCAAGACCTTTTTCAAACGCTTTTACGAAATGATTGAAAAATTCACACTTGCTTACGAGCCAAGCCAATATATTTTTATATCCGCTCCCAATGTGCTTACTACTTAAATTGTTAAAAAAACAACTATTCTTAACATCACAATTCTATTCAGTTAAGAAAGTTTTATTTAAGATTCCGACTGAAGGTGGTTGGTGCAGGACGAGCGTGACCATAAGGTAACAGTAAACACCGTTGTCTATTGATCCCACTATTCATCCCTTTTCTACCTGAATATCGTTTATTTTACTCATATTTGGTTAAGAAGTACATACTTCAGTTAATCATCAGTCGCGGGGACAGAAACGGCCACCAAAAGCACATGCGATTTTTTGAATTTCCGTTTTTTTTAATGAACTTTTTGAAACTGTTAGCTATTTTTTTATCAAAACAACAAATTATTCAGTTCTTTTGCTAATATATTTGTATTGAAATTATGTTGATAGTATATTCTATACAACGACTTTGCGTTTTTTTTTAATTTGTAAGGAATAAAACTTATCCGTGACTTCAATATGACTTAAAAAATATTTTTTTAATCGAAAAAAGCTCTCGTCTCTGGAGGGTTAAATTTTAACCGTTCAAATTATGTACAGTCACACAGAGTTTGTCACTAATGACCCGGGTTTCGCCTTTCGGCATCTTCAGGCGTGCAAGTGCACGGGTGAACTTGAAATGACTTTCTGAACTTGATGAACTGAACTTGAACTGTAATAATAATTTGAACGATTCAAATCTAAGAAAGTTTTATCAAATCACATATTTTTAGTATGGTTAAATAAAACTTACTAAACTAACATATGAACAAACAGTCGACTTGTATAAGAATCATTTATCGGGGGAGGTGGAGAGGGAGGGTAATTGATGATCGACATATTTTCAACGTCTGAAGAAAAGATACATTTTTTCAAAAGTTTTTCTAAAAGACGTAAAATATTCAAAATCTTTTTTTTTGTTTGTAAATTAGTCTCTAAAAACTTACCTAACCCCTTTTTCAATTGCATTTTAAAATTGTTAGCGGTGGTGCCCGTACGAACTATTGAAATAAAATCGTGGCCCCTTATGAGCCTCATATCTTTTTTCGAGGCCCCTATACTCGCTTTTTATATAACCATACAAGTTTTAATTGTAAGACTCGGGGACACAATTATTTCGGGATTGATGACTGGGGAAAAAAGTGAGAAATTGAAAGGTTCTACATTTTTTAGCTCTTCCCGTAATTTTAAAATATCCTGTCACTTTTAGCTCTTCCAGGAATGCAAATTTCAATAAATCCGAAATAGCCAAACCCGATTTTGAAAACTTGGAAGTTTATGGATTTGCCCGTGACCCCCCAAAACTGTCCTGTGGCTCCCCTTAAATAAGTTTTTCTCTGTGGCCCCGGTTGAAAAACAGTGGCGTAGAGTAATAATATTTTTTAATACTTACAAGGGTTTTGATAATTGCATACAAAAATTTTGTCTCGCTATTTATTCGAAGTCTCGATCCTCCAATGATAAAATTCTTAATATGCAAGACATTCTAATGAATCGTATATGTGACCTCTGTTATCAATCACACAATAATAGCACAATATGGTGCCACTTATATTAAATATAACATACCACACCACTGACATCATATATCAGTGTAAAACACTTCATAACAGATTCTGCCATAGTTAAACACGTAATTGTTATTTTATATTTAACATGCATGTGGACATTTCAAGACCATAGCCAATGTATATCTGCCAAAAATGACATTCTTTTCCAAATCGAATCCAAACGAATGATTTTTATTGACAACTATTCAATTACTAATACAATAATCATTGTTACAATAAATTAAAATGCTTTCTTATTTAATTTGTATCTAATAGTTAACAATAAACTGTCTCACACTGAAAATAAAATAAAGTATTTTATTTATACCCGTTTCGAACATATGTTTTGAGTGCCACGATATGTGTGACCATTAATTGGAAAAAAATCTTCTTAAATGGCAATACCTAACTAAAAATAAGACTCCTTTGTACTAATTCTAAATTTATTATGATCAGAACCGATCTCGCTCATTACAAGCATTCTCTACTGATAGAATATACATGAACGTAAATTCTCATCACGTCTGGTGAAAATGGTCATGATCATATTAAATAAATCTGAAATTAGTACAAAAGTTTTTTTTTTAAATATAATGCCTGCCAAATTAACAGTGATTTAAGTGACTAACTAAATTAGAATAACGATAAACAAAAAAATATTTAACAAAAAATAAAACACTCCTTTGTACTAATTCCACGTTAATTTAATATTATTAAAACCAGTTTCGTTCGTCACGTTTATTTCCAGGTGAAATATTGAGTTGAGTTGAAAATGTTAACCTTTTCACCAAGTATTAACAGTAACACATTAAAAACGATTAACAATATTAGCTTATCATAGATTGTTTTCACATCTCTATTCAATCGGTAACTGGGTTGCCAGACGTCCTTATTTGAGTGGGGCTGTCTCGAGCTCAATAGACAAATCCTTAATCCTTCATTGCATGTCCCTCTAAAAGTCTCGACTTAAGAACATGTATATATAAAAATCTTCGAAATAGTGAATGACCCGATATTTGGTTTTGGAAATCTTGTAACCCTGATCCGGGAACATATATAACATTAAGACTGGTTACCGGAGACCAATGTTCCCTCTAAGACAAGAAGTTAACTGCGCGAAAATTTCAAAGGCTGCACGGGCAGTTGAGTGGTTGTATTTGAGTGCGCGCCAACCCGAATGAGTACGCGGAGGTTTTCAATTCCTGCGTGGCCGCGCGCGCGCAATTTAGAAAATCGTTACTGGTGACTAAAGGGAAACCATTCTCGAGTCGCAATAACATAACCACTCGGCTACGAGACGAACATATCTCCTTCTACTGACAAAATATAATTGAGTTTTCAGTCCAGTATATTTATTATGATATCACCGCATAATTTTAATATCCCATTATCCATATACGCTTTCGTGTGACCTGCAAATTATAACTGTATATTAAATTGTTAAGTCTGTGACAATTTATTGTTCGTATACTTTCTTTTCCTACATCACCCAATTTAAAATGATAAATCATATGTCAGTATATCACCTCCTGTCAATAAATGATTGTACCGGAGTGACCGGTTAGGGAGGGACTGGGAATATAAAACACATACATTATATTTTTTTATCCATACGATGACAATGCGTCGGCAAAAACCCGAAATACTGCCTACACTATAATAATTAAATGTATGCCAAGAGCAAAAATAAAATATGATATTGATCAACGATACCGATCTAAATAGGATTTCTTAGTTTCATCATTTTCGTTCGTCCACTATGATAACACATATTTCTTTAATGTAGAACGTTCTTTACTTTTCAATTATCTATATATTATAAATGATCAATTTTAATGTGTCACTGTTAATAATTAGTGAAATATTATATCACAAAAATAATATACTTTTCTGTACTTATTTCACATTCCTTAATGAAAATATAGACCAGCTTCGCTCATAACACGTATTATCAATTGACAAAGGTTTTGATCGATAAAGGGTAATTGGCATATAATTTTATATATTCATGTAAAACATCGATTCAATTTTTCATCACATGATAATGTTCTTCGGCACTGATCTGTATTAAAAATGTAGTTATTTTGATAAAAAAATATTTGATAAAGATGAAATGACATAATTCTATGTTTGGTATTATCAAAGCTATACATCATATCTCAACAGAAGTGTTTGTTACTCAGTTGCTAAACATCTCTTTTTCCAAGAAAAGTAGGATTAGAAAATAAAGATAGAGCAGAACTAGTGGTTTGCTAAACGCTCTCGACAAGTCGCATTTTTGTATAGGATGGTTGGGGGGAGGGGATTGAATACATACATACATCCGCCATTGAACAGAAATTTATAAATCGATTAACAGATCAATATATAAAACTGTCCGTACTGGGATACCAACCCAACGACGTTGACCACTAGACTCCACTCAGAAAAAAATACTTCCATTATATAATTTTCTCTCTAAATAATAACTACTTGAGTTTTAAAGTACTAAGGGTACTAAATAGTTTTTTTCCCGGACCGGATTCTTCAAAAGAAGGATGATAAATCAAAAAGCATACATCAATCTTAAACTGTAGTTAAATTTATTTATAAACCGTGGCAATGGACAAGAAAATTGCTGTGCATATTAAACTCTTTTAAGGAAGTGATTCCGGACGTGTCGAATTGTGGTCCATTCCGAAGACTGAGGTGGTAGAACTTATGTCCAAGTTATTGTGACGTCTGGCTCGCGCTAAGCCTTGGGCAATTCGAGCAACGACCGTCACTGGAATCCATCGCCGCTACTGGGAACCTTTGGTACACGTACTGTAATCATACACAACGCTTTTTTAAATGAATTCAATTTAACTTTCATATTACATGTTACTTAAATATCATCCAGAGTAAATTACACCTTTTGTAAAATAGTATATTTAGGGATATGTTGACGTTAAAATATATTGCGACTTGATTAACAATATAACCGATTTGTTACTATAAATTGATACATTGTTCATTTCATATGAATGCCAAATTTGAATCATTCAAATTTGTAAATTTCCATTCGTTTTGTCACTAACGACTATTGTTTCGCCTTTCGAGCTTGCATATAGAAATATACTGAATTTTTATAATTAAAATTTTATATTTAAGTTCCACAAAGCGCCGTCAGTCAAAATTTTAAATTGTATTATGTGAATACAATTTTATTGTCTACACAATGTTTCAGATAGAAATTAAAACATTTTGACAAATCTACAGTTTCTGCTTGACAGTACGTTATAACAAACAGTTGTGGAGTCGTAAAAAACACTGCGACTCCGACTCTAGCGCTTAAAAGTGTTTCTACCTCGACTCAAAGAAAACAAATTTCTCCCGAGTCTTCACTAAAATTCATAGGTTTTTTTATTTTAATATAATTTTTATAAAAAGGAGATAGAGTCATCCGTTTTTCCACGACTTTATTAAAAACACCACAACTCTGACTCTACAGTCCCATTACTTATAACGTTATACTACCTAGTACTAAATGCATGACTGACTAAAATAAGTAATTTTTTAAGATATTTGTTTTTATTAAATTGTAATACAGTTTATTCTCCAGTGAATCCGCGGATATTTTGTTAATCTATCTATTGGTTCACACTTACAAGTGAATCGTCAATTTATCATTGAGTGGAAAAATTTACTTTACTGGTTCGCCACCCCTTCATCGCATTCCTATCGACGTTCCATAAAAAAGTTTTTTCTTTACTCGTAGAAAAAATAGGTCGATCATATGGTGTGATAACGTGTCGATACACCGGAGGTCCATGTTCGATTACCGATCTATTCGGCCTTAACAATCGATCCGACATTTGCTAGCACATGTATGTGTTACAATATCCATAAAAGAGCATTAGTATTCAAATGCGTAAATCATTGTCAATACCGTGTTGAAATAATTACTTGTGCATCAGAATAAGTTTACACAACATAATTTGTTTCAATATTTTATTTATTATTATACTAGTTGAATCTGCTCGCAATGAGTCAAATTGGTCTTGGCCCCTCGAAAAATTGTGAAAACACATTTTTACTAGGGCCTCCAATCCCGGGATCCTGTCCAATTTCAGAATTGATGACAAGAACTGCGAAATTCTCGAAAATTTTGTAATTTTGCGCGAAAGCTAAAAAAGAGCCCAAATTTTTTCAATTTTGACAATTTCATAAATTCTTGGAAAAGCTAAAAAAAGACCGCATCTTTTTATTTTGAAAATTTGGTACATTTCTGGGTTTTTTGAAATTGGAAATTCTTCGAAATCTCCGGATCACAAAAATAGTCCGAGATTGGATGCTCTACTTCCCACCAATAATTTGCTCGTTAAATACCATGTAAATGATATCAAGTTACTTAAAATCAGATAGTTTTTGTACTGTATAATGTTCAAGCAATTTTGTTTCGATTTTGACGATTTTTTGTGTTTTTGCAAAAGCTGTTATGTATATACACTATTGTGTTGTTTATTATAATATCACAGATCATATAAGTAATTACTTGGATAAGACTGTCTACAATAGAAAGTGCATACTTCATTACAAACAGATCACTGCCATATATTGTATGGAAAAGAAGAGGTAATTGAATCTACAATGATTTCACTTTTTAGTTGTTCACTGTCAATTCTTGATGAAAAAGGCAATTTATTTTATAAAAAATAAAATCCTTAATTACGATAGTTTATTGTACATCTTGACCGGTTTCGCTTTTCGCCAACTTTGTCAGCTGATGAAATATAAAAAGATACGGAGCCAGTCATACAAAATTTAGCAAGACAAGAGGCGTGACAAACAATTGTTTTATAAATTCTCGCATACCTCTTTAAGTGGTAATTATGAGTAGCGGAATGCAAAATATCTATACTGAAATAAAAGTCAGCAAAATTTATCGATTAACAGCAAAAGATTTAACTGACGCTAAAACAAAACCGATACCCACTAATTTCTTTCTTTTTGTAATTACCTTTTTTATATTATAATAATTCTTGATTTTTTTCGTAAACAAAATTATGTAATTAATTGTGATTGGCTTTTCACAATTTAAATTAAGCGAAACAAATACATCATTATAACCTTGAAATAATTCAATTTCAAACGACGTCTTTTTATACAGCCTTATGATACTAAATCCCTGAATCGATCAATCAAACTTCCATTGAAATTAATGAAATATTTTCACATCAATTTATCTTGTATTGCTAAGTCTTTTTCAATCACAATTTAGTTACATAGTACTGTATATTCAATTGTTTCTTTATATAGATATGGAATTCGTCCATTGTGTGTATTTGAGGTATGCACGGGCCCGGTCGGGTAAGGACGGTTGAGATTCGGTCTCGGGCCGGGTCCGGCTAAAGAATTTATTTTTCATACGTCAACAAAAAAAATATAAATCAAAGAATTTGTTTATCATTTTCATGAATACATTATTTTGAACGCATGGCTTCATCATATATATTTTTATTTCGGAAACACTAAACTAAAATTGCATGATCTAATTTGAAGTAAATCTGAAACAATGCCTTCTTTATTTAGGAATGCCGAGTGACCAATATTTGTATTATTAACTATTGTAAATATTATATAATGATTGACAGTTCGTTGCGCCAGAAAATTCTTATTAAATAGTAAAAAAGATAATTTCAATATGAGCAACATTGAGCTAGTGCTTGCAGCGAAATAAATTTTAGCGTCGCTTGTTTGGTTGTTTAAGATCAGCAAACCGGACTTAATAACCGGAATAAGTAGAAATTTATTTTGATTTTATCCTTTTTTTTATAAAACAAATAAAAGTTACAAAGACTATCACTGAAGTAAGAGAACTAAGAAACGATTCATGAGTTTATAAGACTGCTTTTATAATTACCAAAATCAATAAAATATCGTGATTTTTTCGGGTCGAGAAATATTAATCTGCATTTTGGGATGGGTCCAGGTAACAAATTTTATACTAAAACTCTGGCTCGGACCGGGTAATTTCATCAAAATTTCGACCCGTGCAGACCTCTAGTGTGTATGCTAAATTTATTTGATGTATCGGCAAACCATTTTTCTGCGGCAACTTCAATCAATGATGTATTGGAAAAAACAATATCTTATTCTGTTACGGAAAGATATGTTACAACATTGTACTGATTTAGAGACATACTGAATATTAAATAAATCATTTCCATGCAAAGTGAAAGTGTAGCAAATCGCTACGAGTGTTTTTGTACTGTGCGTACATCAAACGACCGCTACAGTTTCAAGATAACAATAATATATTAAGAACAGATACAGCTATCATTGTGGATATATTAATAAGTACATAACGGTTATTGATTAACAATTGAGAAGGATATGGCCGAATTAAACATTCAATACCTTTTCGGTGTAAGCTTTTTTTATCGGATGACTTCGTCTAACTACCACAACTATTGTAAATACTTATTTGTTCTAAAAAACATTATTACAAAGGCAAAATTTCGATCTCTTAACTGTATATTTTTACCGTTAAATTTATAGCTTAAATTAAAAATTGTTTTTTTTATTTGTCCGTGTCACTCTAAGCCCCTGAATTATGCACTGCTTTTTTTTATTTCTGTAATTAATACAGACTAAATTTCTTTATATGTAAATCTATTTAGTCGCGTATTAAAATATTGTTTATGAAATATCAGCTGAAACCTTTAAATGAGTAAAAAAATCAGACCATAACTTTTACGAATAGTGACAGTAAACAAATATATTAAATTATTATCAGGAATTGAAGAATTTATCCTATTCCAATGGTTGCTCTCTTGTATACAGTCTTAAGTTTGTCGGCTTAGCAGATATCTATTTTTGTGAGACATCGTTAAGTTAATATACATATTCAATTAAATCTCGCTGTGTTACAATATTGCAGTGACACATCTCTTGCTCTCAATATGCATACTGATTACGGCTGAGATAAGCAACATAATTAATCAAATTTACCTTTCTTATGCGTCTACCTTTTAAATAAATCTACGGATATCTCTATTCTTGCATCTCTATAGACTCGCTCAAAGAAATCCGCTTTGCTTATACCTACCGGTATCGGGTGAATCAAAATGAAATCGTTGTTTTAAATTATAATAGTCATTAATGAATGCATTACTAAAATGACATCGATGTATTCTGTGAGTTCTGCATAATACCGATTTTTTTTTAAATACATTATTAAAAAAATCCAACTTATCATGTCCGCTCTTAATGAAGTATACCTTAATACAAAACATACGTACAAATACCGCTTGTTGGTTATCTTGGTCGCTCAGCATCTCTTTTTCGAAGAAAATAAAGATGCTTACCTAGTCGCCTTGATACGTCCCATTTTAGGATCAGAAAATGAGGAATCATTTTAGGATGAGAGGGAATTGTAGTCATCACAGACATTCATACCTTTAAACAGAAATCCATAAATTGATTTCAAATTAAAAATAAACTATATTTAAATGTTTTCATGATATTATCACTTTCGCTACACCCCGTTATTTTAGGATTGGAATGAAGGAGGGGAAATGTTTATATATATTAATATAAAATTTAACTTGATAACTACTTTGTTATAAAACGTGAAAGTGTTTTCAAATCGATCCCTTAACTCTCATACTTGTCATCTAAGTGTGTAGAATACATCACTTTCATTACCAATAATTACATCATGTTAGTTTTTTCCTTGCCACACCGTATAATTATTTATTAGATCCGTATCATTACAGAGTCTAATGCGTAGCTTTCATGAGCTATAATCACAGACAAACGGAGCATTTAACTCATCTGACTCAACTGATTTAAATGTCCCACTGGATATGTTAAACCTAAACCAATAAGCAAAACGATATACCTAATGTGAGCGGCAAAGTGAATGATACGTTTTCAATCAAGAACCGTGTAGTTTAGATAGTATGAATATCAATCACCTTCTTAAAAGAAGTTAATTTTATCAATTTATATAAAAATCCTGTTGGGTATATATTACATAAAATATATTTGTAATTGTTAGGCATATTTTATAATAATATATTATTATTTTTACATCACTTTGTTAAAATTTCCGAAATTATAATAATGTTTTAAATTACCATCAGTCTCCACTTTAGCTTTATTAATTATTGATGATATTTGTAATTACATGTTAGAGGTGCTAAACATTTTTATTTGTATTAGCTTAGAGCCACTTTTTCATAATTTGTAAATTCTTTTCAATGTCAATTGTTTACAACACTGTTCAATTATATTTCTTATCAGTTTATAATACTCGTCATGAGTGAAACCGGTCCTGATCTTAGTAAATTAAATTGGAAATAAGTATAAAGGAATATTGTGTTTTCTTAATATTTTATTAGGTATTAATTAAAAATTATAACCCTTTATGGTTTGTATAATATCAATGTATAATTTTTCGTTGTAACTTTCGAGTTGAGATACACAATTTGATGCCAAAAAAAATATAAGAGATACTTATCCTCAACCGTAAACCGATAAAAAATCAATATTTGAAAGTGCTTTTAGGTCGTGTTGGTGTCGTAAGTTGATCAAATAGAACGTCATTATTTTTTCGACTACATAACCGATAAAACTAACATATTGTTATCCTCTTAAATAATGAAATCAGCTGTAATTAAAAACTCTGCGAATGTTTGATACAGCAGACCAATTGGGACAAACGCCCAATAGCGTTTGTCAAGTCGACAGGAATAGGTAATATATTTGTATGAATTATGAGCTGATAGCTTACAAAAGTAACATGTAAGTGGTCGTTCCTGTGAGCTGTATAAATGCAGTTGGTACATACAAATTAATAATATGCAATTACAACGTTAAAGGCAATTCGCATGAGACATTCAATGTAATGTATCAATTAAATGCAAGCCTTAGTTGCTCGCCCAAGCTATTTGCTCACTGGGGACACACTTCTTAATAATTGAATTCCTTTACACCCGTCTCATTATTCAACTATACGGCGGCAGTTAAAGTTAAAATAATGTTTGTTATGTGAAAATAACCTTTGGAAGTGCACCCGTATCATAAAATTGCCAAGATAAATTGTTTATTTTATGGCTATAAGTAGTGAAAGAAAAAATAGACATTGGATATACTTTTGATCTCTCCTAATTAAAACAAAATTACTGTCCTCATCGTAAAGAAAATATGGCAAATACCCTCGAACAGGTAAAGATATTTTTGTTTGTAAGAAATGCACTATAAACTTTTTCACTAAATAATGTTCTATAATCTATAGCATTTAGAAAATTAATAATTCTTTCTAAAAGAATCGTCAATTTTGTTTGATAGTTAGCTAGTCTATCATGCGATTGTTAAGTTCTAAACTTGCCTTTTTAAATGAAGGTGTACTAATTAGATGTAAATTCAATCAATTTTATACTTTAAACTGATAACTGACATATCATAGCACCTACATTTTTATTACAGATACTATCCAGATGAAAAACGACACCCATAAAGGGATTGCTCAAATACGACATTGAATTTAAACTATTCGCTTGAAAATATAAAGATTCGTATTAATTTTAGGCTTAGTATTTGTGGGCATCAACATAACAGGCAGTAAATATATTTTTTTAAATAAAAATAACCTATACACACTTATTGAATGCTTAGAATGCTATAAGTGGAGTCTCTCCATTCCACGACTGTTAAATCGTCAAGATCATTAAAATCGCAAAGATACGAAAGTCGTTTCGCACTTATTTCAACCAGAGTACGATGTCTAAGCTTAATAATTCTGTTTTGCTGTGCTATATTTATTCAAATTAACGATTAACTCAAAAATCTGTCGAAATATCGTCAAATTGCTATGCGGATGCGATGTTTATTTCCTCGGCGCTGCATCTTCAGCAATCATAACCATCGTATGCTTAAGCCCAATAGGTCATCTGACTGTTCTGAGCCAGCGATTAGTACCGATAAATCAGGATCGCATGCTGTCATTTTTTACAGACCCGTTCATATCGACAAGACGGCTCTTCGACGCATACGAGGGGCTATAAACAAGTTGTATCCAATTCAGGTAATCATTGTGCCAGTGGCATGGCATCGAGAGAAATTATTCCGAAATTTACTCGCAACAAAGCAGTATCTCTTTTATTGACAATTTTATCTATAAGTTATATCGATACGTTATTTCGTGTTTAATTATTACGTAAAATGTCACGTCTCATTTAAATCTCTCAGTCTCACCAAAACTATTTAGATTGCGATTTCTTTCTATGTTTTAAATGTAAAAAATATCAAATTTAACATATTGTTTATTCTTCAGCGTATTATTTACGTCTTAGAAAAGTGTTAAACATATGCGGTGAAAAATATGCGCTGATTAATGTTTTCTTTTATTTAAATAATATCTATTGATCAAAATGATAGCCATACTTTTATCTCATGTCTCTTCGTTAGTGTCGTCTTTTTTTTTACTTTAAAAGTATTTAAATTTACTAACATGAAAAAAACAATTTATAATAGCGTATATGTACAATATTTACTGAAAATGTTGTATAAGGACTTCCTTTTACACATATAAAACCAATATACGTACATATACATATAATATATTGTATCATAGAAAAATAAGCTCTACCCAAACGATGACATGGTAATGTTTCAAATTCTGGCAAGGTCAATATCAATTACGACTGTTTCTAATGTGAAATTTGAGATCCTTGACAACATAATCTAAGATGTACGTAATTTATTTCCTCCTCGAGTACACGTCGAATGACTATTACAATTGTCATTTCAAAATCAGCAATATTAGTGATATAATTTGTTGTTTTTTACATTTTTGTAAAGTAAATACTATCCTGAATATTTTCGATTTATTCGTCGCTAACCCAATGAAAATACATAGTAAAAATGGATTGACTTTTTTTTTAATTAGTTCAATAAAAAACCATCATGTTTATTGCATATTAATTATCTTTTGACATCGTAAAATAATCTTCTATTGATATTTGACGTTCTTGTTCATTACAACAGTTAATTATAAATGTACAAAACATAACGTGATAGCATTATCAAATACTACTTTAGCACGCCACTTTCTATAAACATACTCTCACTTGGTAATTTATGAGCAATTGAATCATCTTCTCGCTGTTTATTTAACTTTTTTGCGTTCGTATGGAAGTATCTATCTTTTGAATCGCTTATTTGCGTATTGCAAATTGCACTCGCTGAGAAAACACTAAATAAATATCTCCGAGGGGCAATTTAGAAATTGAAACGTTCGTGGATGTGCTCAGTATCTAATCGGATTGATAGCCTTCACTGTTTCCTTTGCGATCGATCAAATCTCAAGTTATGACATTTATTCCATATCCAACAGTATTGCTTTCGATATCGACATATTCCGCGTGGGCAAGTAAGTTCAAACAAATAATGTTTTTATTCGTTGGATTTATTCGATACAATACACTTGCAATAATTAAAATATCTAATGTTTTTATTATGCTTATATCTAAAAGTAATGAAACAACAAATATCTGTTACATGCTTAATCTATCAATTGATTACTTTTATTGATTTTCTAAATTATTAGGAAAAACTGATTGAAAACTGACTGAAAACTGACGATTCCAAGTTTATCAAAGGGTGAAAAATCAACATCACACTCATGAACTTACGTTGTTTTTTCTCTATTTTTAGACAGTAATATTTTCGATGGATTCGGCGGTAACTTTCTTTTAATTTATTTTTAAAATAAAATTTGATTATTTTATTTTTCGACTGATTCAATTAGTGGAATTACATTGACTTTGATATTGGCGAAAAAACCGGGAAAATTCAATATTGACCTGAAATTTCTAAACCAGATGTTTACTATAACCCATTATTCAATTAACAACACAAAAAAACCAGTTCGGTTCCGCCTTTACTAACAAGTGTTCTATTTATTTATGCCAATGAACACCGGGTAGCAATAACGCGCACAATTAAAAACATATTTTTTTTGTTTATAAAAGTTGTGTTAGAACAAACAATTCTTCTAAAAAAATAGCATTCGTTCTTTTTAGTGGATTGTGTTATTTCAAAACCGTGTAAAAGGGTGTTGGATATACACATATATATATTTTAGTTATGTTATTAAAAACTCTGTAAAATAATTAAATTCCCACAATAATCATAACTGTTTTTGAACTAATGTAATTGCCATGCCATTATTTATTATTGCGTCCTTGTGTCGATTTAACCTTAGTTATTATAATAACACTCCTTTACAAAGTTTATAATCATATAACTCCTGAACGAAGTTTGTATTGTCTCACCACAAATAATGTAAAATAAGTCGAACACCTCACCATAATGATGCCTTATAAGATTTACAAGTTTCTTATTTCAATTGAAAATGTTAAATAGTAATTTCAAAAAAGGTCATAGGGCTTTTACATAATAGTTTTAAGACGACTGTTTATCTGTTATTATCGCCTGCTATTTAAACCGCATTATTACTATAAATGTGTACAACTAAACGAATGAGAAAAGATGTACACCTATACATCTACGTTTTTGTACGTCTCAAATTTATACCCGGTTGAAGATTTTCAGAAAACATGCTTAGTGTTGAAAGATAAGTTGTTTTGAATATTCTTCTAACGTTTACTGAGATCCAGTTGTAAATTATTTACCTAACCTTTTTTCGGTGATGGTAATTACAGAAGAAAATAGTTGTTAGGTTATCACATTCAGTATGTCCGTTTTTGAGATAAGATAGGAAGTCACAGGGGAGAATTGACAGCATCGCAAACGTTGTTACTAGGGCTTCCAAAATCCCGGGATCCCGTCTCATTTTGTGATCCCGAAATCCCGGGATTTTGATAATGCTAATCCCGGAATTTCAGGATTGAGGACAGGAGGAAGTTGTTGAAAATATGTAAGAAGAGAAAATTTTCGAAAATCGATAGTTTAAAAAAAATCATTTTGGCAATTTCAAAAATTTCTGGGTTTTTGAAATTGTCAATCCCGGGATTACAAAGGGGGGCCAGAATTGGATGCTCTTGTTGTTACTTAATACCTTTAGACGTAAATCCGTTTATTGATTAAATAATGTTCATTGTATGAAGGTGTTTAATCAGAGTAAGTAGCCCTTGACCACGAAATCAAATAAGACCAAAAGTATTTCCTGCTCATATACAAAACCGAAAGATAAGAAAACAAATACAATACTACCGGATCACCATTCACAATGGTCTGTATCTTGTTTTTAGACATGTCTTCGTGTCAAGACAAATCTATTTTGTATGTCCCGTATTACTACTTGTTTCTGATTTCATTATTAGATGTCAATTGATTCACTTTTGTAAATGCCTAAATTCGTATGATACATAACAGCAGTGATCACAATATTGTTTTCTTCTATTCAGTGATATTATTGCCATATATCTAAAACATTCATTTTCACTAATTCTCATATAATTTCTTCGTCTTTTCAGGTGGTCGTTTCTGCAGTTTCAGTCCTTGCATCGAGCAAGTACAGCGCACTTGTGATATTCTTCTTTCTTCCGGTTTCCACGAAGTCAAAACCATGGAGCTGCTGCAGATGGAGATAAAGGTTGCTAGCAGACCTCTCACTGTCAGAGAGTTGGACTTCGTGAAGCATAAGGTTAGTTTATTCATCTACATAATTTGACTTATTTTATTTAAACTGTAACATATTTTATGTAGAGCTGTTTTTGCAGCCATGCGGAAACATGATCTAAATTGATGATGACGACTTTAGTTATACTAGTCCAAAAATCAAATATAAATATGACATCACGAGATAGGATAAATTATTTGACAACATATAAATTATTTAGGATTAGTTATTTTAAACTTTGCCGCCTGTGTGGTCGAGTGGTCAACATCGTTGGCTACCGCTACGGAGGGCACGGGTTCGAATCCCAGTACGGGCAGTTTTATAAATTGATTTTTCAATCGATTTATGAATTTCTGTTCAAAGGCATGGATGTATGTGATGTCACAAATTCCACCCTCCCACCCATCCTATCCTATAAACGGGACATAGCGAGAGCGATTAGCTAACCACTAGTCTTATCCTAGCCCTGTCATTCTATTCCTACTCTCTTTGGAAAAAGAGAGGTTGAGCAACAAGCAGTTCTCGTAGAAACATTTCTGTTGATATAAACTCCATTAGGAGTCCATATGCTCCGTATTGGGAGCGGACATGGTAAAAAAAAAAACTACTATGGAAGCTCAGCTATATTCTTTTATTCTGAACGTCAATTAAATAATAATATAGTACTAGTATTTTTTATCTTTAGTTTCGTAAATCATATATAACGCCTTCCCTCCTAGAATAGACAATTATCACCTATATGGATGATCACTATCTGCCTTTGATATTTATGTATTCGATTTTTCTAAAGTTATCGTGTTACATCAAAATACGATAAAGTAGGTAAGAACTTTTGTATAGGTACAAGCGAATAAAAATCGTAATGGCGAATCGTTGTCGATTGTGTATCAAAATTCTTGTAAAATTAAACTACATATAAGTTACAGCAAGTAAATACAAATCTGTACCGATTTCTAGACTTTTTGGAATATTACTTTTTTATTAATTGATTATAAACTACACGTCCTTTGCAAGTGTGTTTTTGTGTTTATAAGTTTGTCAAAATTAATTGAATTAATCTTGAAAGAAACAATTTTTAAGATCAGTATTCCAGTAGTGAAAAGCAGTATTTTTTTTTTAAAGAGAGTGGAGATATAAGGATAGGACAAAGACAAATCTGATAGTTAGCTGATCACTCTCGCTACACACGTTTTTAGGACAGGATAGGTGGGAAGGAATTCAAGACATCACATACATCCATGCCTTCGTACTTACATCCATAAATCGATTGCAAAATCAGTCTATAAAACCTGTCCATACTGAGATTCGAACCTTTGACCTCCGTATTCTAAGTCAACGACGTTGGCACTCGACCACACAACCGTCACTATTTATTAGATCCCTTAAATTTGTTAAATATTTTGTCTCCGAAAATTCATAGGACCGCATCACACGCACGAATAACCAAATCGTGGAACACCGATAATAATTCATAACAAACTTATTTCTAGTATATAAATTTCTATCATTGCACATGTATGGCGATTTGCTTGTTTTATCTACGATTAATATACTGGCCGGCAAAAGACTTTTTAGTGAGTTTATGTAGAATAGAATTTGCCGCCTTGTCATTTGAATCGACAGTTTGTTTCCGTAGTTTAATTGATTTTGAATTAAGCGGACGCTGAAGACTGACTTTGCACATGCCGGCCGACTTCACTTCTGCATCTTTTAAATATTTCTCGTTTGTTTTGTGTTTTTGCATTTAACACCGCATATTTCATCCAGTGTTATTTTGTAACAGATGAGCGATATTTTCAATTGCATCTTCCTTTGTACAATATTTAGTGTTATCGTGAATACATTCTTCCATACACGATTTTTGCGTACAACAAAACACTGTTCGATTATTCTAAATAAAATTCTTCCAAACACAGAAACTATTGTATATAAAAAACAGAATTTTTTGAACATGCAAAAGATTAAATAATATATATATGTATATTTTCCGTATGTTAAAATAATAGGTCTTTATCGATTACAGTACATTTTTTTTTACCATGTCCGCTCCCAACGTGTAGCATATGGACTCCTAATGGAGTTTATCTCAAAAGAAGTGTTTCTACGAGAACTGCTTGTCACTCAGTTGCTCAACCTCTCTTTTTCCAAAGAGAGTAGGAATAGAAGGAAAGGGCTAGGGCTAGGCTAGTGGTTAGCTTATCGCTCTCGATACGCCCCATTCATAGGATAGGAAGGGTGGGAGGGAGGAATTCAATACATCACATACATCCATGCTTTTGGACAGAAATTCATAAATCGATTTATAAAACTGTCCGTACTGGGATTCGAACCCGTGACCTCCGTAGCGGTAGCCAACGACGTTGCCCACTCGACCACACAGGCGGCAATTGAAAATTAACCGAACAATTAAAATCATTACTCTTAGGGTGTTCACTGTGAATACTTGGTGGAAAGGTATTGTATTAAGAAGAAAACAATATTCCTTTGTAGTTATTTCCACATTTATTTATTAAGGACCGGTTTCGCTTATGGTGAGCATTATCAACTGATAAGAAATATAATTTAACAGTGTTATTGGCATTGAAAAGAATTTACAAATTACAATATAAGTCATGAATAAGTGACTGAACTAACATAAATTAAAAAAATTAACACCTCTAACATGTGACTAATGGTAATTACAAACATAAGTATAATTTTGGAAATTTGAAAAAAGTGATCTAAAATGATACATTCATTTTATTTTATTTTCTTATGAAACCGGTCCTTATCTTGATAAATAAAAGTGGAAATAAGTACAAAGAAATATTGTGTTTTTCGTTTTAAAATCATTACATTCGAAGTTAATGTGTTGAACCATACTGTACCCGGTCACTGATGAAACTACCAATAGGACCCCAAACCAAGTCTTATCTGAAATCAAGATTCATTTGTTTATTGTGTCACTATCTCTGGACTCCAGCAAGTGTCGGAAAAGCATCAAATTCATAAAAACCTCGATCGGATCCGTTCATCGCGAGTATTTTCAATTGATGAAAAATGAAAATTAATTATAAGTAAGGAAGGAAGATCTGCTTATCCTGGTTTATAGTCGAACGAAAATCTGTCCAATTTGTATCGACACGTGGAACTTGTATGGAATTATATATCTTTTCAGGAAAATAATCGCTCAATGTAGATAGATCGCCACATATTATGTAATCCACAGTTTGCTAGTGACGTTTGGATATGTAACATGTCGCATTATGTCTTGATCTTTCATTTGCAAATGGACAAGTGTATCAATGATTGAAACAAATATAAACCTACATGATAACATTTCTCTTTGTATTTCATTTACGCCATCTATGGCTGAAACATATCATATGCGTTTTGTTGTTTTTTACACCATAGCCTTGTGCGTACAACAAAAAATAAAATACTCATTTGTACTGATTCCACTTTTATTTAATATGATCAGGACCGGTTTCGCTCATGACGAACATTATCATCAGTGAACAATCCTCGCCATAAGCTGAACCGGTTCTGGTCGTATTAAATAAGCCCCCAAGAAGTGAAGTGAAACAAGTAGTAAAATGATAAAACTTTTTTACTTGGTGTTTTGGTGGATTGTATATTTTTATATTAGAGAGATAAACTATTAAAGTCTGTAAAAATACATAATTAATAATGAGTTCACTTCATTTTTACGATACTTTAAGACATGTAGAATATTATAACGCATCTAACCCATTTTTTCCACATGGCTCACTTCACCTCTCACTAACTCAAATAAAAGTGGAATTAGTACAAATAAGTATTCTATTTTTTTATATATAATGCCATCACACCAAGTATTGACAGTGGACACTATAAAATTGATATCTTTAGGTGTTATATTATCTCAATCCAACTTTTAAAAAACCAACAGATGTAAGGGATTTAATTAACGTGTGTTTTAATCCCTAAAAAAGATAAATAAACAAAATTCAAGTTAGTTTTACCAGTTTACAATGATTGAGTTAAACTGGTTTTGGTCTAAAATAAATTATGCAAAATTATTACAAAAGTTTTTTAGTTTTTAATATAATAAATACCTTCTTAGTACTTTCAAACATTTTGTACCGCGTACAAAATATTTTTATATTATTTGTACGCGTTCTTGTTACTTTAAGATACGATTTAAAACTAACTGAATGCACCAACCAAGAAGCGACGTTTTAAAATGTTTCATTAAAAAAGTGTTATGCGAAAGTACAGACGAAACAACTACTATCTACTTGCAAATACACAGTTTTCCTTTGTGTTACACATTTATTTTATGTGTAATAACTTTTTACTGCGTTGGGAATTGTATTATATTAAAATATTCTCTTATCAAAACACTTAAAAGTTTTGAACGAGTCTCTATTTCAAGTAACCTTTCTTGTAAATGTCACTCGGGGCTTTCGCAAACACAACCGGAACACTTGTACCGCAAACGATTTCCTTGATTTATTTTTACCTATCGACACACTCCTATTATTTTATTCATTCTACCTTTGTCTACAATGAATATAAATATGGAATAAATAACCCAAGTCAATTTATTAACTGTTTAAATGCAGTGTAATTCAAATTTTAAAATATCAAAGGTTATGCCGGAATCGATTTATTTGTCAAACATTAAACATGTAAAAATGTTCTTTAAAATTAAATTCACTACCATAAAACTTCACATGACAGCTATTTTGTTTGTGTCATTTTTGTATCTATATCTGATACCAATGTGAGTCATATCGTATTCTAATAAAGATACATCAACAGAAGTTTTTCTTCGAAAACTGCTTGTTACTCGATTGCCAAACTTCTCTTTCATTTCGACGTGAGTATTATAGAAAAGCTAGAGCTAAGAAAAAACTAGTGCTTAGCTTATCGCTCTTGTTATTCCGTTTTTTTACAAGTGGAACGATGGGAACGATTTTTTAAATATCACAAACTCCTATGCCTTTGAACAAAAATTCATAAATTAATTTAAAAAATATATTGCTCTTACTGGTATTTCAACCTGTGAAATCCATCAAAGAAGCCAATGATGTTGACCACTGCACCAGGGACCTTTGTTTGTGTACTGTATTCGAATAGTCAAATTAAACTTCGCAATTCAACAAAATACAGTTTGACTTAAAGTTAGCAATGATACAAATTTTTAAAGTGCTTTCACCGTTTCAATACTTGGTGCAAAGGCATTATATTAATTTAAAAAAATATATTTTAATACTGATTACAATCAGTTGATAATGCTCGGCCGATAAAAACTAGTCCTAATAATATGAAATAAAAGTGTAATTAGTACAAATGAGTAATGGATCTGCTAATTAGAGAAATTCACGTTGATTGACATTCGTCCTACTCGGTTGCAGTGACAACGGCTTTAAATCCACAATCGGACTATTTTTATATTAATTTATGGAATCTTATTCATACGCTACGACGTCAGCGATGTTTTAAATCACCTCCCACCCATCTGATTCTAAACACGGTGCATCACAACACAATAACTATCAGCCCTCTTCAAATGTCTTTTTTGTATTATTACCATTTTCAAAAAAATGGTTAACCGATTTTTTATAGCATCTTACAATGAAATCATCTCATGTTGATTTGCTCCGTTACAAGTCAATACGCTCCAAATTAGAAATATAAAAATATGTGCAAGTGTATACAATAAGAGTTTAAGAAAAATTTCGGTTCTCATAAAAAAATAATTTATATCTTATGCAATTCTTGCTTTGTCATAATATCATATGTAAATGTTTCATATAAGTCAAATATATATAATACAATCAGAGCGTACTCGTTGTCTAGCAGTCGTCAAGTTGAACTTAAATAGAATATTGAACATTTTCCCAGGATCATGCAAACATACTAACAGTTAAAATAAAACAATAGATGATCATAAATCAACGTAAAGCGCTCGACGAAATAAATAGACTGCATCGTATTGTTTATGAATAGTAATAATGTTCGCAAAAGGCAAGGAATTATAACACCAACTTGTTAAATGGTATCTAAAATATAATAGTTTTAATGTTAAAAGGTCATAAATAGCAATGTATATTAGTTATACATTTTATTAATTTCTATATATATTAAGATGGCTTATGCTTCGACAAAACTGTGTTTAAACTTACATTCAATTAGCTATATATAATTGTGTAGGAGAGATAGACAATGCATATTCTCATATATTTTAAGATCCTAACTTTTTTTTTTACCATGTCCGCTCCCAATATGGAGCATATGGACTCCTAATGGAGTTTATCTCAACAGAAATGTTTCTACGAGAACTGCTTGTTACTCAGTTGCTCAACCTCTTTTTTTCCAAAGAGAGTAGGAATAGAAGCTAGGGGGGCTAGCTATAATGGCTAGGACAGGACTAGTGGTTAACTAATCGCTCTCGATACGCCCCATTCATAGGATGGGTGGGAGGGGGGAAATTCAAGACATCACATACATACATGCCTTTGAACAGAAATTCATAAATCGATTGAAAAATCAATTTATAAAACTGCCCGTACTGGGATTCGAACCCGTGCCCTCCGTAGCGGTAGCCAACGATGTTGACCACTCGACCACACAGGCGGCAATATATTTAGTAGAGGGTTATTCCGATTGAAATTAATTTTAAAAAGGTTGCCACCGTAGACAAAATTTTATTTATAAATCTTTAATTGTTGTTGAATAACATTTTTTGTATATTGGGTGGCCCATACCTTTTTTGTTATACTCTAATTTATATATTTAATGTATAATTTACATTGCATTTTAGTTAGTTACGGCCTTACTAAGCAAGTTCTCACGCAAATAAATCGACTTAACAAGTTTTTTTTGTCAGTTCACAAAATCAAATTACACGTCATAGTTTTTTTTTATATTATTTAATAAATGACTGCAGGAGTTAAACTAAACTTTTATTTGCATATGAAATAACTATAATTATAACTATTATTGCTAGTTATCGCATAACATGCCTAGGATTTACCTTGCAAAATATTAGTTATTATCAACATGGTTGTGGCTACGTAACGGGATTCCAATTCCGGTAATGGAGTTAACCGGTAATAGTTGTAAAAATATACATTTTCCAACACAACGAGTCAGTGATTTTTTTTAAATAACCACGTTGTCTTAATTCATATCACTTACAAAATGATTTTTTTTGTTGATTTAAATAAATAAACCCACATGAAATTCTATCATTACCGTAAGTCCACACACACACACCACTTTTGCAAAGCTAACGTATCATCTTGACAGGTTTTATAACACAATATTTTGTTTAACCCCTAAGAAAAATCTAGTTTACCAACCCTACCCTAACCCTACCCCAACCTTATTTATCTAGTAGGTTAACTCTCGCGGCTCGGAGACTAGAAAAATACTTCTCTGTCGATGGGGGTCGTTTAGGGACCTCATTAGTCAGTGGTTTCCTCATTATTGGCCTTATTCTTATGAATTTCAAAAAAAAAATAGTCTAAGTGCTTTAAAATATCTCTGTGCATCATTCCACATACATTTTTTTTTATAAAAATCTGTGTTTTTTTATTAAATAATGATATTTTAAGTTGCGCGTAAAAAAGACGTCATCCTAGCACAAATATAAATTTGCAACTGACGCTTTTAGCCCAGCTATCTTACGAACGATCGCTGATAAGCGGGCGCTTATCTCGTTATCGCGTACTTATATAAACTACAAAAGGTCCAAAAAACTATGATATAAGAATACCTTAATTATAAACATTTTATCACCCATATTAAAATAGATATTTAAGAAAATGTGGGTATTGGGGTCGCATTTCTTGAGCTTAGAACCGGAAAAGTTAAATACATAATAATCAATCGCTATCCCCGTAGAAAAGCGATAACTTACTAAGGCTTTCCTCGCGGCTTTCGAATGTATGTCATGCCTTCGTCCCTTTCCTACAATCATATCATTTTGCGAAACGTTGCGCATTGAAAACGACTAGAATTTACTAGGTTTTTACTATATTTATCTTTTTACCGTCACCTTTCCTAAAAATAGTAGTTGAGTAATTTTTTCTACTAGTTTTCTTAAAAACACCAAAAACAATCACATCTGAATCGATCATGGCTATTTTTTTTTAATTTGATCTAATGACGCGTCTCAATGATTTACAACATCCTTGTTCATACAAAAAGTGAAGTTACTAATGTTCAATGTAATTTTTATATACAAAAATTATAGTCGTTTTTGGTTCATAACATACTGGTAAATAAAAAAATAATTGTCGATCTTACTGTAAATACCGGTAACGGTAAAAGTTAACACATTTGCAATCCCTATTGCTTGTATGAGTACTCATTGTTTCAACTGTATTTTTCTAATCGATTTGTGTTATGGTAATGCTATTGGTTGCCTTGGGATAAAAATACCTTGACAGTCACTATAACAATATGGGATGTTACAACATTAAGGGGCCGTGAGCAGTTATTATAGTAAACCGCCGTACATTCCGCCCAATTTCCCATATAGCATGCTTATTATGTATGGAATTTAAAATTATTATCGAGAACCTCGATGTCTATGATGTATTAAAAGTCACTTTACCTCATTATTTTAATGACGTGTTTTATTATTATCTCGATGTGGTTATTTTTTAAAACAACTGTTTTATTACGATTAACCTTTGCTTATTAATATTGTCTTATTATTACACTGGATATTGAGATCGATAAAAAGGCTCCAATATGGATTATGTTTAAAACTCCAATAAAAATGTTATTACAGTGATAGTTTTACATTTAAAATTTTGAGACTATCCATTTACACGATCAAAGAAGTTGTTTTGGAAATTCACATTTAATACCAACTAATAACATCTTTTGCTTGCTTAAATACCTTTATCATACGAAAAGTATCTTTATTTGTCATAATGATTATAATCCGTTAATTATTGAGCTTACCAAAAAATTTCATAGGGATCCTTAACAAAAACCAGATGTGGAAAGGAAATGGCTCATTGCTTGCATTTAATTTTATATGCAAATAGAGGGATATTGACTTACTCCATTTTGTAAATAATAAACAGTTAAGAATGAACTGCCTAGTGTTTTTTGAAATTAATAAAATCATTATAAGAAATGAAACAATACTTAATTACTGTTCAAATAAGGTAGGCGGCTCACCTTTGTTAAATTTTATTTCTTTGGGATCTACCGTATATCTATCTAATGAGTACTATCAATTTTTGTATCTTACCCCCTCCTTTTTTCGGCGGGAAAAACCCCACTTTCATTTTGTAATTTATAAACTAAGAATTAAAATTATCTTGCGATATTGTATCTAATCTGATGATGCTTCTTTAAGATCACTTTTAGGGTATCCACTGTCAATATTTGGTGGAAAAGCATTACATTAAAAAAACGCAATATTACTTTGTACTTATTTCTACTTTTATTTACCAAGATCTGGACTGGTTTCGCTCATAGAAAGCATTATCAACTGATAAGAACAATAATTTAACAGTGTTATTTATACAAGCTTCTTAAAGAGGCGAAATATGTGTCACAATTAATCGTGTCAAACTGTTAAATTTAATTTTATACTAAAATGATCATTCACATAGTAACCGCAGAATCCATCGAAAATTAAGAGGGGGTTTATTATTTATAGTAAATAAATTGCTTTTATTTATTGCAAATTGTCGTTTTATTCGTGAATATATCAGACACATTATTGTCAATTGCAGTGGGCTGGTTTACCATTATAAATGCTGAACTAACCATTTGTCCCGATTTCTGCCCACTTAAATTTCATCAAAGTTTACCTACAATATCCATTTAACTTTCAAATACTCTTGAAACTGTACCATCATACTCCTCGGTACTATTTCAAACGTAAACACTTACAATATATTGCAATGGGCAAAGGACGGTCCTAGATATTGTATTACATCTCATCTGGAGCAATATACCAATGTCAATAGACAAACATGAATCTATTCCCATTTTATTTATAATGCTGTTTAGTTGTAACGTCGAAATAAACAAAAAAAAAAGCAGTTCGATTATAGATTTTTTTACTCTTACGCTCAACTAAATAATTAATCAATTTAAACGTTCACTTTTTGCTAACAAGTAAATATTTGTACCGAAACACATTTTAAATATTGATTTACAAAAAAATCTTGATAAAAAAATTTTGCTTGTCATGCTTTTTTTGAAAACTCTTAACAAATTTTAATTGTGTACTATTATATTTTTTTTAACCCTGTATGCTGCAATAATTCAGGTGTGTGTATTGTATTTTTTATAAGGGCCGGCGTATCAAAATATCTTGTTCTTGAAGAATTATTGAATTATAAGAATTATGTTTTATTCGGTTTCGCTTATATGTAAACAATTATCTACTGACTAAAATTAGCAATATTCAAATCTTCGATGAGTTCGGCAGGTACTTTGTGTAAATTCATTAACAATATAAAATAAAAATCGTTCACTCTGTTTTTCTACTGTCTGTGCTATGAATCTTCCAGAAACATATTCTGATCATTTTTAAAATTCATAAGCCTAGTTACACAACCGGTAAAATAATAAGTTGTCATAAAAAACCAATTAATTTTCAGAAATATTGTAGTTTCTCACAGGTTTGTCAATAATATTTTGGTAGTGTATATACATACATATTTATATATTTTATGTATTTTATAAAATTTACTTAATACTGACCCGCAATATGCAGAAAATAGTAACCAACAATTTATAAATTTTACAGAAGGTTTTTTTTTAAATTAGGTTTGAAAAAATAATTTCTTAAGTTTGGTTAGTTAAGTAATATATGGTCAAAGCCTATCCTGATATTATAACGAAATTGTCTACTTTTAGTTATCTAGATCAGCGTTTGCTCAACTGGGGTCCACTTGGGAAAAACTATAACAAGTCAAAACACTAAAATACACAAGCCCCAAAAAACATCAGGCGAATGAGATAACGCTCGAAAAATTTTGTATCTGACGTATTAGGCGATATTCAACAATTATTCATTTCTTATTACAATTAAATGTTATATATATATCATCACAATAGGAAACTTATATTTAAAGTCCTTGTCAGTAGATAATATAAATCGAGTACACGCTCTTGAAAATTGTTTATCTACGACCGCTTGTTTATTTAAATCCTATCATTACCGACTTAACAATATTTTATTTATTGAATACTGTCAATACCTCGGAGCTGCAAATCGGCGAAAAAAAATAAACAAAGTAATAAAATTAAATAACCTATATTACATCACGCTTGGCGTATCCATTCCGTCCCGTACTTATTGTGCACCATACTGATTTATACCTTAATTTCATGTTTGAACATTCTAAATTGCATGTTGGTTTAGCAGCATTGCCTTTATCGATTCCAAACGTAAGTGCCACAATCTCAGGGCTCTTATATTGTATGTCTACATATTTGTTATTATAACTTAACATGAAAGCTGCCATTACGGAAATTATTCTCATACATATCTCTCATAATCATGGACCAAGTGGTTTCTTAATCACGTACCTAATGGCAAGCCTCTAATTCTATCAAAATATCGCTCAGTACGTACTTGTGTTTCAATGTCATTTTTTGAATGCATGTCGTATGATGCAATATTTTTCTGCAGAAAACAAAGTGTTTTTTTTTTTTTTGTAAACCAATGAGATTTCAAGTTTCAACCCGTCGGTACATCAGAAATATTTGTCAAGTGTCCAAGTTCCACAATAATCACTTTTAAGATTTCCACTGTCTTGGCATATAATATATATAAACACAGTTGATAATCCCAGAGATAAACGAAACTGGTCCTGATTTTTTTTATAAATGCGGAATTAGTCTATCTATTTTTTGAATTCCGTAAAAACATAAAAAGTTTTTTATTTAATATTTTATATTACATATTAGAAAATATCCATTTTCACTTTTAATATGTTGACATCAATTTTCGGTGGAAATACATTACATTGTACACATAATCACTCTTTTACGCTGATTCCACGTTTATTTATTTAGATCAAGACCGATTTCGCTCATCACTAGTATTTCGGCATTGTCAGAATATCGTTAAGGGTGGTTTACATCTTTGCCGTATTAACAATTTTCCCGTATTGACTAAGCGTCAGTTCAAGTTCATACGTGCACTTGAACGAATGAAGATGCCGAAAGGCGAAACCCGGGTCGTTAGTGACAAAATCTGTGAGAATGTACATAATTTGAACGATTCAAATTTAATAAACTAGTCGTTTTTGTTTATTGTTTTTTTGCGAATAGAAATCTCATTCCAGGTTGTTACACTCCATAACAATTTATAAGTATGTAATTTTACTTCAATACACGTCAAAAATATTTTTAAAAAATCCGGCATGGAACGCATTATTGTATTTGACATTGTTATATATGGGAAAAATTGTTTCGCTTAACGAGTGTTTCACATAACGAGTAAGATTTTGGAACGAATTAAACTCGTTATGAGAGGTTCCACTTATTTAAGCAACCACCATTATCGCTACTTTTTGGACAAATCTTGGCTACGTGTCTGTCAATATAAATATAATGGTACTTTACGGCAAATATTCGATCATGACAGCAGTCAAACTGAAAAAATATCAATTACACTCAACATATTGTATGTAATGTTATATCAAGTGACTATTTCCAATTTTCCATGTATTAAAATTAAATCAAACGGATACAATAGTAATTTTTTTCAGCTCTGTTAAACAAATTGCTAAAATGTAGATACGATATGATGTTTCAATCACCCCAATCAACACGGTTTTTTCACAATTACAGCTGCGATAGCCGGAGCCATTATTAAATGTATTATATTATTTTCCAACACGTCCTCTGGTAATATATTATTTCGTTTGGCGAATTCGGCGGTCAACCTCACGACGAACCTGCGGTCACGGACACTCAAGAATACATTACGCGTATCCCGGTAGCCTTAAAAATAAAATCAAAAGTTAACACTCGCGTGCTTTTATTTTCCGTTTAAAAGCCTACAACTCAATCGTGAGCGCTTGCTCCCCTTAAGCATTTAAAATGTGTTCATAATTTTGAGAAATAATATTGACAGAAAATTGACTACTACCTACTAATGCACAGGTGATTTTCGATGTTCGTACAGTGAGATAATTGATATAATTCGCCTTTTCGTACGAATTAAAAAATCGTTCATTTTTGACATGGTAAAAAACTCTACTTAGGAACATAATTATTACAAAAATGACGCAACGTAGAAATATAATACAATTTATTTAACAGTTAAGTGCTATTTTACCATGTAAAAAAAATGTATATTTTTAAGGTAACGCTTCGTAGAGATCCTTAGTTTTAGCATGTATAAAAAATGTTTGTTTTGTACAGTAGTTTCTTTGATATATTTATTTCAAATATTTAAAAAAAAAAAAAAAAAATTTAATTACATAAAATTCAAAAATATTAAAACAATATATTTAATTCAGCATATCGATATCGCTACCTTAAAGCAACAATGGGATAAGTCGTAAATACTAGTTTCGAGATAATTGAACTTTAAGGTTTGTGTCGTGCTTTTTAAATAGCAAATTATGATTTTGTTTAGTTTCTGTTAGTTTACCTAGTTATTTTACTAATCTTGCTAATGCTTCAAGCTACAGGACAATATCAATAATTTTAAATGTAAGAATTTTCTTTTAAATGGGCATTTTCAATTTAAATATTTTAGTGTTTCATTATAAAGGTTTAACTTTAGCAGTTGATTTGCATACTTATCTTAAAATCTACTTCTTCACTTTATCTCACTGTTGCTTTATTGTAGCGATCGAGAGCAGCACAACCAAACTTATGAAACAATTCAGATTGAGTGACACGTGAGCGTTTAAATGAGTTGCCAACATAATAATGTGTATGTATCATTGAAGAAAACAATCATAGACAAATTATATTGTTTATGTTTGTATAATAAAAAAATTCTATTGGAAATATAAACCGAAATGATGTTCCTATTTTCGAACCGGTTACAGTGTTATGTGCTTGCTGTATTTAAGAATGATTTACATTTTCAAATCGGCTTGAGAATATATAAGAAATGAAAATGGATGGGATAGTATAATACTTGCATCGTTCAACGCATACACGTGCTTTCGTTCGCGCCTGCGCGTATTTAGTGTTGTAAATAAAACTCATCAAATTCAAAGTAATAAGTATTCTTAAAATGACTTCAAATAACTGGTCGAATCTGTCGCCTGTGATTGGTCACGCGCAACTTCTTGACGTCTCAATTATTTCGACAGAGAAAACTCCCTCTGCCATTTTTTTTGATTAACCAATCACAACACGACGCTAAAAACGTTCGTAAAGAAATGGCGCGCGACCAAAAAGTGTCGATTTTACGATCGGCATGCGTCATAAAAGTCACGCTTTAATTCGATCCTACCTTAAACACACCATCACCTGAATTGTGGATGTGGATTCTCCTCAAAATTTATTTGTTATTATTGTTGTTTAGATCAGTATTTCCCAATCGATAATTTTCGGGCCAGCCTTGTTCGTAGATGTTAATATTTTATGTTTACTTTATGTACACGATATATTATTTATTCTATTTTTACCACACCTCAGATATGAAAATGTTTTGAAACTCTGATGTTGATATAAGTCAAAGAAAAATTGAACATTGGTTTTTGTGTTGTTTGAAAAAAGAACAACACTGTGGTACAGAAAATGGTGTAAAAAAATATAATAAAGAAAAATCAACACAATAAGTAAATTACACAAAATATTATGCATAATATGTATTTTAATTAAGAAAAAATAATACCAGTCATCGCTACTTAATTGATTATACATGAGGACTTTTATGAAGTACTGGCCATAAATCGCATAATGCCATAGCATGTATTTATAAAAAAACATTATTTTGGAAATGCTATTGTATTACAAGTATATTTTGGTTTGCAGTCTAATCATAAACGAAGGCCGTGACTCGTGAAAGGTTGGGAACCAGTAAACTAGCATATTAATTTCTAATTCCAAAATGAATTTTGCATTTTTATATCATTCTACAATCAATAATTTCAGCTTAATATTCTCATTTTTATGCGATATTTTTTCTGAAATTCAATTTATTTTCTTCTAAATTTATTTTTTATATATCTGCCATTGTTCACCTTTCAATCTTTAAAGCTTTATTGCTTTATCAAATCAGTCACCTCATACTCCAAATCATTCAAATATAATGTTTTTTCAACAATAATTTTAAAAAAAAAGGAAATATCGTATCTTTTATTTTGTCGTATTTAAGAATTAGAATCAATGCTGAAGTAATAAATGAAAATCTTGCGTTAGATTTACTCTGACGGTGATTCTCAAATAGACGAAACACGTGTCACTTCTAGTTCACAGCTAGTGGTACAAAAAAAATACATTTTTGTCCGTTTCTCGTAGACAACTTTAAATTATTGTTTCAAATGTAAAGGACAGTACATGCCATTACAGATGACACCAATTCGCCATGCACTTGATAAATATTATTAGGACAGTACATAATATAAGAAGGCAAAAAAATGACATGCAAATTTAAAAAATAAAATAGCAACGAAATAACAGTTCACAAAATTTGTTGCTGAAAATGTCCACTTCTCTATTTCATGTTTTTGGACAGAAATCTTTAAATCGGTTGAAAAATCAATCTATAAAAATTGTCCGTAATGGGATTCGAACCCGTGACCTTCTTGATTTTACGATGTTGATACTCGACCACACAGCCGATTTTTTAAATATATATATTATCAAAAATTATACAAGAATGTGTATTTTGGTTGTTTTTTTATAAATATGCCGAATCGAATCGTATACGAAACCTACATAAGTTTCATTGTTAAAACGTAAAGTTTTTTTAATCAAACAATCACTGTTTTGCATATGAAACCCGATCATGCAGAAACCAACTCGATGACACATCAAAATCAGATATTTTTCACATCTTCGCAGTAATGACGTGGAGAAAAAAGAAATAAAACAAAAGTTTTTCAATCGAGCACTTTAAATTGACTGTCAAATAACCATCTTATTGGTTATAAAGTTGACATCCGAATCACCACTGATTGATTGACAGTGCCTTCGACAATATTTTACTACCGTGCTAATCGCAGTAACTGTATAATACAGCATTTACATAATGTATACTTTCTATTATTTTCCGGCGCCACATGGAGTACAAGAAGATCACAACTTACAGAAATACAAAATATATTTTAGTATAAAATTAAATTTGATAAGTTTGTTTTTTTCACTTGTAGTGCTACAACTTGTGACGTGTACGTTTATCGCAACGTTTACGCTATTTTCTATAAATTATAAAATAAAAGTCAGGGTTTGTCTTTTTCTACTAGTCGCAAAGAGTGGGTAAAATACAAATTTTGAGAGTACTAGTTAAACACTAATTACTTTCATTATGCATGGCAAAATCCAATGGAAATAAATTTAACAATGGTGATCGACATATCTTATTTAAATTTGTATTTACTTTTGTTTCCTTTCTATAAATAATTTTATTAATTTACACCTAGTGGGTGACAGTGACTGGTACAACCTTGGGATGTTATTGATTTGTTACTATACATTTGATACCTTGAAGGAGTCGTGTGGAGAGCGTGTAGATGTCAAACTTTCAAGCACACAAACCATAGTAATCAAATCTTAAATGATTGACCCCTGAGACTTTTATTGAAATAATTCTGCGCTTAAATACTGTAAATCTTACATTGAGTGCCATTAAATTTTAGGGGTTGGGTTGATCGTATCTTATCTATATATGATGCATTGGAACTTTAGCTAATGGCAATGCGCCAAATATTTTGAAAGTAAAAGATTGGAACGAGAATAACTCGATGAGAATTTTTGTAAGTCATTCGACGTAAAATCGAAGAGAATTGGAACCGCAAACACCCATATCTTACTTAGATCTCAATTTTTAATTGAAAAAATCTGAAGTTGACATTGACTTTACCGGGACCTTAACCCAAAGCTGAATGATCGTTAAAGTCAAGTTCTTGCCCATGAGACCACAGCGGGTAACTGTATAACAGTCGCATCATACTAGAGGTCTGCACGGGCCCGGGCCTGGCCCACGGGCTCTTACCCGACCCGGCCCGTGGGCCGGGCTCGGGCGGGTAAGCGCAATCGAGAGTCGGGCTCGGGCCGGGCCGGGCTTTGGAATTTGGGATATAATGTTGGGAAAAATATACCAAATTGAGGATTTCAAATTCCTCGGTGAGCTATAAAAAAAAAAAAAAGGACTTTCGGAGATAATCTGGGGAAAAAGTATACCAAATCGAGGATTTCAAATTCCTCGGTGAGCTAAAAAAAAAAAAAAAGGACTTTCGGAGATAATCTGGGGAAAAAGTATACCAAATCGAGGATTTCAAATTCCTCGGTGAGCTAAAAAAAAAAAAAAAAAGGACTTTCGGAGATAATCTGGGGAAAAAGTATACCAAATTGAGGATTTCAAATTCCTCGGTGAGCTAAAAAAAAAAAAAGGACTTTCGGAGATAATCTGGGGAAAAAGTATACCAAATCGAGGATTTCAAATTCCTCGGTGAGCTAAAAAAAAAAAAAAGCACTTTCGGAGATAATCTGGGGAAAAAGTATACCAAATCGAGGATTTCAAATTTCTCGGTGCTTCGGGTAACAAGTGCGGCATTAGACTCGGGCCCGGGCCGGGTCGGGCGTGAGTTTTTCGGGCTCGGACCGGGTAGTTTTGTAAAATTTTGGCCCGTGCAGACCTCTACATCATACGGAGAGCGAGTCTCAACTGCGACAAACTTTCCATCTGCCCTTATTCTTCACGTGTTGTTTATTTACGAACGTTTTTAGAATCGAATTGACGGCATTGGTTTCCGTAATAAATAACATCGTCATGGAGCGTATGTCAAATTATCATGGCCGTAAATAGAACTAGTAATTCAATAGCGCAGTCGCGCAAAATTTTTACATGTTCATAAATACCGACACAAATTCTCAGGCGCATTCTTGAACGTTACCAGCTGTATCTTAGATCAAACAACTAGATACCAAAGTACATTATCGGATATATCTTCTAAGTCGTATACATAATATCATTTAGAATAAAAGTCAATTATTTAGCATGGATTAATGATTGAATTTTCAAGGCGTTGGTGATCTAATATAACCGACAGGATATAAAAACTACAATTCGGCCACCAAGAGAAGAACAATGTATTACATTACACACGTGCATAAAGCTTTATTCAAAAATTCTAAACTATGTATTTATTATATTATAGTTTAATTGAATAAAATCTTACCTTCAATACATATGCGATAGTGATTTATCTTACTGAATTTTTATTCTCCCAGAAAATACACCGGTGTACCAACCACGACCTGAATTAAGTTTTGCACTGCTCATAAAATTGTTAAATAAATGGCAGTTTTTCTTGGAAAGCTTCCGTGATTTTTAAAAAATGGATATTCACTATCCTTAGGGCGATGTCTTCCGTTACATTATCGATCCTTGAACATCAGCTAAGAATTTAATCAGCGTGCTGTTCATACTTTATGACACATCAGTAATAAAATCTGATATTCATTAAAATTGGAAAACGTAGCAGTTGTACCACAATGACCAGATCAATTGGCATATAATGAATAATTTAGCTGACAATTTTACTAATATAAAATAAAAAAAACCTTGATTATTCCACGTATTGTGTTACAAAATGTGGAATAATCAAAGTTATTTTTATTTTATATTAAAATGAGCTTCCACAAAGTTACCGCCGAATCCATCGAAAGACAATTTTACTACCTGGGTAATGTAAAAGACTACTTGCCCTTATACAGTGTGGTTCACCTCGTCTGTCGTAATTCATTGGTCATTTAAAAAAATGAATTATTCGTATTAATAAATAAATTAATAAATCTTTTAAACTCTGCAAAATGATAAGCCACGTGAATAAATCAGCCTTTGCAAAACACGAGAGATTTCACACTCATCTCGGCATATTATCTCCCGCTAAATCTAACATCTCATAATTTAAATCTTTATATCAAACTTATTAATGTCAACATTTATTCTTTCATATATAACAATAATAACCGTTTCTTATGTATCTCAATTCTTTAAAAACAGTACGCAGGTCATCTTCGTTTGCCTCAATCTGGTGGTACAAAATCCATCCATTCCAGGTAACTTAGACTGGAGAAAGTTTTAGAGATACGTTTCTCATCTTTGCTACACTACATCATGAAATCACTTTTAAGATGGTTACTCACAATAAAATAAGTAAAATAGAACATGTACAAAATGTGGAATGAATACAAAAGAGGGTTTTATTTGTTTGAAAATCGTGTTATAATTTGGGATGCAATTTATACTATTTTTCTGCGTGAAATTATATCTAACGTTAAATATTTAAAAGAGCTCTTTTATTCATTTCAACTGTAAATTCTTGGTGGAAAGATTTTCAGCTGATTTAATGATTTGTTACTTTTTACGACCACGAATAAGGATTAAGATTTTTATTATTTTAACTCATTTGTTGTTAATTTTGCTTTATTTTTTTAATAATGCTCTCTGCACAATCTTCTTAAATTCAAATCACTTTTCTTAAAGATAACTCGTCTATTAACAAAGGGAATCGCCATTTTACGAAACGTCTTCGATATACTTTAAGTGTTTAAATACTGTTAATTTAGTATTAAAATTATATGAAACATATATTTCGTACTCATCATGCAGATTATTTTACTTGCCTTTCAACAGTGTTTCGTTCTCTAACTATCAAATCGATAGTATAACGGTAATATAGCTTTTAATAAGTGGAATTCGGGTGACTTGTAAAGGAGCTCTAATAATTTTGTGTTCCACAATGATTGCAATTCATTATCACCATTCCGACACCATCAAAGTTCTTGAATATAATTAATTTTGAATTAACTCCTGTTTGAAAGTTTATTGTGTTTTAACATAAACTGCCTCTTTTAAAGATGTTTGAAGCACGCTTTCTTCTCTCGTCAATCTGCAAGTCTTTTCATTTCAATATGTCAATCAATTACTGTGACCGCTTTTTCACATTTTTGACCTCGTCCAGTCTCTTTTAGTGGAATGTTTTTTTCTGACATTATGTTTGTCATCGCCGTAGCAAGCGATGTTGTTGGTAGACCACAATATTTCGAAGCAGAGTTTATAAATCCAGACCTCACTTTTCACTTTGGTTCAAATTAAGGTATTATCACACCGAATTATCTTTTGAATACGTTGCATAAATCACCGTGTAAAATAAATGTAATCGTTCAAACTTAAATGACAGAATTCTCGCTACCACTGGGTAGAGGGTAGAAATTTATAGAAAAATTAAAAATATTTCAGTGGTTACTAATTCGCATTAAAAAAATATGTTTTCAAACCACTAGGGCCAAAAGTGGTGGCCACTACATGCTATTAAGCCCAAAAAAATAATTAAAGTCGTGTCAATCATTTATTAAGCATGAATTTAGTGTTTCTAACGTAATACTATATGTCACTTTTAAGGTGTTCACTGTCAATACTTGGTGGAATGACATTATAATAAAAATAATAAAAGATTTTTAGTACTTTTTCCACTTAAAATTTATTTGATCAGGACCGGTTTGGTTCCTCGCGGGAATTATCAACAGAAAAATGTTTAAGAAGACTGTTTAATTTATTTTTCTTATCAGTTGATAATTCTCGCGAGAAGCGAAACTGGTCCTGATCAAATAAATTTTAAGTGGGAAAAGTACTAAAAATCTTTTATTATTTTTATTATAATACTATATTTGTTTATATAAATTAGGATGTAAGAGTTAATAACAGTGTGTATTTCTCGAAGCTAGTATAATATATAGCTTATTAAATGTAATTTAAACGTAGTTCTGATGAAGACATACGTCGAAATAGCTATCATCTATTTTTTAAATGTAGAAATAAATACTTTACTATTTTTTACCTTTTTACGATAGAGTTCTTTCAAGTGAATGCCAATATCTACACCTAATAATGCTTAATGACACTGTGTGTAAGTTGTTATTTTCTTATCAAATTAATATACATGTATTCGACGCAAAACCTTATAATAATTTAACCCACGATAATAGATTCTAATAAAGTTGATCTGCACTGATTTATGAATCTGTGTCTGACAATGCGTCCATCGGTCACAAGACGCATTACCATTGTCCGAGAATTCGTTGGTAAGAATGCCAGAAATTAGATTTCGGCCGTTTCGATTGATACCGCAGAATAATTGTTATGACGGCTAAAATTTGATAAAATCGAAATGTACAGATACAATGCCATCTCATGGTCAACAAATATACCAATAGACGCATGAAATAACTCTCATTGAAAGTAATTTATCTTATGCCTATCACTTATGGGAAATTTAGTAAACAAGAAAAATACGTTACGTTCAGTGTGCCTTACATTCCGACTTTTTACTTACTATCATAAGGGGAAATATCTATAAAAAATACAGTGCATTGCTTAGTGTGTATAGTATTAGTTGGAAGATTGCTGCAACAGTCTATCTGGACAGGAAATGAGACCTTAACGAAAATTGTTGTATAAAAACAGGTTATACATGATAAAAATTTACCGCAGATAAGTATTTATACCAGGACTGTGGAGTCGGAGTCGGTAGTCGTGGAGTCGGGTGTTGTCTTTGAGCCGACGTTGGAGCCGGAAAAACCGGGGGGAAATAATTTGAAGATGTTGAAAAAATTATTAACTTATTCATAATATTGATTGGTGAAATCTACTAGAATTATTCTAGTAACTAGAATGATCTGATGGTATACAGATATGCTAGTTATACGTAAATATTTGAAAAAATCATTTCGGAGTCGGAGTCTGTTTATTTAAAGCCGAATTCGGATTCGTCTTTTTTTTACATAACTCCACAGCTCTGATTTATGTTTTTATCTTATACAATGTTTTTAAGTCAAATTTATAGTCCTACATTTACTCAATCATTTCCTAACTTATTATTGTTTATTTTGATGTTATCCGTATTTTATAATCATCGTACGACTAAAATCAAAGTAGTCCCAATAGTATTCAAACATTTTTTTAATTAAAAATTATCGTCCTAGTCCAGGGATGGCGAACCTTTTTCGCAAGTGGGTCAAATTTGATTTAAATATTTTTAAAAAGCCATGTCGCGGGTCACATAGATTGAATAAAGGCTTTAAATAAAGAAAATCATTTTTAAAAGTTCAAGCGGGTTAGATAATTTCTCATATTTTTCGTCTAACGAAACGTAATATGATACATCACTTTCTAGGAATCTAATTATTCATAATCAAAAACATTAGTAGAAGTTCTATTAAAAGGTACTTGTGATAATATGTTGGTATTCTTTATAATGCATTATCTTTACGACAGAAAGACTTATTTTACAAGAGTACTACACTCGTCCGTGATTTGGAATTCAATTCTAATATAATTGAATTGAATCAATTTTCGTGAACACAATTCTAAATGTACCAATTAATTAATTACTATTGATAGAATAATTTGCAATAATCTATCGCTGACACCGTCGAATATAGAAAGAACATTTTTACTCATTCTTTATTAATTGCATGACACACCTCAATATAGCAATCGTTTTTATTAGATTTAACTAACCCTATTGTAAATATTTAGATCGCTAATCAATATTCACTCGCCGCCCGTACCCCACGTGTTTGCCATTATTAGCCTAACAATACGCAAAAATTATCTTATTACGTTTCAATTGCAACACTGGCAATTTAATTTAATTGTTTTCCGATCGTTTCGAAATGCGCATATCGCAGTTGTTCGACATGAAAAAAGACACCGGGCGGAGGTCAGAAATGATAAAGAAACATTTGGGTATTAGATCAGTTTATAATACTGTGTTGGTATGAGAACCACTTACGTCAGACAGTCACCAATGTGGTACCATGCGACTTGTTCCCCATTATGTTGGATTCTGACGATCAAAGATTACGATTAAATATTCAACAATAAGCCGATACAGTGGCGCCTTGAATGTTCGCGATTTCATTTTATTATCGATGTATAGTTAATTATCCCAGTGATCGTTGGACGCTGATGGGCGTTCATTATTTTTGATTTCCATGAATACGGGCTCGAATCTCCGGAAAGAACGCTTTTAAACGATTAATAGTTAAAATCAGGGGAGGGGGGGTCGAAGGGGTTTGCGCGAGCCTCTTGTTAAATTTGACTAAGGCCGGCTAGCCCCTTTTTAATTTAAGAGAAAACAATATTCTCAGATAAATTTAGTATATAACTGCAATTTATGTTTTATATGTTATCTACGACAGCTTCAGTATACACATCAGTAAATTGTTAGCCATTTAGATCGATAAGTTTACGGTAAATTGAATATTGTTACATATTATAAAATTACTAAACAACAATCGATTGCTTATTTAAAATATTAAATAGGAGTGATACAAATATTCAGCCCACTGCTGGTTAAAATCAAAGCAAAGTCGTGTAAAAAACAAATGGTCCAACACTAAATATTTTTTTAAAAATATGTAAAATGTTGTATTTTATATTTACTAAAATGCATAAAGTCGCCCGGTTTTTTGACTCCGATTTCCTGGTGATAGGCTTTGATGTTCATTTTCTCAATTCTACTCTATACATTATATTCTGTAAACCAGAGGTGACGAAAGCATAGACCGCGATCGACCAGTCGATGTAACTATTTGATCGCCCGCCTGTCGATATGTACGCATTTCTTATGCCCATCCCACACAGCTTTATATTACTACTTTTCTTATGATCACCTAACACATACGATGTTGGGAGACAGCCGTCTATAATTTTTAAAAAAGTCGATTGTAGTGATCAAAAGTTTGGCCACCCCTGCTGTAAACGAAGCCTATATAATCCAATTAGCCAACAACTATCTTCGTTTGCTAATATTTCTATATATTATATGCAATGTTCCCGCTAAGGTGCGCGCGTGTGCGTGCGCACACCTCGCAAGATGTGGCCGTCCGTCGCACAGACTGCACATATAAATGTTGTATAATAGAGTTACATCTTTTATTTAGCGGCTTTGAAATGAAGAATTAATTTATCTAGTGTCAGTAAGTAGGTCAGAGAATAACTATCAACATATTTGCGCACATTTTTTATTTACTGAAAATTTAGCGCACACAAAAGTTATGGTCCGCACACACAGTAGAAAAATTAGAGGGAACGTTGATTATATGTATATATTGAAAGATTGAGCTACCTATTAACAACCAGTTTTCGTAAAACAAAGTACTTAACTCGTTTATAAAAAACCAATTTAATATAAATAACTTATGTGTATTATTATAAAGTATTTAATAAAACAGCGTCTTCTTCTACATTAATTCTATGGAACAAAATGTTTTAGTTATGTAATGTTTTTATTTTGATAAATATATTTTTTTCAATGCTGATTTTTGTATTATTTCAATTTTTTATTAATATAAAATTAAATTTGAAAAAATAATTTGACTCCACTTGTTGTGTTGTGTTACCAAAATCAAATTAAATTTTATATGAAAAATCAATTCTACGTCAATATTTTTATGCGATATATCGATTGAAATTCTTTTATATGGAGCTATTTATAAATTATTCCTGGCCCGTTCACTAAGTATATAAAAATCTACGTTACAAAATTCAAGCTATGAATAAATCTGATATCATCATGAAAAAGAACAAATGTAAAATAATGGAGCGTCTACACGCGCGCTCTTGCTTACTTTTTTATTAACATTTTGTTTTATTTTTATTTTAAATCTCCCTCGCGTTTTTGTTAGCGCGCTCGGCTAAATATGTAATCACCGTTTGCTGATCAGCGATCGGTATGTTTATGGACTAATTAGTGGTATGTACGGCACACACCAGGACCACGGTCCAAGTCTGTTACCTGACAGTGGTCACAAACTAGCAGTTTATTTATTTATATTAACTGTTAAATTATTTTTGTGAGGTCCGTTGTCGAGTGGTCAACGTCGTTAGCTTCGGTCGCCGTGTTTACGGGTTTACGGATTTCTGTTTAAAGTCATTGATGTTTGTGATGTCTAAAATACTCTCTCACCCTTTTGATCTAAAAAAAAAATCAAGGCGAGAGCAATTAACTTACCACTATTCCTAGCTCTTATCTTTTTGAAAAAGACAGGTTGAGCAACTGAGTAACCAGCGGTTCCCGTAGAAATTTTATGTTGTGTTACAATTCATTAGCAATTCATATGCTATGTGGCAGTAGCGGCCGGTCAATGTAGCATTGCATCAATGCACACCTTGTCACACACACGCAGGGGCGGTTATATTTCATGAAATAATATTCAAACATAACATTTATACCATTCACTCATTTTAAATTCCTCATGTTATTGTCTATAAAAAATATTTTAGAAATCGATAACTAATTAACACACTTAGACAATAAATACATGAAGAATTTAAAATGAGTGAACAGTATAAATGTTATATTTGAATATTATTTCATGAAATATAACCGCCTTTGCATATACAACGGGTGCATTCATCCAATACCACATTGACCGGCCGCCACTGCTATGTGGTTAAAAAATCTTTCAGTCGCTAATAACTTGGTGTTAGAAGCTGCACTAACAACCAGTAGTAAAAAAATATAAAATGTATAAAAACAGACTAGAAACACTTTATGTAATAGTTCCTCATGTTTTCAATAAATATCAATACTGGTTTTGTTCATCACAAGAATCATCAGCTGATGAAAATTGAAATTAAATACGGTTATTTATGAGGTTCATACGCACAACAGCTACTACTCGTGGTAAGCGAAATAGGTCCCATTCTTTATTTTAAAAATTAGAAAACTCATTTTCCGTACTATCAAATAGTGGTTTTTTTTCTATACAATGCTTTATCACAAAGAATTGACAGTGAACAACCTACAAATGGTTGTAATGTACCTTATATATTATATGAAACCAACAAAATAAATTCTGTTTGGTTTATTTTTTTATGATCTATTTATTTTCATACACGTAATTTACTATGATCAATGAATAAAAAACTATAAAAATAGTTAACGAAACCCTTTTTTTAACGTAATTATAATTATTTCTTTTCTTACCGTATTTGTATAAGGTATTCACATTGAAACCTAAAGAAACTGTCTAAAATATTATGGTAAGCATGCTTCGTAATTATTTTGAAAACAATTAAAATGCGACTGGTTATTAACCGCTTGTATCGACTGGGCTTTATCTCGTTTGAAACTTTTTCCAAAAGCGTGGGTGGCGAATTCTTTTTATCGCAGCTTTCCAAGTAAAACGCTAGAACTTTGGAAGAGATTGCGACGATGAGCTTGCGCAGATTGTTCCTGGTTTTACTAAGCTTTTTGTTAAAACATTTATTAAGATTGTCGATGAACCAAAAAAGCGTCATTAATCAACGAAAAAAAATATTTTAAATAAAGTTTTAAAAAAACGTATTTTTTTTAGAATCATTAGTTTCGCGTCGCTTATATGGTAAAACGATAAGCGACAATGTCTTGCTCATTTCATTAAAACGTGACAATTAATACTAAAATAAAAATGCATTATTTATAAATATCAATGCTGTGGAGTCGGAGTCGGAATCGTGGAGTCGCAATGTTTTGGCCGAAATCGTGAAAAACAACCGGCTCGAAACATTAAAAAAATATATTTATAAGTTAAAATGAAAATATAGAAAAAGTCGTTTTTTATTTTAAAGCTGGAGTCAAAGTCGTCATTTTTTTTCACAAGTCCACAGCCCTGATAAATATAAATAATATTATTATCCTTTTCCACTACAAATTGTCAGTAAACACAAAAAAAAATACTAACAGTATATAAATAGAACCAGTTCTAACGATGGCGCACGCCGAAATAGTTATACTCATTTTATGAAAAAATGTAGAACTAAATACGTTTATATTTTTTACCTTATTACAATGGAGCTCTACCAAGTAAATTCTAATTCAATCAATAAGGTAAAAAGTTTTTTTTGTTTCAACTCTAAATGATATAATTTTCGTTATACTTACTTTTGACTCAATCTGAACCAAAAAAAAAACCCAGCGTAAATTAAGGTCTCATGGACAAAATTAATGCGATTACGTAGAAAATGTTTACAAAAAGATCTTATTTGCCTGACTTTGTCAGGAACACGGAGATAAAAGAGCGGACAAACCAACCTCATATTACGTCCAAAATATAAAAAAAAGCGATAATGGACCTGACTTGGACACGTGCTGCGGAAGCCTCAAGAGAGTCTGAACCCTGCCTGTCTCTTCTACCAACCGGATGAATCCCGAAGTCGTGGAAGGCCACTGATGACTATACACAGGATGTACTCAGCGGAGCTATAGAACTCTGGAATGACCTGGGAGGAAGCAAAGAGACTGACGGAGGATAGAGAATCTTGGAGGAACCTTGTGGTAACTATATGATTCGTATCGGGAGTGGATATGATAAAAAAAATCCTTTTTTTTACAAACAGCAATATGTCGTATCTAACTAATAAGTGGGTTTGTGGATTATGACCGAGTATTCCAGATATTCGTTTGATAAATTATTCGAGTATAGAATACTATAGTTTTAAAATATATATATATTCGTTAAAACACAAGTGGAATCATGAAAAAGTTAATCGAACAAAACCTTGTTTTAAATCTTATCTGATGAACGCCATTCCATTTATAAAAACACAATATTCCTTTGTACTTCATTCCACTGTATTTAATAGGTCAGGACCGGTTTCGCTCATTGCAAGCATTTGACAATGTCAGTTGACAATGTTCGCAATGAGCGAAACCGGTCCTGACCTATTAAATAAAGTGGAATGAAGTACAAAGAAATATTGTGTTTTTATTAATATAATGCTTTTCCACCAAGTTTTGACAGTGAACACCCTAAAAGTGAACACCATTCCAATAAAATTTGTAGTAAAAACAAGACGAAACATAAAATCTACGCAATGTATAATCCATCAAAATAGTGTTTTATTTCATTCCTTTCGTCCAAGATTGATTATTTCCATATCCAAGCGAATAAATTATTAGTATTTCATAGCACCCATCTGTCATCATGATTTAGAAATGTATCAGGCGGGCATAAAAGCGACGCGGCATTTGGTGGCAATACCATTTACAAACGAGGCCATATAAGGGGCTCCCTATTTCCACATCTTGACCCAACAATGGGCTCGTTCTGATCTCCTGCTCTCTTGTGACACGGCGTTGACTTTGCCCGGGGTGTTCGGCTAAAAAGGTCAACCGATTATTGTGAAAATATCGAATACTTTACCTATACGGTTTTATTCTTGCACTATTGTGTTCCTGTTTTGAAATTTATTGCAAGCAATCAAACATCTTTCGAACAGCTTCTATATTCAAATCGTTGTCTCATATTATTTACTTTTTACGGTTATTTTACATCGATATTATTGAATCGTAAATCGTAAGCCATTTAAATTTACTATAATTGATTTGATTTTACCGATAAATTCAAATCATAAATCATGTACCGATAACTTAAATTTATTTTATGTAATATATAATATTAAGATAAAATTTTCTGAGAAGTTATAGCTGAGCGTTGAAATGTTTATCGAATAATTTTATTTATTGATTTGGCATTTACTTGGTAGAACTTCATTTTAATAAGGTAAAAATATCAACGTATTTTAGTTCTACAGTTTTTTTTACATTTTATGCGTTGATAGCTATTTCGGCTTTCGCCATCGGGGTTTTAACAACGGTGATGGATTAGTAATGGTTTGATAGATTAATAACCGTTGGTAAAACCCCTAATGTAATTAATAATAAATATCAATATAATTTTTCCTAATTTACCTTGAAAAATTCCATATTGCTTATTGTTTTTCGAAACACTAAAGCCATAGTTAATCAATTTAATGTAGTATAATTAATAATAAATATCAGTTTAAATTATCCTAATTAATGTTTTAAAAATCCCAGACTGCTTATCGTTCTTTGAAACACTAGAATCACATTTAATAAGTGCAATATTGTTATTATAATTGTTAGAATTTGGGATGTTAGAGTGAATATGATAAATATATGAATAATAATAATATGATGCATTGTATATCTCTTCGGAGCCAGTATATATAGCTGAGAAAAATTTACGTTTAACCTTAGTTCTGACGATGGCGAACGTTGAAATAGCTATCAACGCATAAAATATAAAAAACACTGTAGAACTAAAATACGTTGATATTTTTACCTTATTTATCGAATAACTCTTCACTGTAAGAATATCCCACTGAATCTAATCGAATAATATAAAAAATCTGTTTTTCCGATATATTCTAAAATTATTTTGTAAATCCTCAGTTCGATATAAAAATCAATCCATAACTTCATTATTTCACTTATTCTAATTGTTCACTTTATTTCGTTCAGTGAAATTTGTCCAGACTGTCATTTAAAAATTTAGAAATAATACCTTTTTATTGTAAAACAAGAAAAATGTGGGATTGATTTCAACAAAAATTATTTTTTAAGTAGAACATTAATTTTTATCGTTCTGAGAAACACATAAAGTCAATTTATTATTACATCTTACACTACATTTTTCACTATAATTTAGTATATTAAGTCAAGATATACAGTTAGTAAATTTAAGTTAATTCAAACTTAAACATACATATTACTGGCCGAGGACGTAAGCCGAAATAGCTGAAAGTTAATATCAACTATATATAAAATTATATTTGTGGAACTTCAATGCTTACTATATACGATATTGTTTCATCATAATATAATACAGTTCTACCGAGTAAATTCCAATTCAATTAATAATTAACATTTTTTTTAAACAAAAACCCGGTTTTACAACCGAAAGACAGCAAGAAAAAATGCTGAGAGTAGTGAAATCCTTACACTCCGTTTTTTACAATCGGACAGGGGATGAGTAAGAAGATATGAAAACACCACTAGTCCTATTTTAGGAATCTAAAATCAATGCATGAAAGTGTCCATTTAGTGATTCGAACTTTTGTCTTCGCAGCCAAGAAGCGCGAAAGCTCACGATAGTTTTACTACTCGGCTACAGAAAAGGGCACAGATGGCTACGACTTTTTATTCCCACACAATTCCGTAGTATAAGAATCCTTTTACTTAATTCTTTTTAATCGCCAAACGTTAAATTTATAATATAATATTTTCCTCCTCACTGATCATTATACAATAATGCCAGCCCGCGTACTATAATCAATCTTTTCGGTTCGGTTCAACACAATTTTTACTTAAACTGCCGACTAATCTGATCAGGCACCTTGTCATTTAACCCAAATTTATTAACTCATATCCTGAAGCCCATCAAAAAATACTCTCATTATGAAATGTAAACCATACACCGATGTGTTATACTGACGGAATAATTTCGTTAAAAATAACGTTGAACCAAAACATTTTTATGGTACAATTAAATACTCACCTGTTTTAAATAATACACCGATAAAGCCTTTGATACTTCATGAAAATAAATAGGAGACGGCTTTGAAATCAGCTTGTTGGAACAAGTGTGAAAAGACAAAAGGCAAGAGTTTTTTCTACTGTTACAAGACCGATCCTTAAAACTGAGACAAATTACTATACCACAACATTTAGGCGTTTAGGAGTGCATGCTAAAAAGTAGGCAACGAAAAGCATTGCAGCACAAATTGTGTATTAAATGAAAAAGTACGCTGGCGTAATGTCTACCGTTGTAGGGCCGGCACATATTCCTGCGTGGGACGTGTTTTTTTGAGTTTTCCTCGAAATTTAGTGAGAAACTAATTATTTAGTGCGAACTAAACTTTTTTATGCGATACTACTCTTAAAAGAATTACTGTAGGATATTCTGTGACACTCAGCTATGCACGTCACTTTCGCGATGCAGCTGTCGCAAGGTACGCTCTTCGCATATTTCTACCTCGCCTGCCTGCATCTTCCAATTGTGTGATCTCGTTAAAATGAAACTTTCATTAGCTTAGTAATCACTCTTTTCTTGTTTTTAGACAAATTGAAAATGGTATAGTTAATGTCTACATACATATATTTGCTTATTACGAAATTGAAGCATATTTTGCACATTACTCAAACTAACAATTTGTCTATAAAATGTAAATACATGTTTTGTATATTAAATGTTGGTGATATATGCACACTTTTCAGAACACCCGTTATGTGTATGCAGCCGCTTTTTAATGGCCGCCTTCCATAACCCAAACCGATCAATAAAATAATAGAATTTACTTTTCATACAGATACAGAGCTGCTCGTATCTTTTAACCATGCACTAGTGTGCTTAAAAATAAAGATAGAAAGAAAAAAAGAGAATATAAAATTATCAGCCATTTAGTTTAAGTATCCTGTGTATAATGTGGACGGAATTTTCGGAATTATGGAAATACGTGTTTTGTTATTCGTATCGCTTAACGAACACTATGAAATGCGTAGAATTAAAAAAATAATACAAATACTATGAAATCGTATCTGAATGAATTTTGGTAGCACATATCTACTTATACAATATTAGCGGTTTTTGTCTTGAGCTATATAAAAGTAATTGTAAGACTTTTAATTTTAATGGAGCTTTAAAATGACTAATGGGATATAATCAACTAATTACGATTTACTTGATCCCATCAAAAAACGTTCTGAGTGTGGCCTGTTATTTTGTACAAACTTCACGCCAAGGCGTCTGGCCTGAACCATTGTTTATATTTTATTCTTAGTAGATATCTCGAGTACGCCTCCGCCTGCGGCATTGAACGGGTTGGTTAACCCTGTAACTACGGTATTGATTATTCACACATCTCTTCATATAATACAATTTTAAGTTTTCTTTATAGACTTCCTCAGCATCGTGAATTTGACTTAATAACCATAACATTCAAAATGATTTCAATATACTCGTTTAAAATATAATGCTATAATAATTTTTATTTTAATACCGCATTGGACTTGAAACGAGGTTTTCTGTTTTATATATATGATCCATCAATAAAAACACAATATTTCTTTGTACTTTATTCCACTTTATTTAATAGGTCAGGACCGGTTTTGCTCATTGCGAGCATTGTCAACTGATAAGATAATAACAATATTTAAACAGTGCCATTTATACAAAAATAAAAAGGTGTAAACAACAATTGACATTGAAATGAATTTACAAATTACAGTATAATTACACAAAATTTTAATGTTTAAAACCCCTAACATATAATTTAAAAATCCTCAAAGTATATTAAATTTTAAGTGGTGACTGATGGTAATTATAAACATAATGAAAATTTGGGAAATTTTTAACAAAGTGATATAAAAATTTACTTTAGTGATGTAAAATTTTTCTGTCGGCTTATCGATATCTGTTCGAATGCATAAATTTTGCGATGTCTAAAAATCTCCGAGTCACTAGCTAACACCTAGTCCTCTACCAACCCTATCATATGTTGTATTCTGTCACTATTCTCTTCTAAAAAAAATAGTTTGAGCAACTGAGTAGTCAGCACATATTTTGTATTACAACAAGAAGCACAGACTAACTACGCTGTAACGCAGGCATGTGCTACGCAAACATACGTATCCCTGTGCTGCATTTCGTAGCCGGCACAGATTCTTGCACGTGTTCGTACGTGTTTTTTTTTTAATTTGCCGTGAAACTAATAAAAAATAATAGAAATTAACTTTGTTTATACGATACTACTTTTGTAGATTACTTTTAATATACACTAAAAGAGTTATTGTTGGTCTTTTTGTGTCTGTATGTCGCTTGCTCGCACCTGTCAGTTCTGTGCTACCCTGTGCTACGTCGCCTATATCCTTACTTATACTTAGCTTTACAAACGGCGACACTTAAATTGAAATATGAAGGTATAACATCAGCAGAAACATTTGTATTGTAATCAAAAATATTATAGTTATTTGGTCGAGTCAGCACTTCAGCGAGTCAGACTCCGCAATATGATAACCTGTTAGTAAATAGATATTTAGCAACTTTGGCTATTAGCTGTGTTAACGTCGCAATTAAAACAAAATAAATGCCAATCTTGAGATTAAACAGTAATATGTGTTACGAAACTTCTATATAGATATCACTCTACTATATAAATTCATTATGTGACTGGGAAAGAAAACTGTTCATGGTTAATATCGCATTAGGAACAAGTTCAAATAAAACTTTTTTTTTACAAAACACTCACCATCAGTATTCCTTAAGGGTTCTTCTTTTTTACGCAATCAAAGTGGAAAATCTTTGATAATCCTACGTGGCCGAAACTATAACCAAACATTTTTTTTTCTTAAAACTTGTTTTTCGTGTAGGTCACGTCACGTTATTCACCAGTCTCAAGGGTTTTCGCCTGAAGTGGACATTTTCAGCAACAATATTTGTGAACTGTTAAGTTTTTTTTTCTTTTCAATTTTTTTCTCTTCTAATGTGTATTATTTTAATTTTTTACCATGTCCGCTCCCAATATGGAGCATATGGACTCCTAATGGAGTTTATCCCAACAGAAATGTTTCTACGAGAACTGCTTGTTACTCAGTTGCTCAACCTCTCTTTTTCCAAAGAGAGTAGGAATAGAAGGAAAGGGGAAGGACAAGACTAGTGGTTAGCAAATCGCTCTCGATACGCCCCGTTCATAGGATAGGATGGGTGGGAGGGGGGAATTCAAAACATCACATAAATCCATGCCTTTGAACAGAAATTCATAAATCGATTGAAAAATCAATTTATAAAACTGCGCGTACTGGGATTTGAACCCGTGACCTCCGTAACGGTAGCCAACGATGTTGACCACTCGACCACACAGGCTTAAAGGTATCAGGTTACAGGTATTATTTACTGTTTTTTTTATTTTAATTATATTTATTTGTCAAGTGCATAGCGAATTGGCGTCAGCTGTAATGCCATGTACTGTCCTTCTCATTCGAAACAATAAATAAATGTATAAAATAAAAACATGATCCGTGCCGTATGAGTAATAAATATTTGGGAAAAAGTAAACTACTTTACTTCAGAAGGTAAACAAATGTAGGGGAAAAATAATTGCTATCAGATATGTTTTTGAGAATGCAAATTCCACGATGATAAACTGCTTCGAATTGGCTACCATTACAAATAAGTTACATTTTACATACCTTGTTACGTGTAGGCAGACACGTGTCACCTTTCAATGATTGAGAAATGAATTACGCCGGTCGTAGTAGATACTCGTAGAGTACATTGCAATCTTTTACTCACACGTACAACAGGTGAGTTCCTCATCCCACGCTAATGTCAGTAGAGTATCAAAAGGAAACTCTATAAAGCCGTCAAACTCGATCCGGAGACTGAAAAGCTTCCTACACTGCCAGAGCTTATACACTTTACTCGGACAGGGCTAACCCACGTACGATATGCGAACTGTCATGTCTTGAATATGTTCGTGCAAAGAAGTTATTGTTTACTATATGTACAGTTTTTTTTATTATTTCTGCTCTGAATAATTTGGTTTCATCTTCAACTGATAAAAAGAAGATTATTGTATTATTTTATGCACGTCGAAATTTTATGACATCAATCTCGTCTGGTTCGCCTTTCAAGAACTGCCATAAATTTGTGTTGCTTATAACAAAATCTCACCAGCTGTACACGTATCATCATATTATTATAAGTATATTTGATGTTTTAGTTTGTTACAGAATCGACAATAATTACACTATTTGAATACTTGGTGGAAATACATTATGTAAAAAAAAAATACACACAAAACAAGAGACGTGAGTTGATGACTGATCTATTTTTCATTTTGGTATAGTAAATGTTTTTCATACAATAAATAAACTCGACACCTTAAAACAACATACCGATTCACGAGGGGAATTCAAGATTCCAGCCGCTCCTGATTTTCAAAATTACCTAACCCAAATCTTCAAACACAGATAATTAATAGGTGTATTGTACTTCCATAAAAAAAATCAAAACAGATGGGTAGAAAATTTAGGCGATTATGTTATTATTACGAAAATATTTCTATTAAGTAAACATTTTTTTCTTATTTGTTTTAATGACACTCTCGTTGTCACTGGGTGTATAAAGATCGCAATAGTTCATTATTTGTGGAACACTTCTTTAGTGTTTTTCAGTTACTTGTGAATTTAGTAAGATTTGAGTATTGGATTCAAATAAAAACGTTAAAGTGAAACCAACTAACTCGTTGTTTTCATGAATATATTTATAATGGATCTTTGGATATATTTCACTTGCAATACAGATGTCTTTTTCTACTTTTAAAATGCCTCATATAATAACTAATACTTTTTGTATGTTAGTTTTTATTTTGTAATGTGAAATAGTGCATCATTGTTTAATGGAAGTTGCCACATAGTAAAAATGTATAGTTATTCAAATAACATGTTATAAGATTGACCTTCAAGTAAAACTCGATATGAAATTATAAAAAATAGGCAATAACTTATCGAACATTATTTTTCTTCAATTTATCATTACCTCTCATATCACATTGTTTGTAATAAATTGTGAATGTGCAAGTAAATTAGCTGCATGTAATGTCAGTCACTATTTGATTTATTAACCAATTTGATTTATCTGCACTCACAAAAACGTTTTATATTGCCTTTGAAATACTTTTTAATATTCAAGAACATCTCTTGAAGTCTGTCAATTTATAAATATTCAAAGTCATTTTTTTTCACCAAAGTTGAAAGTAAATAAAAATTGAATTTTAGATAAGGTTCCGTAACCAACTCAATCTTTATTTACATAGATTCCACTTAGGAATGTATTATTTGAACATTTCCTATTTTGATTATCTTTTTTTACCATGACTACTTTTAGTATGGAGCACCTCAGTAGATTTTTTCCCATGAATTGGTTTTTTTTATAGGTCATTCGACGTTTCTTCGGAGAATATTTTAGCACATTATATTTTTTTAAAAAATCTTTTTTTTACCATATCTTCAACAAAAACAACCATAGATTAAAAATCTTATGGGACTAATAGACTTCACGTTTTGCTTAATATATATATATATATTTAAAAATAAAACACTTTCTTGTACTAATCCCACATTGCTTATTAAAGGTCAGAACCGGTTTCGCTCTTCACTGTACTAATATTTAATTAACCTTGTGGAGTTATACAAAAAATCGTTTTATTTATATTATGCCTTTCCTAAAGGATTGGCAGTGAACACCTTAAAATTTATATGTTTACCTTGGAAGACTCAATTCATTTAATAACAATATGAAAAGACTATTGTGACAGCGCTCAAATCTGGTAAAATTAGTTATTAGTCCATTCAATTATTCGAAGGGACTTTTTTTTTAATCTATCCATGCCCGCTCTCAATGTTGAGCATATGGTCTTCTAATGAAGGTATCTCAACAGAAATTCTTCTACGAGAACTGTTTGTTACTCAAGAGATTAGTTACAAAAAGAGTAGTAGGGATAGACGGAAATGGCTAGGACAGGACTAGTAGCCAACTAATCGCTCTTGCTACGTCAAAGTTATTTAAGGATCGAAAGGGTGAAAGGGAATTTTTAGACTTTACCCATGCATTCGAACAGAAATCGATCCAAAAAATGCTGTTCGTACTGGAACTCGAACCGAGCTGAGATCCGGCACGGAAGCCAACAACGCTAACCGCTGCGCCATAGAACTCGACGGGGCTTTATTGAGACTCAATTATTTTATATTCTTACTATCAATTTTATTTGCACTCAAATTTTTCTCTAAAGATATATATTCTTTCTCAATGTATTCTTCATTACGTAATGTAAATTTATCTTCAAAGATTTTATTTTTATTATAGTGAATATGAATTTACCATAAGATTACTCAAATAACGCAAAAGCTTTTACTGTAGTTAGAAAGATGGTTTATTACTTCTGATTCAGGACATTATATTTAACACGTTAAGTGTAAGTTTCCTCAACATGACGCAAGTCCAGTTTTTATCTTTGATCTATTATTTATTCGTACATTATAATTTGCGACGTGACTTTATTTCAATTATGGTATACGATAATAGGACAACATACGGGGATGAAGTAATTTAAAACAGTGTTATTCATTAAAGTACTAACTTGTAGATTTTACTGACGGATAGTTTTTGCTATTATAGAATTGCGTTATTCGTATTTAATATTTTAAATTTATGTAGTGAACATGACATTGCGCAAAACATAATTTATATTAACAGTAGACGGCAATAAAGTGAATAAAATAAATCTTCATGACATACATGCCCAAATAAATCTCACGAAATTTCTCCCTTGAAAACTTTCGAACGGTGTTTTTTTTTACTACATAACATAATCTTAAGGTGTTTTGTCGTAAATAAATACTGTGAATACATACAATTTAAAAATATCACCCTTGAAAAAAAATGAATTACTACGCAATGTCGACATTTTTAGATAAATATGTATTCTAAATGAATTTAATTTAAAGCTTCTTCTAAGTCTAATGTTTACAGCGTTGAAAATCATTTCTTTTGTGAATTATGAATTTATTATCAAAACACAAAATCGTAATTTAATTTGAACTGCAATGTTTTTAGAATATGGCGAAATAGAGTCCGCTTTGCGTGTTTAGTTAATAAGATTTACTGTTCCAAAATTTTCTTAGTCAAATATTTATGCTGCTTACATTTCAAACGAAATGAATAACATTATGAAAGCTTGTAGCCGTCATAGTGCAATTGTTTTTGTGTGAAGTATTAGACTCCGTCTCTCGCATTCACTCCGAAACATCAATTACAAAGATAGCAATAAGTAATAAAGCACCTGACTGGCCATTATTTTATTCATTCCCGGTCGCCAACGCATTCAATGAATTGCCGTATTTTGCTTTGTATTGTCATAAAATATCAAATTATTACAGCTGTTAAATAACCGTACGTTTTGCATTAAGGTGTTTTGTTCGTGAATGTTTAACTCCTTAATTCCTCAGTGTGTTCGATTTTTATTTGTCAATTAAAAGCAGCGGGGCTATTCTCAAATATATTTAGATCTGAGAACTAATTAAGAGAGGTCTTTAATACTCAGCACGTTTTTTGTATTCGGTTTGCACAGTTTGTATAATTTGAATGTAATAATTGCGGTTATATTCACTGTTGTTTTAGTCAATCTGTCAAACGCCAACGATGAATAGAATTTTGGTTAATTCTTTAAGAAATTATGAAAACTCACTATACGTATTACAGTAATTTTAATAAGATACAAATGATTTTACTGTTTGTTTCAAAATAACCTTTTTCTGAAGCACTATTATTAATTGCTCGAATAAATCATAACATATCGACAATAACAGTGAACTTAGACGTAATCATTACGGTTATACCAAACGTAAAAACCAAATACAAAAAGCATGTTGAATATAAAATAAATAACTATATCCTAATAAATTTGGGAATAACCCTACTGTGGTATTTACGAAGCTGTAGAGTCGTAGTCATAAGATATCGCCCAAGTTTACCTTTATTTATTTTTTAATAATTAAAATATTATCTACTTATTTACTTTATTATTTTTTACTCCCGTGCCATCAATCAAGGAATAATAATAAAAAAACAACAAATTTGTTTGATTCATTAATAAACTTACCACTTTTATCGTCATTTTTTAAAATGTCTTCAGCTCTACAGTCCATGTTGTAATAACTTCAAATTCTAAAACTCCATGATTCTTAAGTATTTTAATATTTTTAATTTTTTATTTCTAAGAAATCTTCGAGGCCTACGACCAGGACTGAATGCGTTTTTTGATCTACGTTCATTTTTCATAACATGTATAGACTTTATAGTAAGTAGCAGAAAACGTATTTGTTACCACGGTAATAATTAATTTTGTAACAATATCCGCATGCATTAAAGCTTGCCAAATGCTTTCGAATGCATTCCTACTAGGGGTGGACGTTATTAAATGTACAGGTAAAATGTATCAAGTAATTGATTGACTCGGCATTTACTTGGTATAACTCCATTATAATAAGGTAAAAATAGCAACGTATTTAGTTCTACAGTTTTTATATTTATTAGCTGATAGCTATTCCGGCTTTTGCCATCGTCAGAACTATAATTGTAATATGAATTGGAATGTCAGAGTGAATAACAAGATGCATTATATATAACTGAGCACTTTGTAAGTTTAAACATAGTTCTAACGATGGCGAAAGCCGAAATAGCTATCAACTAATAAATATAAAAACTGTAGAACTAAATGTGTTGCTATTTCCACCTTACGTAGCAAGTAAGTCAAAAAATATATTTTGAGATAATAATTATGATATATTGACATTTGCAGAATTGAATCGTTTCTTAGTTATCGAGATATATAGAATAAGTATTTGTCATTGCAATTTATTTTTAGAAACGTTAGTCTTTTTTACCTAATTCTTCCATCAAATATATATATTTATCAATTCAATCAATGTGTTTCCCTTAAAAGTGTGATACTTTACTTTTTTTATTTTAAAACATTCAAATGTTTTAATTTAAAAAAATATTTTAAATTACAGCTTACGCCAATGCGCCAAATATTCTATATATTATATATTATTTAAAATATACTATATATTATTAAAAAGTCACGTGAGATTAACTCAAGGATAATTAACTTCACAAACACCCATGTCTTAGATCTCAAATTGAAATTGAAAAAAATCCAATTTGACATTAACCTTACCGGGAATCGAACCTAGACCCACATGATCAGTAGAGCAAGCTCTAAACAACTATACCACAGTGCGCGGGTAACAGGACCACAGGTTGCAATATTGTTGTTACAATATTGCAACATTGAGCATTCTTAATATTCCTTCTAATTCAGTTAATATTCTACCGTAGCATGCCATTATTCAACCTTCGTCTCCTTATCAATTTGGTCGCTCTTCTATAGAAAAGTCTGAAGCGGTCTGAATACTTATCTCAAGACAGTCATCGATATGGTTCGTTAATTGCTAGTCCCGAAGTATGAATTTGACAAATACGCACGGCGAGGTCTTTTGACATGGAGACACGCGTTCGATGACATGACGCAGCGAAATCACGTTACATTTAATCGATACCACGACGAACAGATGTTGTTATCGTATATAATAATTATATGCTTTCATTTAAATCATCCATATGTACACTTTTCAAATAAGTATTACAACAGCAAAACCTCAAAAAAATTACAACTCATATGAGCGAGGTATTGGCCGATAAAACCGAAAGTACAATAAATGATAAAGAAGATTTCTCGAATGTATTATTTAATGGATCTCACGATTCATTTATAAGCGAGGCCAGTTAAATTTGATTTGATTTTTTTAATTGTATTTTTTCTATTGACTGTATGCATAGTAATGTGAATATATAAATTTACTATGTACGTTTTGCAAACCCGATTTATTCAATGGATTCAAAAAAAAATACAAATAAATACATTTTTAAAGTATTAACTGTCAGTTCTCGGTAAAATGGCATTATATAAGTAAAAACACTAATTCTAAATTATTTATCATAGATTAGAACCGGTTTCAACTGAACTTTTGTTTTACTTCTATTACATACATTACATATATATATATTTGTTTTGTTTCATTTTATGTAATGTTTTTGCGCACGTTGAACGACGCATGTGAGTATGATTGAATGTTGACAGGTGGCAGTCTCTTTTTAGTGTATAAAATACTAGTAATTCATGTCTAACCGGTTGTATTGGTGAAACAATTACGTCACCTTATTAGAATATACATATTTGCTTAACCGAAAGAATTCTTTCATCTATATTATTGTGTATTTGGTCATTTAATTTAGCCGCCTGTGTGGTCGAGTGGTCAACATCGTTGGCTACCGCTACGTAGGGCACGGGTTCGAATCCCAGTACGGGCAGTTTTATAAATTGATTTTTCAATCGATTTATGAATTTCTGTTCAAAGGCATGGATGTATGTGATGTCTTGAATTCCCCCCTCCCACCCATCCTATCCTATGAACGGGGTGTATCGAGAGCGATTAGCTAACCACTAGTCCTGTCATATCCCTTTTCTTCTATTCCTACTCTCTTAGTAAAAAGAGAGGTTGAGCAACTGAGTAACAAGCAGTTCTTGTAGAAACATTTATGTTGAGATAAACTCCATTAGGAGTCCATATGCTTCATATTGGAAGCGGACATGGTAAAAAAAAACTTATTAAATAATTAGAATTTTAAGGTTTATTTCATTAGATCCCTTATGCGTATGACTAATCTCTCTCGTATGCAAAATTTGTCAGCCTATTTGATATAGTCGATCACAGCATGCCGCCAAGTACCCACCAATTCCGGTTTTAAACACGTATCGGAGAAGCATTTATCATTGAACTTAGTCCATATTGCAGGGCAATAAAACATTATCCCTGCTCCATATATTTGCATTCCCTTAGAAGAACTCTTTCGCAGTTAAGAAAATCTGTAGTAAATGTAAACTTTGCCCTGCATGTGCTTTTCGCGTACCCCTTACTGCCCCATAACCTACTTACATCTCAAAAAACGGACGCTTTACAAATGACTTACATCCAATCAATATGTCGTCCGCTGTGGTATATTTCAATGTTTCTTAACCTTTTTACATCCGCGGACCACAAAAAAAATCAAAAAAAGTTTTGCGGACCATCAATATAAGCTTTTAAAAATGAATACTTACTATTTTTGAAAAATATCAGATATTGAAAGATTTAATTTCATGACTCGAACCCGTAATCTCGAAACCGTTTAGACTAGTGATTCCCATTTTTTTTCATTTCACGGTACCCTAAATCAGAAAAATTCTCCCCCTAATACAAAACATGTTCTGCGGCGGCCCCCGGAGCAATCCTACGGCTCCCAATTCGGGAAGCACTGGCTTAGACGAAAGTCTGGCAGCCAGTGTTGCACTTGAAACGTCCCAAGCGTAATAGAATTTGAAGTCTCTATTTTTTCGAATAATGTATAATAAAAATACATGTTTTATTTAGAATTAAAAATATTTGGGCTATAAGTTATTTTCGAGGCATCCAACGCGCGTTTCATTCGCTTATGAGGGAATTCGCCAGTGCTAACAGCGTTCAATAATCGACTACATGATCGAATATCGTTTCTCTAATTCTATCCTTAGCTTATCTGAAAAAGATAAGTTAAACGATACATCAAATTGTCCATAATCTTTTCCTAATGTTATTTGGAACAAATATTTAGTTTTTTAAATGCTCTGCATTAAAAGCAGACTTGATTATGAATTATGTTATTCAAAAATAACAAATGTGTCAGTTAATCAAAAGCAATTGTGTTGGTTGTTAATATTAAATAGCCCTATACATTTTTTGTATGTATAAAGATTACGGTAAGTGAAGAATCGTTGTAGTTTCTGCTAGTATCTTTTCTAATCGCCGGCTTAAATTATTGATTCATTGCTACATTAATCGAATCTACTTTTATCAGATCCGAGTCCGCCGATTCGAATCATCTGTCAAATATCTCCTTCATTGACCGGTTATCACAGCGGTTCGTTATCAGAATGTCATTCGGCCAACGTTACAGACTTGCGCAATAAAACATGTAGGCACCCACGCACTCGCCCTTGTTTGTGCCATTGTTTAATTAAATAAATTATATTGATAAATGGTTCGGAAAGAGTCACCTGGCGTAAGAGCGATGCGGGTGGCTTGCAGATCTGACTCATGCCAAACCGTGTAACTATATTTACCCTCGAGGCTATACGAATTTTCCACTCATTGATTGATCCATTTCTTTAAAATTCCGAAACATGCTTAGCCCGGAGGCCGCTGGATTGACAAAATAACAAAGTAAATGAGCCTATGAACCGGGTAAGATTCTAGGAAAAATGAGTCCGATGCACTATAATATTTTTCATGTCTTAAAAGTATCGTAAAATTCATCTGATCTTTGGCTTAGATCGTGAGATTCAAGGATACGAATCGCAATACTGGGTGGTATTAAAAATGATTTTTCTATCGATTTATGGATATCTATACGAAGGAACGGATGTATGTACTATCTTAAATTTCCTCCGACCCATCCTATTCTAAAAACGGCTCATAGCGAAAACAAATAATCAGTTAGTAGATTAAAAAAAACTTGTTAATATGGCATAACCATTCAGGCGCTGAACGATAAATTATTATTTTAAACTGATTTTTTAAAATGTACATAATGTAAAAAATATGAATGATAAAAATGTTTTTATTTATTTTGAATATTTTTGACTTACATTTTATGATTCAAAATAAGTGATTTATCACACTTAATCGATTGAAATAATTTCGAAGAGTAAAAAATAAATATGATCGGAATTATTTAATCAACTTAATAGTTATTTCGCTATATTACACCATTCTAGTGGAACTTTATATTTGCTTTCTTTACCTTAATATAATGGAGTTCTTCCTATTAAATGCCAATCAATAAAAATTACAGAATTTGGCCACCTTTATAAACAAAATTCTTTTAGTCGATAATGCAGACTGACCTTATATCACCTGAATACTCATAGAATTACGCAAAATGACACGTAAACACATAAAATTAATTATCAGTAGCTAAAACCTAATCACTTTTATCGTTATTTTTCCACTCTAAATTTTGTTATTGTATAATTATTGCAGAAGAATATTTTATATTTAAAATAAAACCCAAACATATCTTTTTATAAAGAGAATTCATATATGGTTTGTTTTATTTCCATCGATTTACGGTACTGTTTTCATATCTTATATCATTTAAAATTAATAACTCATTACGTTGTTTATATTTATGATTTTTATTTTATAAGTTATTGATTATTCTATCAAGCCAAACGCAATATGTCATAAAGTTTTCGCATCAAAATAGGGCAAGTCATATTAAAACTAAGCAAGCTAAATAATATTGCCTTACGCAAGGGCCAGCAATGTTTATCGTTTGCCATTTATTATTTATAGAATTATCATATTTCCCCATTCGGTCATACGAACGTCTCAATCCGTTTAACCCTTCAATTTCCTCCAGCATTGTGTTACTTTTGCGATATCTGTATATGTAGCATTTTTTATTAAGCTTGTTAAATCCTAATTTGGGTAATATCTATCTAACAGCATAAAAGAGCACTGTACAAAAAATGCAGTTTTTTATTTAAAAATTCAGATGTTTTTGACCAACATTGTTTTCAAGCTTTTTTCTGTCAAAGTTTAATTGGTACGTAGAGAGTTTTGCGAGATTAACTATTATGTAAATATGTGTGACTTGTGCTTCACTTATTTTTTAAGTTCCTTTATACTAAACATAAGATTTTTAAAAACAATTTAGATAAGAAAAAATATAATTTTAATTTTTTAATATGTCATCATTTTTTTAATCTATGTCCGCTCCCAATATGAACCATATGGCCTCCTAATGGAGGTATCTCAACAAAAGTTTTCTACGAGAACTGTTTGTTACTCAGTCGCTCAACCTCACCTTTTCAAAGAGAGTAGTCGGAATAGAAGGATAGGACTAGGACAAGACTGGTGGTTAACTAATCGCTCTCGCTACACCCAGTTATTAAAAGATCGGCACGGAAGCCCACCACGCTTACCGCTGCGCCATAGGACCCGTCGGGTCGATTTCTATTTGAAAGCATGAGTTTGTGATGTAATCAATTTTGATTTCAAAATTTATTGTTTTTTTTCTTTATTGTTTGTATACCACGCTATGCTTAAATCCCTTTACAGTTTTTTTATTGTCATCTAATCATTGCTAACTAAATAAAATAATATAACTCTGGCTATTGAGTTAGCTACGAATTTACTAAGTTTCTTTTGATAAACTTATAATTCAATGAAACACTTTGAGAACATTCGTTGTTTAGCAATGTAGTAAATTAATGTTGACCATTTACTGAGTAAGGACACAATATTCGCAATATTGGCGTCTGTCCATAATATCGAAATATTTATGTACTAACATCTGACCTACTGAACCCCCTGTAGTCCGTATACAGCTGAATAATAACAGTCACACTTTATGCAGTAGCTCAATCATATTTATGTCCAATAAAATGTATTACTTCACGCAAACTAAAGAACACTCTGTGTATGGGTATCTATCAGTGTATTCAATCGTTGATTGGATCGATCCAAATCAGATAAGATTTAATTATTTTAATTAATTATTAGAATCGTTCGGTCAGATGAATCAGTCGATCGCAAAACATTTTTTTTATTTAATTCGATTCAATGTCGACTGATTAAACATTTTAACAAAGTCTGGTTTATTACTTTCGATGGATTCGGCAGTAACTTTGTGGAAGTTCATTTTAATATAAAATAAAATAACTTAGACTATTCCACGTATTGTGTTACAAAATGTGACACGTGCTTCGCCTCTTTCGGAGGCATCCTCAGACAACTACTTTTGCAAATGCTTACTTAAGTACGAATGATTTTAATTTTACTATTCTGATATATTATAATAAAAATCAAATAAAAATGGGGGGCAAGTAAGGGATGATAGAAAAACAAACAAACGATAATGGTAATGCAAATGACATTCACATTAAGAAATGATTTATCTCTGGTTTATTATTTAGAATTCACGTTCATTGTCAACGTCTTTATTTTACCGTTATCATTTTTACATATTTTTTGTATGTAAATAACATGTAATGCTCTGCAGTCATAAATGATATATTCATGATAATTTCAACAGAAGTTTTATTTTTAGTTCTTTCTTACAACTGGCATCGTAAAGAGTTTTCGTTCATACCGAGCGTTGAATTTCTCAGCATTGATTGAGTAGCGTCGTAGAATACAAATATACATTTCGAAGAAACGTCGTCATGGTTTATGTATTATAAACCATACAAAAACTCGTACGTATTTTTGTTTATTTTTTAATATGCATTATATAATATATAAACATAGTAATGTATTAAATTTGAATCGTTCAAATTATGTACACTCCCACAGATTTTGTCACTAACGACCCGGGTTTCGCCTTTCGGCATCTTCAGGCGTTCAAGTGCACGGATGAACTTGAACTGACGCTTAGTAAATGAATGTTTCGTGTTTATATAATAATAACAATAATAAAGATACATTTATTTATTATATAAACACGAAACATTCATTTACTAAGCGTCAGTTCAAGTTCATCCGTGCACTTGAACGCCTGAAAATGCCGAAAGGCGAAACCCGGGTCGTTAGTGACAAAATCTGTGGGAGTGTACATAATTTGAACGATTCAAATTTAATATTGAAATTCCACCAAGCACCTTCAGTCGAAATCTTAAATTATAGTAATGTATGTTTATTACATCTGGAGTTTGTAAATAAGTCACATAAACATAAAAATGAGTTCAGCGATAACTTAGAATTTCATTTTTAATATAAAATATGTTACTCTACTTTTTTAATCAATCTGTAGTTAGTTCGTAAACCTTGCGATGTTATGTCTGATGATGCTTCTTTAAGAGGCGAAACACGTGTTACATTTTTTACACAACATGGGAAGTAACAAAGCTATTTTATATCAGTAATTAATGACGGTACAGATACAAAAATAGTAATACGAGAAGACCAGTTATAACGTAGTTATTCAGACTTTTACCGCTACGCATTTAGTGAAAATACGAAAATTAATAATCTGAAGTGTGCGATCAGAAATAAAAACTCTTATAATGTTACCGCTCGGCTACGGTGACAGAAAATCTATTTTTTTATTTGCCAAGCTACTTTATTTTCACGTAATTGTTATATGTTATCGGATACATACATTTCAATCGGTTTGTATCGTATTGTAGCTTTTTTTTTTCATCTGAATCCGACAAAAACGGCGTTCAATTTTACGATTTCTCGTTACGTTAAATTATATGACACACTATAAACCTAAATTTTCGTCGGTATATTAAACACTATCAAAAAAAATGGTTCCATACAGTTCATTTACGTTAATTGGTTAGTCGTTTAAATAGTTTTGATTGTTTCCTATCATAAATTCGGTAATGGCATCTAAAGTGGTGCGGTGACATTTGTAAGCCAGGCGCCTTGACTCTGTCTCTACAGATTATATCGCCACACAACATCAGTCATTTTAATGATCTTGTAATTTTACATGTAACTATAATTAAACTTTTAGGCTTTGTCCTTGATACTTGATTTTTGCATTCACATTTTAATTTACCGTAATTAAGTTCGTTATTATTGTCGCCTGCTGTGGCCCAGTTAGTTAGAGCTTGCTCTACCGATCACGCAGGTCTGGGTTCAATTACTGGTAAGATCATAGTGAATTTGAAAATTATTCAATTCAAAGTTGTGATCGAAGTCTGGGTGTTTGTGATGTCAATTCACAATATTTCCTCACCTCCTATCCTTCTGATCATTTAATAACTGGGTGTAGCAATTGCGATTAGTTTCCCACTAGTCCTGTTCTAGCCTTATCCTTCTTTCCCTACTAGTCACTTTGAAAAAAAGTGAGGTTGAACGACTGAGTAACAAAACATTTCTCGTAGAAAAAACTTCTGTTGAGATACCTTCATTAGGAGGCCTTATGCTCCACATTGGGAGCGAACATAGATAAAAAAAGGTCAAATAATCTCTTTGTATCAAAACTTTTATGGTACCACCAATTGATTTTTTGATAATTTAACGAAGACGTTAGTATGCGTTTCGGCTTGCGTTTTGTGATTTTTCGTTTATGACATTCTCCGTGATTTACTTAGTATATACTCAAAATACAGTACAATCTCGATTAACCGGATTGTTCACAATTAAAACAATTGTATAAATGTTGTTGCTATACACGTGTTTACAGTAAAATATCTTTCGCCCTATTTCACTTCTGTAATAAAACCAATAAATCAAGGAATAACTGAAACATTCAAACACTTATATCGTAAAAATAGTCATGAGACTTCTAACAGCTTCCACAAGAAAAACATATAAAAGGCAGTTGCTTTATAGCAGCAGAGAGTTGGAATTACTTAGGTATCTCAATAAAAATATCATTCGTAAGATCAGCCTAGTAAAAAGTGATACGGTAAACATAGGATGTCACCGTGTGGCTAAATTGCAATGCGAACAAAATATTAAATGATATAGATACAATTAAAGAAATATCTGCTTGATTGATACGAAATCTAGGAGACGAAGATGATATTTTTGAGGAAATAACATTTTTCTTACACGTTCTAAACCTTTTCACTGCTTACCATAGAGAAGTTTGAGAGTCAAGAAGAATATAACTCAAGACAACTTATGTATCATAAAATCATCTTATGTAACGTATGTACATATATTAAAAACAGCTAGCTTTAAAAATCGTTCAAACTTTGAATAATTGTATTCTCTGTCAATTATGATTTTTTCGATTATCCGGATTCTTCGATATTCGGACTTCTCAATTAGTCAGGATAATCAAGGTATGTAATTCTCAATTTAATTTTCGTTATTTTTTTTCACTTTTTTATTGAGAGCGTTTGTTATCTTTTTTAACAGTGTGTTATCGATGCATTATATTTGTCACTGATGCATATAACATAAAAATGTACCTAGTCTCATAATAATGATAAAATATTCATGGCACGATACTGAAATTACGTATCGACTACATAATCTGCAAACCGACTAACTCCACCCATTTTGCTTTTACTTGTGAGTAAATAAGTAACGAAGTGATTTTGGAATGATCAAATTATTAAGTTTTTTTTTTATATTTCTTGAAAATATTTCCCCAAGTGGTGTTAGCCGGCAGGTATTATAGATTAAGCAGTCGATATAAAAATATAATTCTTCATTACTTATTTAAAAACTATAATTCTTTTATGTTTTGTGATATTTATCTCTCAATGTATGTCGCTATACTAACGGGGATAATAGTAACTAAATCACACAAATTTCAACTTACGAATATTACAGCAGGGTGACATTTAGCCTAATGGCTTTCTAAATTTGCCACTCAACAAAAGGTCATATATTTGTTGATGAACTTATCAATGTTACAATATTACTCGTGATTTTTAACTTGTCAATTAACACATTCATAGCATATCTGTAGCAGATGTTTGCATTGGTTATTGCTTAAAATATAAAATCAAACCGGATTTGTAATCACAACGTTTTCGGGATAAACTTAATTCACAGTATTTCCTACAAAATGTCTTATTGTTCAGTTGTTAAAAGCTGATAAATTAAACCACTTAGTAAAGCAAGAATAAAAGAATACTCAACGTTTCATTGACATTGATGATTTTAATATGTATGTTTAAAAAATCTACATAAAAAATGAACACTAAACCTAAAACTAATTTCTTGGTCTCAAACATAAATTTTCATGATTTTTTACCGTTTTCCGCTCCCAACGTGGAACATTTTATAGCCTCCTAACAGTATGTCAACAGCAGTTTTTGTTCGAGAACGGTTTGTTATTTAGTTACTTACCTTTTCTTTTTTTTTAATATAGTAGCGATAGAAAGGTTTGTGTTAGGACAGGACTGGTGGTTACCTAATTGTTCTCGCTACGTTCCGCTATTTTAAGATTGGCAGGGTTGAAAGAAATTTTTAGACACCCTAAACATACATGCCTTGAAACAGAAATCGATTGAAAAATTATGTTTGTATCCGAACCCACGATATCCGTCACGTAAACCAAGCGACTTTTACCACTGCGCTATGGACCTAAAAATGTTTTTTTATTGATTATTTAGGTCCGAGGTTGCATTTATCAATAGAAAAAAAAATTATCGTCCTCAAAAAGAAAACACAAATATTCCTTTCCTATTTGCTACACTAAAATAGCCATCTACGCAATCTTCAACAGAACGGCAGTGGTACATAATATAGTAAGATCATATATTCTTTACTGTATTTATGAGACCGATGGAAACAATTGTATTATAGGTTATTCAATATATTTCTAAGCTAGCGAAACATTCAAAATTCTCCATACTTCAAATATTCGATAAATAAAAAAACCATGAGATGTCGACATTAAATTTGATCTGATTCGCAATGAAGGAATCGCCACAATCACGCACAACGTTTTTTTCCCTTGCTGAAACACGATCAAAGTCATTGCACTATGTTATTTTATTATTTAATCTATTTTATACAAACGTTTAAGTTTTCTTTGGGGCGTTTCTTCGACAGCAACAAAAACTGCCGCAAATAATACTGGGCGTGCCTGTGTTGAATTAAATAAGTTGATACTGTAATATATACTAAAGAACCGAGCAATGGAATGGATACCTCCACTAAATTCTGACTCACAGCTCAATATGATTTCGACAGATATTCGTTTGAATTCAACGATTCCCAAACGGTATTTAAGTTGTTGTGTTTTAACACCTGATTGACAAATTGCTTCGATCTATGAATTATCGGGTCCTATGGTTAGCGTTGTGGGCTTCCGTACCAGATCTCACGGGTTCGAGTCCGAGTACGAACAGCATTTTTCGATCGATTTTTGTTGGAAGGCATGGGTGTTTGTGATATCTAAAAATTCCCTTCTTCTTTTCCGATCCTTTAATAACTGGGCGTAGTGAAAGCGATTAACTAACCACTAGTCCTGTCTTAGCTTTATCATTCTATCCCTTCTACTCTCTTTAAAAAAGGGAGGTTGAGTGACTGAGTAATAAACAGTTCTCGTAGAAAAACTTCTGCCGAGTTACTTCCATGAACGTCATCAAATTTATTTACTCTTTTGTTATCTTATTTTAACCGAGTTTCAGAAAATATTAAAAAAAAAACAATTCAAATTTTATTTATCGCAGAAGAAAATTGCAGAGAAAAGAAACGCTTTTAACTCGATAATAATTTCCAGTGTTAAAATTACATGAATTATTGTTAATATTCTGAACACTACATTATTATTTTGTCTTTTCTGTGTGAGCAAATCCAATGTTTAGCATGCGTGGCATTTTTATAAAAATAAAATTCAACAAGGAATCTCAAGCCTCAAATATAACTATCATCTGACCTTATTGCTGTCTTATTGTTAGCTTTGACTTATCTATTGAATGTCATTATTAAACAAATTCAAGAGCTTTTATTGCATTGTGTACTCTTGCTAAACATGGCCTCTTTATTACCACATCAGTATAATCTATTATGAAATGTGTCATAAATATAACAGTAATAAATGTTCGTGATTTTAATTCTGGTCACACTGAGAGTTTATTTATTTTTTAAGTTGGCTCATTGTAAATGATACCTTTATAATGTCAATGTTTTAGTATTTGAATTCTTGCGCAACTGTAAGTGATGCTTTTTAGTGTGAGATTTGCTTTTCTACTCTATAAATTGCTTTAATTTTTGACGCCGTTTATCTAGAATTCATCGTCAACTTATGAATGTAGAAGCCATTTTTTAAATAACGCGGTGGCTTTGCTGAAAAACGTGAAAAACATTCGTGTTTTTTCCAGTACAAATGATCTACAAAATGGAGCGTGGAAAATATCCAATACAACTTTTGAATTCCTGTGTATACTACACGGTGCTTAAAAAAGCTTTTCAAGAGTTTCATACGAAAGTATTTTAAGTAAATAACTAAAAAATATTTTATAAAAACATCATCTCTAAAAATATACAATTGTGTGATGCTATCACCGTAATATTACATATATCATAAATTTGATAGTTTATCGTTTTTTCGGCCACTTTTATTCATATTCAATTAACTGTATTAGAAGAATTTAATATTGCTATATATATTCATACATTAATAACATATGTATCGCATCAATTACAATTAAACGTTATTCATCGACGATAACATAAAGTCTTTTACATACATTCTTGTTTTCGTTTAGTAATGCATATCGCTCTCGCTACATTCTTCTTGGTTAAATGGTAATATTACAGACATCCATATTTTTTTTATTAAAACTCCATAAACCTATTCAAATTGAGTATTGCAAATATCTGTTTGATGATTTTATCCGTTGTCTGCTGAAAACTTTTCATATTCCAATGTTTAAAAAAATGAACAGCTTACTCCTTCATTGAAAAAATGCGGTCATGACAAATAAAATCTTTCAAGATTTAACAGGTAATGTCATTTAAGTGCGTGTGTTACTTTTGTTTCACGTGGTTTTTTTCAAAACTGTTAGTCTATCAGCTTCGTACTTTCCACAAGATTATTGTTTAACATAATTGTTCGATATTTATTTTTAAAGCTTAACAGGTAGACCGGAAGCGTGTCATAATTCACGTAAACATGCGTGTGCGATTTTATTAAAACAACAACGACCGCACGTTTTTTTTATAGAATTTCACCTGGCGACCGAGCAATTTTGCGAAAAATTCGCAAAAAAAATGTAATTTTACTAAACTCACTATAATTTGTAAACCAATTGAGATATCTTTACCAAATTTAATTTTATAACGTCCAGATACTTTTTAATAGAATGGAATTTATGACGTAGGACGCATATATGCGTCCGCCGGCCAGCAACCATTAGTTTTCAAAAACTCAAATACGCGTCCAGCGTTCGTTAAGCTGTTAATACTTTTAATGAACCATACTGGCGATCAACTATTCCATCAAACTGACAGCCATTCGAATTAGTATTGTATCAATTATATGCCATACTAAATTTATATTCGATTGAACACAAAAGAAATTGCAATCTAACGACTCTCCATTCTTGTTTTACGCGGCAATTTTAATAAGATGTTTAATATACGGTTTATCAAAATTGTTCTCGTCTGTGTTTTATATAAAACGCATTTTTTGACACCGTGTTTGGCGTAAGATGAGAAGCATATATCGATTTGCTATGGGAAACGGGCGGTCGATACACGATTTGTGATCCGACTTCCGAAGCACCGCACTAACATGTTACACACGACAGGAATTTCACAGATAAACTTCTATCCGAGATTGCGAGATTGGGCTGCGACACAAATGCCATGGCTGACGTGGCCAGTCGCGGGGGGAAATTTCGACACAGCGTTTTCAAAATCCACAGGAGGCTGATTAGAACCTTTCTAGTATATTATATATTATTTTGTTGCTCATTTTAGAAGGCTAATCTGTCAAAATTGGCTTGTTTTTTTGTTTGTTAATTTTCTTTACACGTCCAGTCATTAATCAGCTCTTAAGATTATCTTTTTTTTATGTACATGTTCATCTTTATTTCATTTATTACGTTGTATCTGTTGACAACCAAAATGACAGCTTAAAAAATTACTTACGTACACGTGTTAACATGTATTTACTTTTAAGCTACCAGTAATACTGCCGGTCACAGTTATGGTATATTCATCATATATACAAGGGGATGTTACTGGGAAGAGTTCAAATAGTTTTTAACAATATTGTTTCAGATCTCTACATATTCCACGTAAACATGAGTGAGTCCCGACGAATACTATGTTCTATCTATTAAAGTAGACTTTTTCGGAGCTTACTCAGTTGACTTCTTTGCCAATTTTAAATAATTATTTTTCTTCTGTTCCTTTTGAATATTCAATTATATCTGTCTTTTTTATACATTGTCAAAGTAATAAATTCACAATTTGTCATTCTTTTTCAATACTCATGTAAAACAAATAAATAAATAAAAATCGGATTAATCATGACACACAACTATTTTTTAAGTGTCAATATGTAAAAGGCATATGGAAAAAATAAAGTATTTAGTATTACACTTGTTCATAAAATGAGTTTATATAAACTTATTAAATGAGTTTATTTAGTTTTACCTTATTACAATGGAGTTCTACTAAGTAAATGCCAATTCAATCAATGTAAAAGGCATCTTTTATAAAAATGATTGAACATTTTCGGATGGTTGTGGGTACAACTTTGAGTATCGTGGGTTAATAGCTGATAACCTTATATTATGACTAGTATTCCAAATGGCTTGCCTATAGCAAATAACTCTATATTTAAGGCATGTTAGATGAGAACGATGAAAAATAAGTTAAAAATCAATTGATTTATATTAGTGGCGTGCAGCTTAAGCAAGCTTCTGCATTAGAATTCTTGTAGATATTTGTTTTCATTTAAGTTGTCGAACGTATCAAAAACAACGAATAAATTTAAGACACTTGTCTTTAAGAATTTCAAATAATAAATTAGAGATTTGGGCTATCCAAATTACACGTAATATCTTTATGTGACATATTTGAACGCGTGCTCAATAGGCCACGCTGACCTGATCTTTTAGCCGTTCAATTAATTTGCAACGTCGTATGGAGAGCGGAATATTTTTGATTCATCTTCAGATTAAACTCTACCGCTGCGGCGGATTCTCAATTTACCGATACACAAGATACTTTATATAACTTAAACTAAATAGCTGTGCATGTCACATTTTCTTTTTCTTTCTTTATATCGTTATCTTTTTTAAGCACAAAAGTGCATTATTAAAGGATACACAAGTTGGTTGTTGAGTATCCTACCACCATCTGTTATTTGTATGCAGCCACATTTTCACGGCCGCCTTCCATAACGCAATGCGATCAAGAAAAGAAAATAATTTATTCTTCATATTATTGGCCCGATACAGAGCTGCACGGGACCTATCTTTTAACCATGCAGTGTTGTGCTTAAAAGATAACGATAGACAGGAAAAAGAGAATGTGACTTGCTCAGTCATTTAGTTTAAGAGATATTAAGTATCCGTATACTGAGAATCTGCCATGACGGAACAGTTTAATATACTCCGCGTTGAATTTAAAGAGGAAAAAGATATGTACCATGCAGCTCTGTATCAGGTCAAGAATATGATGAGTTAATTCGTTTACTTTCTTGATCAGTACTCCATTATGGAAGACGGCCGTGAAACAGCTGCTGCATACACATAACGTGTAGTGGTGAGACAATCAACAAAAGTATACAGTAAGAAAAGCTCTTTTTCGCCAATACGTAGCTTATACGAATCTTTGACTTTCCATATTCATACACTACTGCAAATCTTATTGTGTCAATATTTACCAATATTCCCAATTAATGTTTCATGCCGCTAAAATAACGTATCAACAAAAAACTTCCGTACGGCAATCAATTACTGCCCCTTAAATGATAGATGGTCATTTATCATCACACTATGACATTCAAATTATTTACATACATTTGTTTGTATGGCTTGTCATTCGGCTGTTAACCAATATTGTGAAGGCCATTCAAACTTTTTTTTAAATTCTTTTAGCATTCTATTGTTTTATGTCATGTACAACTGCCGTTTCAGTCAGGGTCGTCAAAATTAATTAATTATTTTAGACAATATAACATGAACAAAATAAACTCTCAGTAGTATTCAACGCAGACTATAAAAAACACAGTGTTAACAAACTACGTCGCCGCTTTATCATTGGACTATCGAATGCGTCAAATATAATTGTATACGAGGAATATTCATTTATTATTTAATTTATTTATTGTTAAAAATTAAAAATACAGTACATGACATAACAGCTGACGTCAATTCGCCATGGTTAGCCGGTAAATTGCTCGAATGGAAATTGCTCGAATTACAAATTATTCGAATTGCTTGGTTATTTAACTTTTTCTACGAATTTCATTTTTATCTTGTGCGACACTTGTTAAGAGAGTGAAATATAAAAATAATTTTCGTAAGTATTTATTTTAACCGTGTTTACTCCAAATGCGGAACATATGATCTTTTAATGGAGTTTTTCTCAATAGAAGTGTTTCTACGAGAACTGCTTATTAATAAGTTACTCAAACAGTTTCTATATATTTCCAGAAAACATAGAAGACTGGGCCTAAGACAGAACAAACGGAAACAAATTGATAATCTTGTTATTCGAACAATTTACTGGGAACCATTCGCCATGTACTTGACAAATATAATGAGACAAAATATAAAATAAAACTACATACTTAATACATCAAAATCAACATACAAAATCAAGAAATAAAATAGTAAAATTTAACAAACAGTTCACAAATACTTAATCACTAAAAATGTCCACTTCTAATTTAATACTATTTAACCACTATCTGTAATTTGAAGTATATAAACGACATTTTTTAATCATTTATTTAAAAAACTATTTTATAATGGTTTATGTTCTTTTGACATATTGAAATATTCAATTATATAATATAAGTTTCTCTTGGTTATTGATGTAATCAAAATTTTCTTACTCCGTTATAAGGGCAAAATAACGCGTCGTTTGGTTCTACATTTTTTTGTTTATAACTATTTCAGCTTCACGGCATCGTCATAACTTCGTTCAAAGTATATTTAACTACATAAATATACTGGCTCAGAAGAGATACACAATACATCTTTTCATCTTCTATAATATCCCAACTTGTATTTGTATTAATCAAATTTTAAATTTAATAAATTATTATAAGAAATATGTCATCGAAGGTATTAAATCCTCTTCGATGCAAATTAGTTGAAATATTTTTTTTTCAGAATTAAATACAGTAATATTTTAACCTTATCGTTTTTCTGTTAATCCTTTGTAGGGTATTTAAAAAAAGGAAACTACAGTAAAACTCCATTTACATTAAAGTCGGGACAGTGTAATTCGGGCTAGTGTAATTGAGGGAGTGAATCTCATACAAAATTAGGGATTTGGTTTTTACCGTGAAAAATGCAAAACTAAGATATCCCTTAGTTTTGCAAAAAAAAAATATGGACGATATATTTATTTACTACGTGATAAAATGCAAAGCACGCCAAAATCCAACGCATACGACAGTCGCCCGGCTATGCGTGTATAGACGCTGGCCAACATTTTACTTATGCGCCGCACAGACTACCGTCTCGTAGCAATGACAATGGAACGCGACAGTGCAATTGGGGGATTTGCGGCGAATATTTCAAGCCAGCGCGTAGTTCGGGGTAGTGTAATTGGCAGTTCTACGGTATTCGGATACATTTATCGTATTATATTTTAACATCTCAATAGATTTCGAATTTTCAACAAATTATTTTAAGAAAATAAAAATAACTATAAGGAGCTCTATTTCCATCACATTAATGATGTGTATTCTCGTTTCATAATAAAAACACACAATATGTAAAACATTTTTGTTGTATTGTGTGTCACTATGATCACCCTCATCATAATGAGGACCGGTTTCTATAAGCGAGTGCGCGTTTTGATTCGATTAAAAATTCAATACAGCAAAAGCACAGGCCTATTATCATCATTTTATTGACAAATTATACAGTATTCAATTCCTCCAACTCCGTAATTTGTTTTGTCCGTAAAGTTGAAACAGCAATATAAAAAAAAACTACAATTTTATAAAGCTTCGTTATCGTTTTATTAAATGGTAATCAATTGTATTCGTTACTAAAAACCGACATGGTATAGTTACAAAGTCTTTGGTATAAGAGTGTTGAACAATTTACTCAATTCATCCAATTGCTACCGTATTACCCTGACAATTTGGATGTTCACGATTTTTTTATGAATACTTTGTATTCTTATATTTCGCTGCGGCAATTCCTACTTTTTCGCACGCATCTTCTGTTGGATTAAGTCGTAGCAATCGGGCATGACTATCTTAATCATCAATCATCACATCATACCACCGTTTCCTATCACGATAAAATTCGTCTTGTGTACCCGACATAAATCGAAATAAACGTTTTTTTTTGTATTCTTATTTCTTTATAATCTTTGCAACACTTAATTTGACAAACGGAAGCTGAATGAATGAAAACGTCGAAATATTTTCACAGTATTTCCATTGCACTTTGATTTCAGTGGTGGTACGTCTATATCTCACGATAGTTTAATCTATTCTGTATTCATAGTATGTCAGTTTAATATTCAAACTGTTTTTCGAAATAAATATTTATTGCTTTTTTTATATGATCATGATTTTGAATTGTTTTACAACGTATGTGTCCTTAGTATTTGCATTGCTTATTTGTATACGCTTGGAATATTTGCCACACACCGGAGATCCTTGTTGGTGTCCTACGAATGCAACACCGGCATATATTATTTTTTATACATATAATCCCACTGTAAAGTCACGTTTTCGCATTTGAAACAATGTTTACGACCAATTCCGTTATTATTGTTTCAATTTACAGTGGCAATGTTTTTATTAGCAAATCATCAAGGGAATGATATCACGTAAAAAATTAAATTAAAAATTAAAAATTCATTTCTTTCAACGTTTTATACCATGATATTTTCATTTTTAAAGACTGGGTTTATGTTAGCAGATAGAAATATAATAAGGTGAACAAAATATATGGTTGATAGCTATTCAGAATGAGGGCATAAGCCGAAATAGCTATTGACCATTCATAAAATAATATTTTTAGATCTATAATACTTTGATATTTTTTCACCTTATTACAATGGAGTTCTAATAAATAAAGAAACTTAATTTATTTGATGAATTAGTAGTCAATTGTAGGACAACTATGTATTTATTTTCACACGAATTATTCTGAGCAGTGTATATGTTAGCTATGATAAAACTTCTGTAATGTGATGCTCCATCTTTTTTTCTGGTAAAATCGCGTTATTTAGTTTATATATCTACGATCAATTATAAATACAATGAAGATGACATTAAACAACATTTTTTTTTAAATGAACCTTTAATCTTTTTTTCGTTTTTCTTGTTTTCGTTCTTTAATCTTTGGATTCTCATAGATTAATTGAACTTCTTTATTGTTACTTTTTCTGCATTTATAACGCGCTTAAAAACATCGATGATTTCGAACCGATTTAATTCGAAGTATTTTTGAACTCATGATAACATTCGCTTTGAACGAATCATGAATCGACAGTCAATCTATACGAAAAGAAGAATGGCCGACAATAGAGCTCGCTTCACATGCTCTCAAATTCATTTTATCTCACTTTATCTTCTCGTGATTCTTTTCAATAACCATTCACGATATGCCACAATGGGGATCGTTTTCAATCTCGTGATTTTTCGGAAATTGAAGAGATTTTCACGTACTCACGGATCCCATTGAATGACCGTCAGAGCTGTCAGGACAAGTCGTGGATCTGTAAACATTGTGTCAAATTGACTTGCGTGACAAATTCGCGAGACAAGTTCAAAGGTGGGCCGAAACCCTCCAAGGGGTTTATACCTATTTGCTAGCGATCTTTTAAACACAATTGCCAATTTGCTGCATTACGTAGTGCAATAAAGAAATTGTATTTTACGATCATATTTATTTAATCGCCAAATTGACTTAAGACATGACAAATATTTTTAATATAGTAAGCCAGGGCATCCCAAACTATGTTCCACGCAACACTGGTGTTGTGTGGGATATATTGGAATGGTTTTATACGCTGCAACACATTTAAGCACATTCAACTTCATTTTAAAAATCGAGTGATGATATATCTCCATTGACGTTTACGACGTCAAATATCTAGATAAAGGCGGAGATTTCGAATCACTCTTTGTTTACTCACTTTTTTTACATGTTTTAAAAATAATTAATTAATAAATAATAACTGATTTAATAACATATTTCTTAGCATAATGAATTACCCGACATAAAAAATAGCTGTGTTCCGGTAACATTTCCAGAATTGCGAAGTGTTCCATTGCACAATAAATTTGGGAAACACTGTAGTAAGCCATCACAAAATGGCCCTACCAAGATTTTTCCGATCTGTCATATAAAACTTATTGTCCATAAAAATTTAAAATTGATTACAAAATATTTTTTTATTGAACATCATAACAATAACTAATTGTCACCTCTACTCGTATGGGTCGTAAACATTTTAAAATGTGTACTGTGCTATTTTTACATCTTTCAATCAGTGCTTCATGTGTAAGTTATTTTCTTTTGCGTATTGTTTGTTATCATTGTCATTTTATATCTAAAATAACAAATCCCAAGTCGATATCTAAACCAGTGCTTCCCAACATTTTTCATTCCACGGCCCCCTAAAGCTAAAAAAATAATCTGCGGCCCTCCTCAATACAAAACATGGTCTGCGGCGGCCCCCACTCTGGGAAGCACTGATCTAAACAGTTGTATTTGATTAGATTTTATCAACAGTAATATTCTGTGTTCGTTTATACATGTGTACAATACTTTACAAATACATTATACGCAGAAGGCTTTTTTTGTCTTATTCTTGGTTTTGGAATTTTTTCAATAATATATTTGATACACTAAAATCTCGGTATTTCACATTAAAAAAAAATCTAGAGAAACAAAAATGATATTGATTGAATTGGCATTTACTTGGTAGAACTCCATCGCAATAAGGTGAAAAATATCAAAGTATTTAGTTCTACATTTTTTTTTTCTATATTACCCAAAAATGTTATATCACAATTAATAATTTTTATCATCATAGTGGAACAGTCGTATAAATAATATTACGAATGCATGTTTTATATCAATTTAAATATATATATCCATGTACGCTCTAAATGTGGAGCATATTGCCTCTTAATGAAGGTATCTCAACATACATAAGTTTTATCTACGATAGCCACTTGTTACTCAGTTGCTCAGCCAAGAGAGTTTTTTTAAGAGAATATTGATAGAAGATAAGATGGGGCTAAGACAGAACATGAGGTTAGTTAATCATTCTCGCATCGCTTCGTTATTTAGAATTGATGTGAGAGATGGAAAAAAGCATCCATGTCTTCGAAGAGAAATTTAAAAATCAATTTAAAAAATGCTGTTCGCTCTGCGATTCGAACTCATAAAATCCGTCACGGAAGCCCTACAGACCCGACAACAAACATTGGACAAACTTAAAAATAAAAACATTTTAGTTGTTAACATGTATGAGTTTATATTGTATTCAATAAAATTCGATAAACTGTATCTTTATGTTTTATTTGACACATAAAGCAGTCATTCAGTATTATAGTACAGTGTTTTTCAACCTTTTTACATCCGCGGACCGGTAAAAATTAGCAAAATATCTAGTGGACCGGCGTCAACCAATATCACTCGATAAGTTTGTACGATGACATATAGATCGCGCCACTATTGACAAATCTATATGAGTTTCAGAAAGTACTAACCTTCAAATAAAACGTATTAAAATTTCATAACAATTGACGTTTAGTTCACAAATTACAGTGGTTTTAGTGACGCCACCTTTGTAATTTTCAAAAAAATGGAAAAATCTGAATTTTGTGTGTTGACAAAGCATTGCTTTTTGATGGGAAAAAATACCGTTCAAGCAAAGCAATGGCTTGATAAGTGTTATTCGGACTCTGTTCCGTTGATACAAGTGGTAAAGAAGTGGTTTGCTGATTTCTGAACGCTCATTTCATGATTTCTGAACAGAACATTCTGGTCGCCCAAATTCGGCAATTGTTTCAGAAACATAAAAAAAAGTCTTCAAAATATTTTTGACCGATCGTAAGTTGCGTGAGATAGCTGACACCTTAAAGATATCAGAAGGCAGTTCTTTCGATGGATTCGGCGGTAACTTGTATAATAATCTAAGTTATTTTTATTTTATATTAGAAGGCAGTTCATTCACCATTTTGGCTCAACATCGATGAGATAATCGAGTCGAAATTTTTACGATTTTTTTATTAAACTCTCACGGACCGGTTTCGGTCCGCGGACCATAGGTTGAAGAACACGGTTATAGTACATACATAACGACCTGAGTTTTGATACGATAAAACGCTTGTACATCAACTGTCGTCACTTCCACACAAGTAGTAGCGTTATCCGCTAAACGGTGAAAAATACTCAACTCATGAGTGTCCCCTTTGTCCTGTTAAAATCTCTTTAATCCGTTGCGAGGCTGTCCCTCGTCAACAACACGACCTCCCGACGCAATCCTTTACTAACAACCTTCACGTATAATCCTTAGCACCCTCTCACACATCCATCGTAATGTTTTGCTTGAAATTCTTCTTTTTTCTATATTAAAATTTACCCCATACGTTTTCTGCCTATAATAAATAATGTCGGCTCCTATGGTGCAGTGGTTACCGTTATGGGCTTCCGTGACGAATGTCACGGGCTCGAATCCCAATACGAACAACATTTTTCTGTTGGAAGACATGGGTGTCGGTGATGTTTAAAAAAATCCTCCCACCTTTCCGATCCCTAACCGCTAGTCCTGTCTCTACAACTCTCTTCGAGAAAGAGAGTTTGAGCGACTGAGTAACAAACAGTTCTCTTAGAAAAACTTATGTTAATTTACCTCCATTAGGAGGTCATATGTTCCAAATTGGGTGCGGACATTAAACAATATATTTTCAACATACTAATACGTCACTTTAAAGGTGTCACTTCACTGTTCACACAAAAAAAAAAACTTATAACACTCTATTTATTTATTTGGATCAGGACCAGTTTCGCTCATCGCTATCTTTTTATCAACTGAAATACATATTTACTGTGGAAAAAAAAAAGGACGTAACCCACACATATAAAATTTTACAGTAGGCGCAAAAAACGTGTTTTGACGATTTTGGGCCATATGCAAATTATGAATTATACACAACCTTGAAGTGAACGGAGACTTCTAAACTGGTGTTTAATTGACATAATCTAATATTAATTAAAGAAATTGTCTATGAAAAACTTTTATTTCAGTCTTTTTTCTTGGTTTTAACTTTTTACCAGGTCATCTTTTTCAAACTTAAAAGCTAAATTTAGATACTAATTTGGCATTTGCAGCTTGCATCCTTTTGATAGAACGTGTATCAAGTTTGATACATTGTGATTATCGAAAAAAAACCTGTTTTGAAATAACTGTGGGTTACGTCCTTTCTCCTTTCCACAGTCGATATTGTTATTATTACTTACTTATATCTGTTCAATTTGAATCGTTCAAACTTTGTGCATTCCCACATATTTTTTTAGTAAAATTAATCCATATCGTGTATCCAAATAAAGTCATCAATAGCTTTTAACCTGTTGATAAATAAATTTACACCTTATATATACACGATACACTAATTTACCAAGCGTCAGTTCAAGTTCATTTGTATATTCTAACGCCTGAAGATACCGGAAGGTGAATCCCGGGTCGTTAGTTGCAAAAGATAACTCAATCGGTAACCACTGCCATCTTCTACAGGCGAATATTTGAATCTGAATTCAGGTTGTTGGGGAGGTAATAAAATTATTTTAAATGTAAAAATAGTTTACATCTTTTTTCTTATGAATATTGTTTTTTCCAATCAACCATGCCTATACAGTCCTTTAATGCTGTGTGTGCTGTCCCTTTTTAATCTTGCCACTGCTATGTTTCTAGCCAATAAAATGTAAATGGAGGCGACGTAAGCATTCAGCGTTTAAGTATCATGGAGGTCTGTGAAAAGAAAAATTACTTAACACGATGTTTTTTTTTATTATTTTTAACCCAGAGACAATTTCAATAACTGGTACCAAACCTTAAAAAAAACTTCCTACAACATGAAATATTTTAATTCGATTGTAGTCTTTCCACATTATTAAAAAATAAATTCCTGTATTTTTTTCGGCGAAAATATTCTATTTTACTTATTTTATAACTAACAGTTTCTAAAAATTATCATCGGTCTTTTTCCGCAATCTTATGTACATTGCCAAGATTTTTTTTCGCAGCATTTTATGTAATTTTTATTTCGTAATTATTTTCACAGTATTTATTACAAATAAAAGCAACATCAATGAACCTTACGTACGAGCTTACATTTGACAGCTCTTGCCTTATATTGATTACTTTAGTTTCAATTTCAGCCGTTGGTCACGATATAATAACCGATTTCATTATCTTCAGGGAAACAACACGCGTATCACAGTTATTTATATGTTACGTGTAACAGTATAGTTTTAAATTTTAGGAAAAATGTAGCATATCTATTTTGTCATTTCAATAGTTTATTTTATCTGACAGCTGATTCGCATTAGGACGTTGATGTGAATTATTAAGTCGATGATATTTTTAGCTGCCTCTCTAAAGTGGTGAGGAGTGTGTTTAACAGCCTCCAAAAGAGATTAGCGTCCAATCTCACCATTCGACAGAAGCAGATCCAAAAAACTTATCCCAAGACATAAAATAAACATGTAACGTACATAAAAATGATTCGATAGTCAACACCGTCACTCAGGTGAACCAGGCTCGTTTTAAAAGCCACTTAAGTTTTTTGGGACAATAATTCCGTTATCCGCCAGCAAGAAAGCTTTTTTTAATAAACTCTTGAAGTCAAATCATCAATTTTTCCAAAAATATTTGTAGGAATAAAACATTAATAAGTAGCTTTTATATATCACACTATTTTTTTAAACAACGTCGCTATTTCAAACTAAAAGTGGTATTAAAATTTGCTATTCCTCTATTTAATAATACATATCAAAATTTTAGTATCGATACATTCTTCCAGTATATATTATATCAATTCCAGTATGTTGTTATTTTATATGAAATACCGGTATTAGATTTGTTATAAATAAAGCAAAAATTACAAACAATTAGAATCTCAAGAGCGAATAATCAAAATTGGTTTTTCATCTGAAACACCGTCATTAAAATATACATATAATCATAGACGAGTAACCTTCATAAATAACTGACGGTTTCTTAAAATAATAATACACCATTAAAAGGGCTTATAAATTTTGTATTCTGTCAATATTGATACAACTCTTAGCAGATTTAAAATATTTCAATTCCGCATGACCAATTTTATTAAAATATATAATAGTTTATGTACATACATCAGATTTTTTTAGAAATTGGAAAATGATTCATCCCTAGTGAGAAAACTCAAAAAAATGGATTTAACAGAAAAAATACTTATATACACATCAATGAACGTTTAGATCCTAGATTGCAGAAATAAGAACGGTAATTATCTCATGTACACGCAAAACGATTAACCATTTATCGTTATTATCAAATTATCTCTAGGAATTAATGTTTTTCAATAAAGAGAGATATTTCATAATAATTTAAAACATCAGTCATTAGTACAGTGGCTGATATTATCATAGAGTCGTAAATATTTATAAAATATGCGTTTGAAACAACACAATATTTTCCTATAATAACATTTTTTTTGTCGTAAAAATTCACCTGACGAAACGTACTTACTTGGAAAAGGATCATCTTAACACAATCAAATTGGTAACTACATTCCACAGTGTTCAGTGGAAAACATATCCTTTGTTTTTCAAATTGCATGGCGCCAAAATATGTATTGGTGATTCTATAATATCCGCACGCTTGATATGCTCCACTATAAAACGGACACTTGTTCAAGATTACTTTTTTTGAATCGTAGAACGGTGTTACTCCCAAATTGTTGAAGTCGCGTGCTGGCGACAAAAAACAATAAGACCTGGCATAAGAGGAGGAAGTCTGAAACACGAAACACGATGCGTGTGTCTGCGAGATATGTCGGAACATTGACAAATAATCGCCCCAACTCGACCACCGATAACGACGAGTGGTGAACGATGAATATCCTACACACTGTTTCAAAATTCATTCACACATATTAATTGCAATATTCTCCTGATAAGTATTATTTTTAAGAAGGGGGCTTTCCATATATGACGTCACACGATTTTGATTATCTTTTAACCCCACTTCTTCCATCATCACAATTTTGACATAAACGATTACAAGTCAAAACACTAAAATGCACAGGTCCGAAAATAGATCAGGCAAATGGAATAACGCTTTATTTTTTTTGTCACTGACATATTGAACAATCTTTGGCTTAAAACGCAATTTACCGAATTGTGTCACTTATGTTCTTTTACCGATTACGAGTCGACATATTTCGATTTAATAAATATATTCTTTAAAACTGTTTTTGGTTTTTTAAATATTACTTTGGCAACATATCCTAGTATTGAACGCTCTTGGGTTTTCGTTTTGCTCAGTCGAACAGTACAGTCAAGGATTCGATATGTATCTCGACTGACTAACTAAAGCTCTACCCTGACCCATTTCTACCGTTTCTGAAAAGAGTTGCTTAGTGAATTTGTTGTCTTGCTAAAAAGGGCATGAATTTAAAGTGCTTTGCTAAAAGTAGTCACATATACTCATCGGAACCGGATCCGATAAAAACAATCATTGTTTGTATCATACAAGTCACGCGTATTTCACTCACAATAATCACTCTTCGTAAGGCTGTAGAGTCTGGTAAAAAAGACGACTCTGACTCTGACTCCAGCTTTAAAATAATAATAAAGAACGTCTCCTACTCCACAAAGATTTTTTTAATTATTTCATCTTAACATGTATGTATACGATCAGATCATCTTTAATCACCATAGCATGCAGTGGCAACACAATGGACTATTTTTGTTTGAATACACATCATTAAATATTTGTTTAAAAAATGGGTCTGATTTGTAAGATTTTTCCAACTCCGACTTCGGACAAAACTTCTGACTCCCTGACAACCCTGGTAAGAACACGTGTATCACACAGAAAACACAAAAATCTTCCAGCAAGTATTCACCGAAAATCTTAAATTTCATTTGATATCGGTAAATTGTTTATAAATGGTTATGAGATACAATACCTTATGAGATACAGTGACATTCAATTAGAATGGCGATACGGCCATTTTGATTTTTTAATCGCGCCCTATTTATTCCACAAATTATTTGTAATAACGTATATTAAGTGCTTCATTGTTTCTGATCATGCAGTATGCGTGAGTCACAAATATCTCGAGAGATCATACAAAAGTATGCTTTCGACGAATGGTATTCGGTATTATATTAATGTTTTTTGTTCTTATGCACCCCAAAAGCTTTTTTTGATTTGACTCGCCATTGAATTTGTTTGTTTTTAACATTTTGAAAGAATGTATGCCCTCTATCTGGTGATTAATAAAATATGTAAACAATCCGCTGTGGAATGAGCATTTTCTAATGTGTAGTAAAAAAACGTTTCGTCGTTACTTAATCAATATATTGTTTTTTTTTAATTTATTCTATAAGGTGATACTATTCCATCATCTATTAGAACTCTTTCAACTTACATCAAATATGGTAGGTATCTGATTCGCACATTAATTTGTTGAATTAATATAAAATGGTAACATTTTATAATTTATTTTAAATCAATTTCCTTCAGTTCTGGGGATCGGCCGAGGTGCCATCGGCTAAATAGTATGTACTTACTACTTCATTACATTTGACAACTTACTTGGTAGAACTCCATTGTAATTTGGTGAAAAATATCAATGTATTTTTCGAATCCATGTCAGCTCTTAATTTTGAGAATATATCCACCTAATGGAAGTATATTAATTAATAACATAAGTTTTTCTAAGAGAATTATTTATTACTCAGTCGCTCATCAACCTCTCTTTTTAAAAGAGAGTACTAGGAATAGAAGGATAAGGCTAGGATAGGAATTGTTAAATGATCGTTTCCGCTAGGCCTAAATATTAGAAGATCGGAAAGGGTCGGAGTGAATTTTTAAACTTCACAAAAACCCATGCATTTGAACAGAAATCGGAATAAATGATGTTCGTACTGTGACTCAAACCCGTGAGATCCGACCTAACCTTAATACCCTAATTTAACATTAGTCAAAGCAAAACAATCAGTATAAAAATATTTGCATCATTTTGACTGTGTTTGCATCATTTTGACCTTGTTAAAAAACCAAGAGTATGACGAATATTTCGTAATAATACTCTGTTAAACAGATAGACCTAGTCAATTTGAACTTGTCTTTTTATGATGACTTCTTTTATTTGTCTTATCTTCTTAAATTATGACCCAACTCTGATTAAAAACGGTAACCTAATAAATAAACCTTACGTAGGAAATATGGCAACCACTTTTCTCGGAACCTGCGCGGTTCCGCCCCCTTTTAACATTTATTAAGATTTGTTCGCGGGAGACGGGTTGGGTTGACGTGTTTGTGATAAAGCAGTAAATAATTACAATATCGCAGGCGAGAAACGACCCGCGCGCGGCTTCGGGCATCTTGTTCTAGAAACGTTTAACATTCATTTTGAGATTTAAATCTTGCAATTATCGCTAGGTGAATACATTTTATATGAAATACTAAAGTGTGTTATTCACTGGTCAAATGTTTTTTGATGCTGAAAGAAAATATGACACTACAATTAATGTTTCATTCTTTATCACGTCGATTATTATACGCTGTATACTTAATTCCGTCCAGCATTTTTATTTTCATTGTTAAAAAAAAAACTCATCACAGCATGTCTCTTGGTTTCACCTATGTCATTGAAATAATGAAACTTAATAAAAAATACTCTATAAAATGTTTAGTATATTTTTTTGACACATTTAATTTCAGTGTTCAGCTTATCATTCAAGTAATAATGATTTTCTGTGTTTTTTGACATCTTAAATAATATTGGCCTTTTTACTAACCGGACAAGCTGGAAGAGCTCGACAGGGAAGTGACCATAGCTAGTTATGAATTGGCTGGTCCTGAAATCAGGAATCTGAACATCGGTTATCTCTACTGGGCACATTATATTTGGAAAGTTATTTAAAATAATGTTTTTTTTTATTATTTCTCTAAATATGTATGTACATTTAATGCTTTTAAATCTAGAATTGTCAGTTTTATAACAATTTAATGAAAAACTGATTTGGATTGTTTTTTTTCTTTTTTACATACAGATCGTAGCGAAATGTTTTTATATTCGTTTAGTAATTTATTTCTATAAACTTTACATTATTTGTTGAATTGTTATATCTAATCTTAATTTATTTACTTAAAATTGTTGAGTTCATTTTTAATATTCATATTTAAGTGATGATATTCGATGTAAATGTTGTCCGTTACGGTAGCTGAGAATTTCTTCATTACTTTACTCGTTACCTGTGTTGATATTACTTCAACCCAATTAAATGTGCTATTAATCTATCAAATATAGATTAAACCACCCTTTTGAATTAGTTTCTTAGATATCGATCAAAACGTATCGACTGTGATGAAATTATCGTACGCAGAAAATTAAACATAACGCGAAGCTGTCATCGATCTCGATTTACGAGCATACTCCGTTACTTTACTTTATTTATGAAGTATCTTCAACGTTTAGCAGGTTTACCATAATTTTCTTCCATAAATTAGTCGTTTATGGCAATTTTCAATGTACAGCATGTAATTTCATAAACATATCTGCAACAGCGCACCTTATTCATGTTTACTCTGCTATCCGTGCTTTATGTAAATAAACTTCAAGTATATCAAGAAAATTATTCTTGTCTAATTCACAGAATAATTTTAGACATAATAAATTTCAATACGTATTCTAAGCATAAAATAACCAAACGGCTTAAACTGTGTTTAAAATTCTACATTTATTAGTTGTTCCTACAACTCCCACAATTATTTGTAAAAAATAAACCTTTTTATATAACTGGCCAAAAAATGATTAATAGAATTTAACATTTCGACTGATGGTGCTTGGTAATTATGTATTTGTGTGAATGTACATAGTTTGAACAATTAATAGAATACTTGGAACTCGATGAGAGTATTATTAATTTGTATTTTCTAGCTCAAAGAAATTAGGTAACTACTTTCTTTGATTTCTGTTTCTGTTCTTTTTCATCAAGTTATCATACTTACATGCGGCAAGTAACTTTTTAATCGCCTTGTATCTGCTTTTATCTCCTTTGTTCCTTTTTCAGTTTTGTCCAAACATTAAGTGATTGTTATCGAAATCTATGACTATAATCAACCTGAATTAATGTAAAGATTACGTAAGTTGACATTATTGATTTTCGTTTTTTTTTTTGTGATACCTGTGTATTTGTTATAGTATGTTATACAAAATTAATATGTTATAAATTTAATAAAAATATATTTTTGATAACTTTGTTTTTCCACTGCTTGTGTAACAAATCGTGATACATGTTTCGCGTCTATGAGAAGCATCTTCAAACAAACTATCGTAAGGTTATTTACGACCTAACTAAACATCGATTCTCATTCTTTACTTAAAAAATACAAAAATGGATATTGGGGCTTATTCGTTTTTACTGCAAACAGAGACAAACAGATACAAACAAGAAATAAAATCAATGTTAAGTTTAGTTGTGAATTTTCACAATAGTGTCAAAATACGCTTATCGGTGTGTCGAAACATATGTCACAATTCGTTACACATCCTGTGAAATGACAAAGTTGTCATATTTAATTTTATATAAAAAAATTAACTTTCACAAAATTACTGCCGAATTCAACAAAAACAGGATCATGCATTTTTTCGTATCTACTTTTTAATTTTTCATTTTTGCGACACCTGTATAAATATATAGCTGAACGAAAGTTAGTTTTTTTTGTTAAATAATTCTCACAATGAAGTCGTGCATTAATAACTTAAATCTGTCTGTATATACCGTGTACATTATTTTGTGGAATTGTTTTTTTTCATATAAGTATAAATGTGTTTAAACTAATAATGACTGTTAACAACACTCAAGTGAGGCCATGATATGTAAATAATACATTTCACGTACTTTTTTATTTTTTACTACAATATCAATCCACCATAAATGAACTGTAAACAATGTTCAAATTATTTCGATATTATCGTAAGCGCTAAATTTTTTTTTATTTAGTTCTCGGCAGTATCCTTTGGTGTGATCTCAGGTGCTCGCTGATCATATCCCATAATTATATGGTACACCGTCTCATTATTGTATTGATAAAGCAAAACGATGGTTGCTCACTACAATCTTTACACCACCTGCACGTCAATGTGAATGACGGGTGTATAATTAATGTTTTTTTACTGTCAATTCTTGATGGAATGCTATTATGTATGTATAAATAGGTAGATTTATACTGTAAACTTTTTACGAAGGCCGTGAACAGTCTCCTTGCTGGTGTATTAACCGAAAATTATTGATAACTATTATACTGGATGGAATCTTCCTTATATACTCTGGTGTCTGAATATTTAAACTGACGTCCGAGATGGATAGAAATTCATATTTCGTATATCGACCAAATCAGTGCTTCAAACTAGGTGTTTAGATATCGACTGTGGAAAGGAAAAAGGATGTAACCCACAGCTTTTTTTCGATAATCACAATGTATCAAACTGGACACACATTCTATCCAAAGGATGTAAGCTGCAAATGTTGAATTAGTATCTAAATTTAGCTTTTATGTTTGAAAAAGATTACCTCGTAAAAAATTAAAACCAAGAAAAAAAGACTAAAATATAGGTTTTTCCTAGATAATTTCTTTAATTAATATTAGATTATGTCAATTAAACACTAGATTAGAAGTCTCCGTGCACTTCAAGGTAGTGTATAATTCATAATTTGCATATGGCCCAAATGGTTTTTTGCGCCTCCTGTAAAATTTGATACGTGTGGGTTACGTTCTTTTTCCTTTCCACAGTCGATATCTTATGAGAAAGTCACAGGATTTTCTCATGAAACCCCTGACCAAATGTATAATTTCAATAACTCATAAAGTTTTTCTGTGTCTTATGATATCTTCTATTGCATAAAGCGTAGTTTATTTAATGAATAAATTACAATGTTGTTTGTTTACGCATTGATGTTAAATATCAAACAGATAATAAATTAATTATATACATACGCCATACATAATTGGCTCTTGCTGGTAAAAAAATAACATCTCAATAACAGTCTTCATAACTCACATACTAGATATATTTAATTGCCATCACTAATTGGCTTAAAACATTATTTTGTTTTTCAAATCGTTTTATAAGATACCATTGTATGAATGAATATGATATTCGAAATTTATTCTATGATTGTAAAAATTGATTTTTAAAAAATCACTAATCTTCACTTCGATGGATTCGGATTTCGGAGGATTTATCCGTAGAAAACGATTTGATGTAAACATTTTTTACATTACATAATAATCAAAATATTTATTTTCCTTGATTTTTCTGTCTAACGTAGAACGCGCAAATTGTCTGCGCACCTCATTTATCGAATTTGGTGGTGTAAAATTCCTTTTTTTAATCAACGACGGCTTAAAATTTGGAGCATATGGCCTTCTGGTGGAGGTATCTCAGCAGAAGCTTTTATACCAGAACTGCTTGTTTTAGAACTGCAGAACCTCTCTTTTTTGTAAAAAATAGTATAGGGTTAGCTAACCACTCTCACCCCAACTCGTTATTTTCGTATTTCAAGGGTGGGAGGCAATTTTTAGATTTCACAAACATCCATGCCTTCGAACAGAAAACTGTAACTCGAACCCGTGAGATCCATCACGGAAACCAACGACATTGACCTCTGCACCACGGAGCCGTAATAATCTAGTTCAGCGATACTCTACCTGGAACCTTTTCAGATTTCATGTGAAGCTCAAAACAATCATATCTCAAGATATTTTCATTAAAATTTACCTTGCTAGGGCTTAAAACCAGACACATATGACTAGGGTATTCAATCCCGGAGCCATTTTCCAATCTCGGGATTTCGGGATTGATTAATTTTCAATCCCGGAATCCCGGGATTGGGATTAGCTCACCGAGGAATTTAAAAACCTCAATTCCTTATACTTTTTCCTCACATTATCTCCAAAGCTCGTTTTTTTTAGCTCACCGAAGAATTTGAAATTTTCAATTTGGTATACTTTTTCCCCAGATTGTCACAAAACCTCGTTTTTTTTTTTTTTAGCTCATCGAGGAATTTGAAACCCCCGATTTGGTATACTTTTTCCCCAGATTGTCACAGAAGCTCGTTTTTTTTTTTTAGCTCACCGACGAATTTGAAATCCACAATTTGCCAATTTCGTGTAAATTTTCGGGATTTCCTCAAAGTTTCTCAATCCCGAAATCCCGAGATCAGCATTGCATACCCTACATATGACCGCTAGAGCAAGGCTCTGTGTCTTACCATTAAACCACCTTTTTTTTTTTTTTTTAATATATTCAGTTTTTCAGAACAGTCTATTTACGTCACTTTACATACCACTGTATGAAATCATACCATTTTAATATGTTCAATATGAATTATCACTTATCTCTTACATTAAATAAAACTAATATATCCATCTATACGTTGGAAAAAAGTTTCTTTTTTGCATCCACTCATATTCACTTCAGTTGAAATCGATCAGGTGTCGATGCTTAATAATTGTTGCTGAAATAAGCCGTATAATTAATAATCCTCTCACATAAACTTGATAGTAATTGATTCCAATCAACTGTTTTGCATATTTTTTATTCATATTTAAAATATATGCTCTTTACATTTGGCATTGAGAATAATCAACACTTAACCGACATCTAGTCCAGAGCTCTGCAACCGTTGTCCTATACCTAACAAGCGAATAATTTCTTACGAAAAATGTAACATGTGAATCCTTGGAAAAGACGTGTCATTTTCGCGCCTATTTTTATTTGTATTATGGATCTACAGACTTAGTCTTTTCATAAATTTATTTTAGCCAAATGCTTTTTTACTAAATAGCCTGTCAGCTGAAGGCTTTATTTTGAGAAAGAAATGAATAAATATCCCTTAGAAATACTGACTGAGTGTTTACGTCATATAGTGTCATTTTAACACTTAACGGTCTGCTAATTATTTACAGGTAAAATTACTATCAGTTCCAACTAGTATCGTTAAAATAAAAATAAAACATCTCATCGCTCCCAAACTTAGTATTGTATGTCACTCATATTGATGTCTTATTTCCATAGTGCCTACCACTTGAAATTGGTAAATTTGACATATGGCTGACCAATACTAAACTCAGTTGTAAAAAAGTGATAATTATTATTTGTCTCGTAAGTTTATTGAATCATTTATGTTCAATTTAAATCTATTGTATCGTCGACAAACCCATAAAATGATATTTCAAGTTGTAATTATATGGAACTAAGAGAATTTTTTCATATTTCATTATTTTCATGTGCAAACATCTGCCTATTGAGGGAATACTAGTTTTTTTTTTGTTGAGCTATAGAAAAGAGGTATTTCAATACAATGGGTAATTTAACTCAAAATATATTAAAAAAAAACATTTATCTGATTTAACATAACGCTGCAGTAAAGAAAACGTTGACACCTCCCTCCCTTTTTTTCGACTGTCAAATATAATGGGTTGATAACACTCTTTTTCCAAACGCTTGCGTTTAATTTTTTGACCAAGTGAATATTTTCATGCAGTCAAAAAGCCGCATCAGAGTAGCCAAGAGGCCCATGTTCCCCTCTACTGTACTAGGCTATCGCTTTATCCAAAATGATAAAGCAGAGCTTCCCAAACTGTGGCCTGACACCAATGATGTAAATAACGTCTTTACTTATTCAGTCCTTAACTAAGTTGTTCATTTATCCGTCTTATAATTTGCTGAGGGAACATTCGCCGGAGCCAATATCTTGACAGATTATCTAAGACTATAAATTAGCATTTTAATTTTATTTATGATAATGAAATGAATTAACAGAGTATATGAGCGTTTTCTTAAAAAAGGAACAAATCTTGTTCAATTATTCAAAATTGATAAAATTGTTATTATAATACATGTTACTGAAACAGGGAACTACTGAATACTTGATAATATTCATATTGTATGATTACAGAGTAACCGATGACATTGGATGTATTTTAAGTTTATGATGTCATAAAGGTATTATAAATACACTTATTTCTCGGCAATGATATTATATGGACACTACAAAATACCCATATCAAAATAACATGTAATTATCTCCCATTCAACCCGTTCGATGCGCGAGCGCTTTGAATTTTAATCGGCCGATATTATTAATATTTTACAAACGCTATTATAACGATTACTTAAACAGATATCAACAGGTCAATTTCGTAGAACACATTTGATGGCACTACCTAGTAATGTTTTGATAATTGTGCGTTATGAATTATTTAAAGAAATCATAACTTTTTATTGCTGTCAAATACCACGAACTGTGAAAAAAGTCATCGATATCTGAATGATTGTTTATAATGTTGGTTGTTTCATTTTCTTGAATGTGGGTTGGAATATCAATAAGTTTTCTGATAAAAATATGACGTGGAATTCTACTGCCAGTTATTTCCAATTTAAACATTTATAATACTTTATAAAGTAACCGATTTATGAAAAACTTTAAATTCTAGTCTAAAACAACCAAAAATACTAATTATTTCAAGATATACTGCTTCTTTTTTGTATGAGTTCTCTTAAATGTTTTTACTTTCTTTTCTACCATACGTTAGTTGTATGTTTAAAAAATACTATTATTGCAATGCTTCTATATTATTGAAAATATAGAGGAAAAACTTTTCTTTAAAACAAGGGATCGGAATCTGGTCTTTTACTGAAATATTTTTCACCATTATTACAACATATACAATTTTAAAACCTTCATATTTATTTTTTATTTTACATATTCCATATAATATCTTTCTCCGCCTTGAATTGGAATCAGGCTCTGAATAAAAATAAACTTCTTCTGACTGTGTAATAATCACTGAATGAGATTTTTTCAGTAGTTTATACTTTTTATTCTGTGTTCCCAAAATAGTACAGGTTCTGTCACTGTACAATTGTAATATAAAATCCATTACCTTAATCGAGGATCGATAAAAAATATATGGTGATCGATAAAATAAATATTTCTCACAATCGATATACGTGTTATCCTGCACTCTTTTTTTAGCATTTGTGTGAAATCAATGATTCCTTTATCATTTAACATTGTATTTTTCATATAATATGTTAGATTGGTTTATGGTTTGATTCGTCATACTAATTGTAAATCTGAGATTTTATTTGTACAGTCGTAATATGAATTTATACTTTTAAAAAATCGGAATGCAAATTTTCGTAATCCAGATTTCTATATATCAATCTATATATATATATATATATTTCTATATATATATCATTTTAAATATTGACATAAATTTTAATTTTATATCTTTTTTTTATTTTCTGAGTGATTTCAGAGTATTTGTGATATATATATATATATATTATATCTTTATTATATATATTGCCACTAATTTTGAAAAGGTTTGAATGATGCGACGGTTTTAAAAGGTTTACATAATCCCGTTGCGTATAATTCATATGTTCGTAAAACATATGTGAAAGTGTAAAGTGCACAATTAAACTCCTTGTACTAATTTACCTTAAACGCTGTATAATATTTCATGTAATGGCTTATTCGCACCCCGAACTACAAGTATCGAACTCGGAGCGTTCGCTTATTAAGCATTCGTCACCCGCAGTAAGCTTTTAACCATGCTCTTCCTGTCGTCAATTTATTAAACGTTTGAAAATTTTCTTACAATTTTTTTATCAACTTATATTTTACTTTAAGCATGAATTTCATCCTTCTCTGTTTATTTATATCACTCATTGCTTAATGTTTTTTTTTCTACGTAAATAAATAATATATGTTATAATTTAACATTAAGGCTTTATTATTATGCGTCAAGTCTAAAGCTTCTTCATTAGTTAATTTTATTAATCCGACAGCTACTTTGTAGAAATTCATTTTCAATATAAAGTTTTTAGCATTATTTTCCACTCATTGTAATGTATGTATTCAACAAAACCATAAATTTTAATTTATCATTCTTTATTACTAGTAAAAACAACCAGATATAAATTTACGAACCAGCAACCGAATTCGTTTTTAAAAAAATACACAGATTCTTTAGATTAAAATGACATTAAATCGAATCCGTTTACACTTTATCGAATTAAAATAATATTTATATTTTTAATATTTGATTAATATAGAAAAAAAATTGATGACTTTTTTTATTCCACTGATTAAGTTACTAATTTTAACACCAGTTTCGTCTCTTTGACGAGCCTTTTCAGACTAACTATCGGAAGGTTATTTATGAAAAAAGTAAACATTAATTCTAAACTTCAAGTTACAAAATGAAGGTTGAGGTTGTCTTCCTTTCCCTGAACGTAGGAAAGGGGTTAGTTACCAAACAATAACACATATTCCCTTATTGACTTTTCGTGATATATGACCTGATCTTAACTATGAATTAATTGAAAACGTTCTATTTTAATACATTGTTTCCAACATTAATAAATTATAAATCATTAATTAAAAACAGACCAACACCGGTTCTTTCATTGCTTACATGCATTATAATTATCAGAGAATTATCCAAACCCCATTGCAACGAAATTGCATAGAAATAAACTATATCTCTTTTTTAAATTACGTTAATTTAATATACAAAGCTACGTAGTTTGTAAAAGTTTGTTTTTTATAAAAGTGCCACTTAACAAAGATTTGCAATGTCACTCTTCTTTTATCCTTTGTTAATAAGGAGCCTTTTCGTAACCTATAACATTAGACATCGTGTAGTCGGTTTTTAATTGAAACTTTTCTCACGAAAAATACGGGAAAGCGAATATCATGGACTCTTGTATATCTTTCCTTACCTAAACTGGATACACCAATTATCACATATTTTTTTCTATATTTGTACTTAGAATACCAATTATTAAGTATGTACTTAGTTTGTATTTGTATACAAATGATTGAATTGAAACAATTTTTTTGAGTTATTTAATTTACGGGGTATATTTTTAGGTGTACTATTTTTGTTGTTTTATAATTGATAGTTGAATTAACAACAAATAAAAAATGTGAGCCTTCAAAATAAACGGCTAGTTTACCCTCCGTACTTAATTTTACATAGCTAATTACAACATCTTTATATTGATGGATTTATGCCGAACCGACACAAATATAGTTAGGAATTAAGACTCGACTCTTTAGGTAAATATTTCCCCTAGTTAATTGATCGTCATTAAAATCAAATCATTAGTAAAGTTAATCCATGACGCCATCAAAAGCTTTTAACTTATTGATACATTTATTTATTATATAAACACGATACACTTATTTTCTAAACGCCAGTTCTAGTTCACCCATGCGCTTGAACGCCTGAAGATATCAAAAAGACGAAACCCGTGTCGTTAGTGATAAAACTTTTGTGGATGTACAAAATGTAAACGATTCAAATTTAGGAATTAATAGCCAGAGACAATGGGTTGCTTCTACATCTACATTACAATAATAATGACTGTTAATGCTGTTTTTATCAAACTCCTACAAGAAATGCTTCAACTGAGTTATTTCATACATATAATTTATATCTAAAAATTCAATTGTGTACTTAATTCATTATTGTCATTTATATTACTTACCATATACTGCTCAAGTTGAATCTGAGTTCACGCCATTCATCTAATTGTCAAAAGGGTCGAAATAAAAGTTTCCAGAATTATTCTCAACTCGGGAGACCTTTTTTTAGCTCCATCCCCTTAAAAAGTGCTGAATTGACAGATACCAAAATTACACGATCCCGGATTTAGAAGCCTTGGTTCAGATTAAGGCATCCAATTACGTCCAATTTTCTGATCCCGAAATCCCGGGATTGACATGGTCGCGATCCTGGGATTTCGGGATTGAAAAATTTTGAGCAAATCCCGAAAATTGATGGGATTTTGAAATTGGAAGAGTTGAAAAAAAAGTAATTTCGGAGATAATCTGGGGGAAAAGTATAGCGAATTGAGGATTTCAAATTCCTCGGTGGGCTAAAAAAAAAAATAACGACTCACCAAAACTTTCAAATTATACACGATCTCACGTTGAGTACCCAATCCCGGGATTAAAAAAAGGCTCCGAGATTAGACAACCTAGATCAGATCACTTTTTCATTAATGAGCGCTAAATGCTATTTCATTTTCATACGTATCGAGTAAAGTGACCCAAATATATACTTTATCTGTGTGTTTGCCATTGCAGTCTGACCGAAAATTTTATGAAAACCATGTTTTTCCAGAGTGCAAATCGCTGTGGGAACTTGAGTGTTATTGGGCTGCGACCTAGCGCATCGTATCACATCACTGGCCGAAATTACCGTCCACAGGTGTGCGATAATTAGCTCCATTGCAGCGAGCGATACTGTTTAGTTTAGATGCACCTGTTAATAATTGCAGCACAAGACTTCCAAAGGTGATTACTGATTGCATCAACCCGAGACGACGGATCATTCGTGCGGCCCCGTTATGTTTATCATTCAACTCCGTTTCTGACATATTCCATAAACTATATCTCATACCTGTATTAAATTTAAAATTAAATAACACTTTTTTTTAAGGCGTGATTGAATTTAATAAATGTCAAAATTTAACCAAATACAGTCTTGGTAATTAGTTTATATTTGGTAGCAACGTCATTGCGCCGGCCAATTTACAAATATTGCATTAAAATATCTTGTGAAATCTTTATTTAATATACGGGACTAATTTTTAAAATGAACTTAACATCATCACATATACATACGCGAGCAATTAAGATTTTTTCAAGCAATTAAATAATAATAAAATATCAGCATATCTACTAACGATAGCTGGAAAGCTCCAGTCGCTCCTAAAGAAACCATCGAGGCTCAGAATATATCGAACGTAAGATCGTTACAAGTCAGAATTCGAATTGGAATGATGTGAATTGTTTTACGCTCACAAAGGATTTATCTGTTGGCATATTTAATTTGACAGCGCTAAGCAAAAAAAAACAGAAAATATGTTTAATACTAAGTATATTATGTATTTGACATTTATCACCCACTAAACAGAAGCCGTTTTGCAAGTCCCAAAAGGTAGTTATTATATAAAACATGGTTTCCTAAACTCATTTTTCAACTGTAAATGTCACCGGAACACAGTTTATTTTTTAGGTCGGGTAATTTAACAGTAAAAATATATGTTTTTAAATCACTTATTATTTATTTATCAATTATTTTTAAAACAGGTTACATAAAAATATGAGTAAATAAAGCTCTTAGTGATTCGAAATCTCCGCTTGTACCTAGATATTTAACGTTATAAACATCAGTGGCGATTTATCATCACCCGATTTTTAATATGAAGTAGAAGATGCTTAAATATTTTGCAGCATATATTAACATTCCAAATTTTCAAGTAAAACCACGTTTATCGCGTACTGTCGGTTTTGTTGGTATATTGACTCATAATTTAATGGTTTCTTCAAAATAACTGCTACGGCAAGTGACCCTTTTTGACAATGAGTAACAAACCTCATAATTTATTATGCCCTGAATGTTCGTTCACACATAGTATTTTCTTAAAAGGCGCACATATTTCTCGAATATTTAGGGCATCAGATTTCACACTTCCAGTGATTGTAAATTTGTAGGAATGAGAATTTTTTACTATAATTATTTATATAATTGTATGGTATGGATTAATGTTATTTTTTATACAGAATAATCATATTGATAACAAGTGGAGTGCTATCTACTAAATTAATAACAGGTTGTTATATTCAGCTTAGAAAAGTTGTGAATTATGATGTATTCAAAATGATTTCATTTTATTTTTAATGATTAAATGTCACATATGATTTCTTTGAAAATTTCAGCCGAAAATATTGTTTGGCTTAGAAGTTGTGTTGATTTTAACTCTCGCGGCTCGGAGACTAGAAAAATACTTCTCTGCCGATGGGGGTCGTTTAGGGACCCCAGTAACTTCCTCATTATTGGCCTTATTCTTATGAATTTCAAAAAAAAATATTCGAAGGGCTTTAAAATATCTCTCTGCAGCATTCCCTATACATTTTTTTTTTATAAAAATCCGTTTTTTTTAATAAATAATCACATTTTAAGTTGCGCGTAAAAAAAGATGTCATCCCAGCACACATATGAAATTGCAACTGACGCGTTTAGCCCAGCTATCTTACGAACGATCGCTTATCGCGGGCGCTTATCTCGTTATCGCGTTATCGCGTATTTATATAAACTACAAAAGGTCCAAAAAACTATGATATAAGAATACCTTAATTATAAACATTGTATCACCTATATTAAAATAGATATTTAAGAAAATGTGGGTATTGGGGTCGCATTTCTTGAGCTTAGAACCGGAAAAGTTAAGAATGTAATATATTTGGCGCTAATCACTAAAAAACGCCCGCTTACAAAGTGTTAAGTCTGTGTTCCGCAGAACGAAGTTTTGGGAAGCCCAGTTATAAATAATGGATGCATCTACTGCCTGCCAATAAACCCGTCTCAATTCATCCATAAATATTTCACTCAGTCTCACAAATTACTTTTATAACATAATAATAATGTATAATATTCATTGTTTATTATTTTTCTACTTTTGAATCAACATCACATTCAAAGTGAGGACATATCAACCTACCGTTTTCTTATTTGCAATTTTCTGGACGCAATTGTTTCATTCTGCGGTTTCCGTTATTCTTGCAGACACTGCAATTATTTGCCTCACCGTCCTTTTTCATTATTTTAGTGCCGCTCCTTTTCCTTTGAGCTCCCCACAAAAACGAAATAACAAATATATATTTTTTACTCTTACGGAATGCGCTATACATAATCGGCATTTTTTCCTCTGCTAAACATACTTGACAGAGCGTACGTAATGGATTATTCCGAAGAGAAAAGACACCTAAAATTTTAATTTGATATTTACCGTGCCGGGAGATGAACCCAGAACCACCTTACTGCTACGATAAAGCTCTCACTTCATGAACACAGTGGTCAAATATTTTCATGGTTAATCCAAATTGACATAATTTATTCATTATTCTGACAACAATCCTAACAATCATAATTCTTCTTAAATACATATTCTTTTAGTGAATCTTTGTCCGTCGGGTACTATCCATAGGATGTACTCGGCGAAACTGAGGGATGCTGGCATGTCATGGGAGGACGCAAGGCAATTGGCAGGAGACAGGGAAACATGGAGGTGCCGCGTGGCGGCCATATGCTCCACATAGGGATCGAACATGGCCAAAGAAGAAGAAGAATAGTGAATCTTTACATGTGACATATGTTTTTATTCAAAAATAATACATAACCATGCTTCAGATTTTGTTATAGAACTCTACAACCATTATAAACAAAATAAGATAATAAAATAATAAAAGATTTTTAGTACTTTTTCCACTTAAAATTTATTTGATCAGGACCGGTTTCGCTCCTCACGAGCATTATCAACTGATAAGGAAAATAAATTAAACAGTGCTATTTATACAAGTTAAATTGAAATAAAAAGGTCTAAGCAATTACTAACAATTGAACGGATTTACAAATAAAATTTTAAGTGGAAAAAGTACTAAAAATCTTTTATTATTTTATTATAATGCCATTCCACCAAGTATTGACAGTGAACACCTTAAAAGTGAAAAATAAGATAATGCAAAAAAGTCATTATTGACGAAAATTATCACCATTTAATTAGACTCGTTCATACAATCATCAATTCGAATGCTATCCCATATTACCGTCAAACTATTAGACTAGTGGTCGGAAAACTGCGGCTCTTTGGCTCCTTGAGTGTGACTCTTCCACAAAATCCCACATACATTGCGATTGAAATTTCGTGTCCAACGTGCAGAAGTCGGTTTTCGGTCTTAAAACTTCGAGTTGGAACGGGTGATTTCAGCGAACGTACCTCAATCATATTGAGGATATTTTTTAAGCAAAACCAGCTCTGGAGTACCCTATCAAGTTAATAACAAAGTACCCACCTATATAGTTTAAGTTTAAAAAATTGGCTCTCAAAAAAAAAATCAATCGTATAGTTCGGCGGCTGGCAAAGTGTGGTCTGCGAGACAACTTTGGTGGTCCGCAGAGAAATCTGACATTATTTTATGAACTTGGTATATTTTTGATCACTTTTATTTCAATATGTAATATTTAACACAAAAGTCCAGTTAGTGGTCCGCTCGATTAAAATTGTGAATTTAGTGGTACGTGAGCCCAAAAAGTTTGCCGACCGCTGGTATAGTTGATAGTTGACTCAGTAGACTAATGAGTTTGCCAACCACTTTCATAGGCTATATTCCTTCGATAATATTCGATGTTATATATTTGGCTTGACAGTTTTGACAACAATGTTTGTAAACGTAACAACTACTCAACAATTTATATGTTTGATGCCATCACTTCGATAAAGAGCTGTGCTGTTTGTTACGGTTGATACATAATTATTTTTTTTCAATGTAAGAATTATTTTTTATTAATTGCTGTATAAAATTACCTTTTGTAATTGCAGAAAAATACTCACCATGCTGTGATATTTCACATCAATTGTGTGTCCTTAACATTTATATACTCACAATATGAAATCATCCGTTGTTCCCTTGTGTCCAAAAAAGACGATAATATTTACTTCGATAGATAACTGAAACTGCCTACCATGTTGTACGTGCGCAATCTATTATTTATTGATTTGTTCAGGCGATAGTTGCGCTTACACACAGAAAAATACTTGAATTGTAAAAGCATCTGTTTGTTATTCAAGTATGATTGAAATATTTGTCATCATTGAAACACTTTTTTAATATTAGTTTTAATATTATCAAACAAATGTCTTTTAGTAATTGGTAAACTAAAACAATTACTACCGCTGAACCATAGTTCCATCCGGATTAAACGTTAGGACAATTTGTTTATTAAAAAATAAATAATATGAATAACTTTTTTCATACTTTAAAGTTCGAAGCACAGTTTGACAGATTATTGCGGTTGTGAATAGGGCATCCAATCCCGGGATTCGGGATCCCGTTCAATTTTCTGATCCCAAAATCCTGGGATTGACATGGTCGCGATCCCGAGATTTCGGGATTGAGAAATTTTAGCAAATCCCGAAAATCGACCCGAAATTAACAAATCGGGGATTTCAAATTCCTTGGTGAGCTTAAAAAAAATAAAAAAAACAAGGTTTGGAGATAATCTGAGAAAAAAGTATAGGGAATTGAGGATTTCAAATTCCTCCGTGAGCTAATCCTAATCCCGGGATTGAAATTTTATCAATCCCGAAATCCCAGGATTGGAAAAAGGCTCCGGGATTGGATACTCTAGCTGTGAATATATGTGAACATATGAATATATTTTACTTAGCGACTGATTAAAAAAAATGGCTTGATGCGTTTAGAATATCTTATTAACATATTTATTACGTATTTTAAAATCTTTAACACACAAAAAAATGCTTTCAACCAAGATGCAATAAGTGTTTATTAAAACCACTAATAAAAATAAATATAACGGATTAAGATTCAGCCAAGATTAAGTATCTAAATACGTTTATATTTTTTCGAATGAAGGTACAACTTTTTTTTAAAATAAACTATGCTGAGTTAGTGGATAGGAGAGTAAATTATCAATAAGAGTATGATCAGTTTTCGTAGGCATTCAGAACACATGTAGACTTTAACTGATAGAAGCACTGACATAACTTACAATGTCGAAGAAAACTATTTATTATTTGGAAACGTATTAATTACATAGATTATTTTGAAACTAAACTATTTTAACTTTTTATAATCACTGCTCTACTATCTTTTTTCTTACACCACTAATTAATGTAATACGTATTCCCAATTGCAAAAAATGTTACTTGGCTGCGTATGAATATGGTCGCTTTGAGATATCTCGGTTTAAAACCTACCAACTGATGACGTGCACATTCCATTAAATCTTCGTTATACACTGTTACAAACACATCTCGAGAGCCTTCAACTTTGAGATAGTTAATTCCTTTAGTTTCTGAAATATGAACATAAACATAATATAATGGTTTCAACAGACTTGCTCCATGAAAGCGTCGCTTTGACGTCGATAAATCGATAGCGACCCGCTCCCTTCATACTCTCAGATACAACAGATGTCCGATTGTCATCGAGAAACTCCTAAAATGGGATGAGAACCCGATGTCTCGGACACACAAGACCTCTGCCTCTCTCATTAGCGCTCCGTGAAACGGTACTAAATCAAAATTGACAGGGCGGCGTTAATATTTCGTTTGACAGTATTGTCAATTGTCAGTATCGTTTGAGAGTTTTTCAATGTTATTGTAATGCCAATGTAAATTTATTTCATATTTTGCTGCCACATTATACTATCCTGGCTTTTACAACTTTTTATTCGTTCTGAAAAATAATGAAATGTTTTATTTACATTACACGTAATTATGACTTTATATGATATTTGTCAATAATTATTAACGCAATTCCTTTCGTTCTTCAAATGGCATCAGAAATATAAAAACATCCATTAATTATTCATAAATAATTGTTGCTTACATGAAAGACTCTTGAATTTGATTAACATCATATAAATAATTTATGATCAACTATTATTTATTATCGCTTTTGACAAAGGTTTCTTGGCGCTTGCTTTTGTATCTGTATTTTAAAATTTACATTAATTTGCAAATCGAATGCATAAGAACGTTTTTTTGTCGACTAACATTAAAATTCCATTTCGATAAACTTTATCACATAAAATCTAAAAGATTGATAATTTTCCATTTACCTGCAAGTAGATGTTTTGCACAAAAATAATTTGTAAAATATTTTTTTAATATATTGCCTATCTGTGATTTAGATTTTGAAAATGTATGTAAAATTAAGAAATGACTCGCTTTAAGCATCTTAATAATCAACTGTCATGGCTTAAAATTAGCCCCCGTGTGAAATATTTTCATTGTAATTTACCGCATTGTTTTTTGTAACTGAAAAATAATATTTTGAGGTTTGAATTCTAAATATGTTATATACATGTTCTCGAACAATATAATATCAAAACCATATGTACCTCTTACAGTTCCGTGATAACTAGGTTTGTTATCTACGTGAGAATATTTTTATACCATATTATGAAACTCCCAACGAAGAACGATCGTTCAACAAATCCCAATTATGTACAAAGATGACATAAGGATATAACTAGTAGTTACCTATTCGCTCTGTTTCTACGATCAAATGTGTGGGGTTCAAAGCGCAGTATGTTTTCGCATTTATATGCGTATAAAATCTAGTTGAATAATTTAAATATGTCAAAATGTGTCAAAGAGTCCATTTGAAGATATGTATGTACTTACAAAACAACTCTGAACTCTGGCAATAAACATTCAATTTCGAATTTCAAAAACAGGTGACAACTATTCGCATGTCATCTTATATTTAATATTGTTCACTCTTGTTATTTATGCTGCTTTTTAAAACTAGTTACATCGTGCTTTTAATGTCATTAATTATTTATTGATAAAATACGTATTATTGATCCCTAGTTGTAATCTACATTTTGATCTCGTTTGCATACGCATTTTCCGTTCATCGACAATAATATTTTCTTTAGGATAACCTGCGTGCGCGCGCATGTCTCCTCACAATAAAACCGTAAATAAGCAGGGCTGTCATTTGCCCCTTTATGTTTCCCGCCAAGCCGTCACACGTCACGCGTCATGACGTCACGGGAAAGCGACTGGCGCGACATCTGACCGCGCAATTTATTTTTTCACCTTATCGGCATTATTAAAATATCCATATTCGCTTTACCTTTATTTTATATTTTTTACAATTTATAGAGAAGATTTTTAATAATATTATATTTGTCATGGAAGCACAACAGACAAAATCTATTACGATATAACAACAAACACCATTCAATTCGTATTTAGAATTGCCAAACACCAAATTGTGCTGATTTGAAATTATGTTGTAGCCGTATTGATTACCAATTTAATCTTTTGACTTATGTCATTTATGACTATAACAAATCCCAAGAAATGTTTCGGTATAAAATAGTTCAATTAAAAAATATTGCTAGATAGTTCATTGAGAGACATTTATTTGATTTTAACATGTTTTGATAATGATTCTTGTTATTCTCCACTCTAGTTTTGAGTAACACAGTCGACGAAGCTCTAACAAAATTATGTAAGTTATAATAAATTTAACTGAATGTCATATTTGACTCAAGTCGAACTTCTCGTCTTGAAGCACGTCATACTAAATCAAATGTGTTCATGAAGCAAAATATTATCAAGACATAGAAACGTGTGTACAAACATAAGGTGCTTACAAACTTGACGACTCGTGTATTGAAATATTTTTTCGATAATAACTATTAACGTATTTATACTAATTTATTTATATTATAATATTCATTCACTGAATTTATTTCATTATATTTTACAAATGCTTAAGTTTGTCACTTAACAGCAAGGAAAGGTAGTTTTGACAAATGAAGGAAAAAATCAAATTACTGTAAGAATTGACCAAATAAGTCAGCAGTTTCCAAAGGAAAGTAATGTGACAGATATAAGGATCCGTATGGTGTGAATGATCGGATACTTTTAATCATTTAAATGTGATTCATAACTCCGGCCTTTATTAAACTGCTGAAGCTGCGCTGAAAAAAGATGTCCAGAATATTCTAGAGACACGTAAAGTTAAGAAAAAAACCGATTGGTTAGCCACGTATTCGCCAGTAAGAAATACAAAGATTGAGTAGAGTATATGAAAAGAAGCTTAGATGACAAAGCGATTGCAAGGAAGTGGAAGAGAAGGACAAGATCGTACTTACTACGGAAAAAGAAGATAAGATTTCAAAATAATATCAATCCGTTAAAAGATTACAGACCTTTGTCGGAATAAGACACGATTTTTAATTATTTAAACGCATTTTGTGTAATGTATTACAGAAGTTTTCCCTTTTAATATGTTTAGCGTTGTATAGAATAATATTGTATCTCATTCAAAAAAAATCTTGTTAATAAATCAAACAGAAACTGCAATATATTTTACCTCGCAATACCAAATACCACAGGAAATGCTAAATTATATCATGATGGCAAACGTCGTTGTTTATAAAAAAAACTCGGCATCATTCATTCGTTATTGTTTTCAACTTAAGATGATGATGTATTTATTTAATTTCCTCCCTCGTATTGATCGCTAATTTCTCATACACCATGTCTATCCTCGATGATGCAGCGGTTGGGTTACGTCTCAGCTTGTGATGGACGAACATGACCTCGGATAGCAAATAAAACGTGACTGCGCTGACCCAAACCAGCGGCTGCCTCTATAATTATGTCTCTGATGCCATTTCTAAGTATTTATTGCTTATCTTGCCTGAGATGATTGCCCTTACAACTAAATTTACGCGCGATTTGCCCCCAAGGCTCTTTCTAAATTCAAATATTATGTGTGCACCTTCTGAATGACGCCGTTTCATTCGCAAGTAGCTGACATTAGTCGTTGATTGTTTTATTACTTTTGTAAATGCTTTCGGCACCTGCCAGGCGTGATTAATTTTGTTTTTTTTATCATTCATACTAAAAAAAAGTCCAACGTTTATTTGTTTGCTAAGAATTAAATTGATATTTGTTTTTACATATTGTGCAATTTTCGAAAACGATTGCGGCAAAACTATAACGCTTTCATGATAGTATTGTATCTATGCGTCGATGTCAATGATAATAAGCACCGATTATATTATACATACATTGCAAAATGCTAATTAAAGCTTTGTATTAACTGTTGGCAAAAATAGCATTATCTGTGAAAGCTTATACGCAATCATATTTTTTGTCGACTCATTTATTTCGATTATCTTTGTATACAAAAATCAATTGCAATACTTGCTTATTTATTTTGTATTTCAAAAATCGGCAATCAGCTGTGTCACACAGGATATTAGTAGATACATAATAATTTTCAGACCACTTACATATATTCAATATTTATAAATAATGAATGCGTCACTATGGAATTCAATCCATTTTAAGATGTCAACTGTCAACTCTTGGTGGGTAAGCATTGTATTTTTGAAAATGAGTTTTATTTCTTTAAAAAGTTAATATTCTGGACTCTTAGCGCATTTTTAAACTAAATCTAATGTCATCCTTTTCCTTTTTGGGTCTCATCCCAAGGTATTGACAGTGGTGTAATTAATGTTATTAGTTATTTGTTAAAGAAAACACACATTTCGATGGCTTAGTTCCGTACTGCTACAACTATAAATTGGTCGTTTTGAGATAATATGGCTGACCAAAGTTTTGACACATCTAAAGTTGTAGAAAAGTGATAATTATTATTTGTCTCATATTTTTCATTTATCGCAACTCAATTCAAATTTATTGAAATTTTGACAAAACTATAAAATGATTTTTCGGGTTGTATTACTCAGAGAAAATTGTGTATATTTCTTTATTTCCATATGCAAACCGTGAGAAAACTAGTAAGTTTTTCTAGTTGTTCTTTTGTGAATTTATAGAAGAGATGTATTCGAATATAATGGGTAATATAACTCAAAACATACTTTTTTTGACTTATCGTTCTATGGAACTAGGCCATCGATTTGTACTATTTACATATTTACATGTAATCACGTTCTGCAAATATAACTAAATAAAATAATAAATTATTCACTTAAACATCGCGTTGCATTTATGTACATTTTAAATTGCCACATCATTTAACTATTGATTTATAGATAACACTCTTAATGACACATCAATGGCCAATTAAACGGAATATTTACGTCATTCAGTTGCAAAATCTTCACAACATATTTTACCTTCACGGTGTAGCGTAACACATACTAAAACAATTCGATACGAAATTATCTGAAACATATTATAAATGTCAGACTTTAAGCCACTAATGTTCAAGTGGTGATTATTTATTATAATTGCAACATTATACAAATAGAGGAATGTCAAATCATATTATCTCGGGTGTTAAAATTACAACCCCTACGTGCAAAGCAAACAAAATATTTTGATGCAAGTGAAAAAATTCTGTGCCTCATGATTGTTTTTTCGTATTGTCAATGTCTTTTGATGACACCCAGGCATAACTAATATCATTAAATGATTACTAAGCGCCACGAAAAAATCTAGTTCTTTCACGTGACCGATCGCACTAATGGAACCTTTTAATGCGAATCGAAAAGATCAATCTCTGGCGACATCTTTTGGAATTTCCGGCTCCGCAAAGGTCAAACGCAAATCAAGTGACATTTTACAGGCGCAGAAATTTGCATACATTAAATTTAAAGTTTATCTTTTTAAATCGGATCTAGGTTATGTATTATATGAACATTTTCAAAGAAATATTTGTTAAATATATATCAATCACTTATCAAAACTAAGATTTGCTTATAACCAACGGAATGACATATATATTATCGATATTGATTCGGTAGTTCATTTGTAGAAATTTATTTTTAATAATAAAATTTTAGCTTTGTTGGTTAAAGCTTTTAAATTTAAATGATAAGATATTGATTGCTTAGAATTTCGACTGAAGGTGCTTGATGGAATTTTAATGTCACATTTGAATTATTTTTATTCTGTACACTTCCATAATTTATTTTGTCGATAACGGCTCGGGTTTCGCCTTTCGGCATCTTCTGGTTTTATTCAGTGCACGAATTTATCCAGTGCAGTCATTTCGAGTGCATTCTTGCACTGGATAAAACCAGAAGATGCCGAAATGCGAAACCCGGGTCGTTGTCGACAAAATAAATTATGGAAGTGTACAGAATAAAAATAATTCAAATGAGATATTGATTTTTGTATCTATCGCAAAATAAAATAGTATAAAACCGAATTAAAACTCAATCTTTGAAATCTTACATCATTCACAACAGTATCTAAGTTTGATTTCCCATAATATGTCTTATAAAACTCCGTTTTCTTGCTTACCCATGCTGTTAGATTGTCACATTTTGAATAATTCAATAATTTAACATTTTACTGACGTAGTAATATAAAAATATTAAATTTTACTGCCTATAAATTTGCACCTACCATTCATCATCCATCAAAATAAATAAATTGAAACGTGTATTCGTTATTTGTCGAAAAAAACAATATTTCTCTTTAAATCAAATACGTCATGGTTCACTTCTAATTTATATTGCTGTGTCAGAGGTCTTATAATTAAGTTATTACTTATATTGTGAATAAAGCTGAATTTCTAAATATTTATTCATCGCTGAATAACCTCTTGAAAAATGGAAAGGGTGACAACACCTGGGCTGGCACTTTGATCCCTTTCATAAACACGTCGGCCACCCACCGCGTAATTAATGACCGACAATAAAGATGGCGACGAAACTACAGGCCGTCATTTGTCAAACATGGCGCGACTTTTGTTTATGCGACGTTTTACTCATTTTACCATACCGGTTGCGCACGTGGCAATTTGTAAGCAAACAGTGTACATAGGACTTGTAATTCATCTGGCTGTGCATTGATATATGATAGTCTCCATTATTTTATGCATTTTAATAGATGTAAATATGCCGCTTTCTGTTATTTACCCTCGATTATTTGTCTCGGTCCCCACTTTCTATACTAAGCCATCTAGGTATAAACATGTTATTCTTCAATGTCTCCGTCTTATACCCAAATCGAGCCGATTCCTTCTCAATTTTCCCCTTCCACGATTCTCGGTCTTCTTCTGATTATCTCCAGGTATTCACCAACAGGAGTTTCTTAGCATGCTTTACATTACCAACAAATTCTTGGTATACAATCAGTCAGTTCTCCATTGGCATCCTCATATAAAAAGGTTATTTAAAAAAAAACCATTTGATGATTAACACTATTCCACCATTCGTGTGGTAAATAATAAAATGTTCAAAGCATATGTTGGACTCAAAAATTATTAATCAATATTGTTATCCGTTGAAAATTTTCCCGTCCCTTAGCAATGCTTTTGGACTTTCATTCTACTTGGTGAAGCTAACTGGTGTGAATCCGTGTATTTATTGAATGAAATCTTTCGTTAAAATAGATATTTTTTCTGCAAAAATTATAGAACGTGCCAACTCAGGCACGTGTGCCTTAGGTTCCCCATCCCTGTCTTTGTCCTTTCTCAAGGGGTTGAGAATGTTAAGTAAATAACTAACATACAACTAGGTAAGTATCATTAAAAATAACTTAATTTCATTTTTATTCGTCCTTGAGGATTAGATTCTGGAAAACAAAAAATATGCATTGTGTCTTTTATTTGGGCCCATTAAAGGTGGAGTGAGCCAAGTGGTATTTTAGAAAAAAACTTAGATGTGTTGTAATATTCTACACGTCAAGTATCGTAAAAGTGAAGTAACCCCAGTTAATACACATTGCAATAGTGTTATATCCGTAAAATAAAAATATGCAATCCTCCAAAACACCAAATAAAGACGTGATTGTACGTGAAGTCCAAAAAAAAAGTTTTACCATTTTCATACTCTGCTTTTTTCACCTCTAGAGGGCTCATTTACTGTCTTAATATTTATTCACATGGTCTTATTTCAACTTTTGTTTCTTCTTTTCATCAATAACAAAATTGTCTTCCAGGTGGCTTTTATTGTTTCCTTCCTTGCCTTACTCTCCGACAATGATTGTTGACTACCTTTTTGCAACTCAATCACTATGCTCAAGAAGAAAAGGATATTTAATACTTTCAAGGAAGCAAATAAAATAACAGCATTTCATTTAGACATGAAAACCTTTCTGTAATACGAGCTTTATAATATGGGTGATATGTTAGTTGTCAAGTACATTTACAGTAAACCCCCACTCATAAATTGGATATTTTGCGATTATTGTTAGAAGTGGAATCTGAAGTTTCCAAAAACGGCTGTATTACATACCTACCTCTTATTTTTGGTTTATCTGTTTTAATTAACTTACCATTTTTATGACAGCATAAGCAGCTGTGTGGCTTCACTTTTTTCTTTAACCAAGTTTGAGTACCGGGCATGTAATGGATGAATTCTATATCGCACATTATATGAGCCCTTGAGAAGTAAAGTGAGCCAACTAGTAAAATGGGAAAACTATTTTCTTGGACTTTAAACACAATCACGTCTTTATCTGATGTTTTTTTAAGAAGTGTAGAATATTAAAATGCATCTAACATTTTTTTTCTAAAATACCACTTGGCTCACTTCACCTCTAATGGGCCCAATAATTGTTTTTGTATATATGCATAATTACATATGCTATAAAGAATTATTTGAAAGCATAAATTTTATGAGTATATCATAGAAGCCAAATAACTGTTTAAAACTTGGGAATTATGATTTTAATTATCAATAATTATAATATGCGAACTAAACATTCTGAAAAAAATTTCAAGTAAATGCAAGAATGGTTGTAAACAATGCATTAACAATATAAATTTCTTTTTTAGCTCTATTTGACTTTAACCTTTAGAGGAGTATGAATGTACTTTAAACTCAACACAGGAGTGTCTGTCTGTAAGCATATATATGCTCAAAGTATGAATTACATATATTCATTGGGACAAAGTCACAAAATTGTCATGTTAAGAAAAGGCACTAAATTAAAGTAAGGTCTGTATAAATCTATTCACTCCTCTTAAGGTTAAAACATCAATTTGCTGTTAATATAACTCCTGAATAAATATATATATGAATGGCTCTTAAAAAAGAATTCTATCTTTACCCCTGGGAAACTGACAACACTAACAGGTAAGACTGACGTGACATTGCTTAGCTGTCATGAAAGTGCACCTTGGCAAGCTCCAGAGATTTTGGGACATCTTCCATTTCAAACCCGCTACTGATGATTTTATTTTATTATGTAAATAATATATGTGAAAAGTTCTGGCAGGGAATGAAATGGACTATTGGTAATTAAAAATATAACTTCTCAGTGTTAGGTTTGATATTGTTTCAGCAGTTGTCTTTTATTGTTTCAGAAAAGTGATCAATCCGAGGAAAAACCGAATACAGAAGTTCAGTTTATCACAGGATCAACTCCGCAGACGATGGCCGGCCACACTGGCTATCTCACTCTGGCAACATTACCTCCCATTTGGTCAAGGGGAACATCGATAGCTCTGCTAGCACAACAAGGTAATATGATCATTTTACTTGTGTATTATAGTTTTGATATTGTTTTATAGACCAAAAAAATAAACATTTGGTTGATTTAAAAACATCTTATCCTCAATGTAGATTTGAAATCTTCTCAGAGATTTATTATGATTTCGGTGCTCATTAGCATCGAGCTTTGATTTAGGTATTCTACACAATTAACCATTAATTCTTAAAACAATTTCTAAGCTTCTCAGCTGTGAAACTTTAATAGACCTTTTAAGTACCTTTTTAATTAGCGCAAATAATTATCTTTAAATACCTCACTACAATTTTCTATCTTTCTCTTATTGATTGAATTGATATTTTTTGTATAACTTAATTATAAGATTAAGAAAATAGGCAGTTCTTCAAAAATTATTCAATATTTATCGGGTCACTTGAGGATCACATTCGGAATGAAAGCGTTATCTGAAAGACGCGCCTACAATAAATGAGGCACCTACTTACCAGTCGCCCTTCAACTCTCACATTTGTAAAAAAACTTTACTTATATACCAACAAATTTGCCACAAATACCCGATTCATTGTTGTAATACATTTCTTTGACATTTACAGAGCATTTTAAATTTATCTTTTGTTTTCTTTTCAGAGTCAAGAGAAGACAACTCCGATACCAGATAAATTAGGCTTGTGTTTTTAAAGTGAAATCAATTTGTTAAGTCTCATAAATTCATTTATTTTTTGATCGAACACTACAAACATACATTTATACTTATTCTGTGACTAAAATAAATGATTACAAAAAAGATAGAATGTGAATTTTGTTCAAACTGAAAGAATAATAATATGCATTATAAACCAACACACAAGACATATTATACAAACAAAACAAATGGAGTTTTCATGACGATGGAAAAAATAAAAATGTCAACTGATTTATTGCTAATCTGAATAAAATTAACATTTTACAAGAAAAAAAAGTTATGTCTATTATTTTAAATAGTTACTATAATATAGGCTACATACACTAATTTTGTAACTATTTTATAAGTTTAATAGTATTTTTTCCTTGCGACAGACACCCTGTTTTGATTGTATTCCAAATTAATACCACTTTTTATACTTATGACCTTTGAAAGTTGCTTCTATCAAATTAAAGTATTGAAGTAAGAAAAATGGCATCCGAATTTAATGTTATATTCTGGAATAATTATATGGTTGAAAAGCTATTAGGCAAAAATATGTTTATATTCTTTTGAAAAAAAAAACGAAATGTAAAACAAAGAGTAGGGAATGGAAATAATCTTAATCATTTAATAGTGAAAAATAATTACTGAATTATTGGCAGTTTGAGGAATGTTATTGCAGATAGAGTACCTTTCAATACAAATTGAAAAATAAAATGGCAGACTGAGATTAAATGCTTTAAGGAATACCATAAGAAATATATAGAATTTCGAATAGCTAAAATGTTAAAACACGGTCACATACAAGTAGGCATTCAACGTTAACACCATATTGAATAAAATGATGTAGAATTCAAATTACATAATTACGAGTAAAAAATATTAATATCATAAAATTATTTCTTCTGTCAGTCTACACATCAATATTCAATAAATAATTTATATCCATCAAGATTTCCTTTCTTTTTCCAATACATTATATAGTTTTTCTTACATTTTATATGATTACAGACTAATATATATTTTGTTAATAGAATTAATCAGAGAATTATTAGGCCACCGAAAAAATAAATTTTAAATATGATTTTCCTAAATTTTTCTTCGTTCCTAGTTAGACTAAAATATAAATTTGATTTCTTCATTGGATTATTTTATATTTATGTAATGTATATTTGAAGCAGCAATTGTGGCAAGCGACAGTGGTGTGCTGAGATATAGAGAAGACTCCAAACATGCACAATAGTTTTACCATTACAATAGTCTTCAGTGATGTATATATTTTAAGTCAATAGCGTTGAAAACTCCCATTTCAAGGATGAAAAAATTGTTAAGAGCGAAAATATTTCACATTAAAAATTATCAGAGATTTCAGCTCTTGATATTTAATGTATTTACATTTTCAACCACTGTTGTCAACTATAAAAGCCTCTTCAACTTCAAAAATTGCCGCTAATTAATATTGAACTATTACGTATATCATTTGTATGTTATTGATGTCATAAATTGTTTCAGTTACAATTGTCATAAAAATGAATTTCAAAATACACAAAAATTAATATCATTGCATAATTTTAAAATAATTCCTTCAAGTCGCTATTTGTAAATTGAGAAACCGTCTACCGGAACAGAATTGTTTAAATTTATTCCTACAGCTACAATCTATTTGTGCAACTTACCGTATTCATCATATCATGATTGAAGTTTTTTTTTTAGTGATTACCAAATTCAAGTTAGGTAGGTACATTAAACATAAGTTATATTTTCTGAATCACATTCAACATTTATATACCGTGTCATATTTATCGGTTACCCAAAGTTTTTTTGCAAACTACAATGTTCAATCCGTATCAATATTTTCTACATCATCTCAAACACAAACCATACCGTTTTCATAATCAAAATAATATCTTATATTTCCTGAGAAAACTATGAAGTATGCATGACCACAAGTTTCAATTAACGATCCCAAATAAATTTGCAATGTCATATTTCATAATTAATATTTTTCGTGTTATGTAAAGTATTATTTTATAATTAATCTATCAACATTCAAAATTTTCAAATTCAAAACCACCGTTTTCGAGTTTTGGCTCAAACGTCAAGGCGTCAACATTTCTTGTCATCAATGCTTCAACACAACACATAGATCTCTAGATATTGGTCAATCCACTACATACATACAATTCTTCTTCTAATATAAAGATTATTTTCATATTGAATAGTCAGATTTGTCGACATTTCTGTCAGGGAACAATTTACTAAATCTATCCATAATTCAATTAGATGTCAGTGCATTTCGTTTTCGGAATTTAAAATTCCCACAATATTGATCCTTTCATTACGATAAGTAAATAATTCATTACTAACTATTTTACGGCTACGTTTTTTTTCTATATCACTAAAAATTTCATTCAGTTCCTTGTCGTATTCTCTAAATAAAAAAAGTACCGACTAACGCAGGTCAAAGGAAACTTTTCATCTCACAAATCATGAAGTTATACAGTGTAATAATTATTCTAAATTTTATAAGAAGGCTAGATGGATTTTATTTTACTGTATAAGTAGAAAATTCTTTATACCATTAGGAAGTAAATATGTTTTACACCAACCTAATTAGTACAACAATTCATATTATTTAAACAATGTAAGACATTTTGACGACACTTCAAAAACCTCAAGTTGATTTATACTATTCCAATTTTAAAGAATAATTACGTTTTTTTTTAATTGACAGCTCTGTCGTTTTTTAACTTGTCAGGTACGTAATTTTTTCTATAACGTCTCAGTTTTTCTCTTAGCAATTATGATCAATAATAAAATGGAAGACTGTTAAAAGGGAAGAAAGATGGTGACTTGACTACTACATGCATAATTTTTTCGACTAGGTAAATAAGTATAATGATCTTAATATTTAAATTAATTGTTTACATAAAAAAAAAATACGATTTACTTATAAGCCATGCTGAGATGTAAATAATAATAAAAGGTCACCAACTGAAATACGTATTGGAAATACTTTCCGCAACAATTTCACAGTAATAAATGATTTAATTCTAAAGATATATGGTAGATGACATTAAAATAATATTTAAATTGTTGATAATGAAGAAAAATAATCAAAAGAAGATTTTTCTGCATTGTCAATCTTGTCAAGCAAACAAAAATATTGCACAGTTAAATCAATGAAGGATTGAAAAAAAAAATTATAAAATCAAATAAATTATTGTCTAAAAAAGAAAAAAATTTAAATGATACTAAAATAAGATTTGGAAAATCATAAAAGGTTAAAAAGAATAGTTGTTTCATCTAGCTGAAATTGCTGAAGTCTGTTTTCAATTTTATAGATGGTTTCACAGGTTTATTATTCTGCGACGCGTTATCTATAAATCTGTTGTTCTTATTTGTGGATTGCTGATTGGCCTTCACTGCATTTTCCAATTTGGTGCGCAGCTCAGTCGACTGTGACATCAGCGTCTTAAACTCCTGGAAATGACAACACAATACATTTTAGTTTTATCATTTTTTCTAAGAAACACGTGTCATAATTTGAAACACAATAAAATAACAATAAATTGAATTTGTTACATATGGGCACAAATATCATTTTTTTATAGTGATACGATTGAATAGGAGTCCAAACATATGCTCAACATGACTTTTTTTTAAAGTATGGTTGGGCACATCTTAAAATAGGTAAAAATAACCGCAGCGTCGTTGGAAACATACTAAAGCATCCTATTGTGGTATTACTACTGAGAAATTCATGCGTTAGGTCGCTTCGAATGCAATGCTGAATGTCAATGTAAAAAAATACCATAATATATCAAAATTTCTAAGCGCACAGTTTCAAGTTGATAATATATTAAAGGATTGTAGGACTCGCCTGTTGATATTTAGGTCCGATCTTCATAAGCCACTGTAAGCTATAATCATGCAAAGTTTTGCAATGCGGAGATGATGTCTGCAATTCTTCAGGTTCCCTCAAGTATGAAATCAAGATGGGCACTATCAGGCACAGCATTTGAACACCTACAAAAGGAAGAGGTCAATTTTGTACATTCAAATATGTATTAGGTTATAGAAAGATTCCAGAAAAGAGACAAAATTAACTGTATAATCCTAAACATTGCTTTGCAAACCTAAAATGGATAAAACAAATGAAGACATACATCTGTCGCACGCACGTTAGAAAGTGAAATATTTCAATGTCGATTTTTTTATATCTATTCAGATTTTACATTATGTGCAAAAACATTTAAAAACATCTTAGGCTTTACTAGCAAAATATATTATATTTGTATTTTAGAAAAATATTCAGGAAAGTAAAAGAAAAGTATTCAAACAAACTGAATCATTGACCTGTCCTATATTCTTAGCCACGGTCATAAGGTTAATAGCAATCGGTGACAAATTTAGAGCAAATAATTTCCCATCTCAATCATATCCATATAAAATTTAGTTAAGTATCTTAACAGAAATATTGGTTGAAATTTAAAACAATGAATATTATTTTATCATAGTTAGACTATTACTATAACCTGTGCTTTTTATGAAAAAAAATATGTGTCGGAACTCACTCTTTGTCAAGCTAACAAAGTTTTTTTTCTAATCCATGTCCATTCCCAGTGTGGAGAATATGACTTTCTAATGGATGTATCTCAACATTTTTTTTACGAGAACTGCTTGTTAGTCAGTCGCTCAAAGTCTCTTTTTTGTATGAATGTAATTCTAGGATTTGTACTCTACGTATACTAAAATTACAGAGAAAATATTTTAGATATCACAATCACCCATTTTTAATTGAATTTGATTGAAGAAACTGGGCCTCGAATCTATGAGATCCGTCACGGAAGCCTTGTCTTTCCTTCGAGTGATTGACCAATGAACGTAGTTTAAAGGATAGATAAGTTTTAAAGGTGCTCCTTGGAAACCAGGAGACACAAAAAGCGCACTAAATTAGACCCTGGTTCTGGCCACAGAGCAAGTCTATGAACCTGGTATTGGTTTGTATTATGACATTAATTAATAAATTATGATACCTGGTAAATAACATTCAAATGTGATACAGGGACAAACAGTCAATGATTTCTAATGAAATAATCAAAAGATTTCAAAGCAAAATAAAAATAAAATTTTGCAAATGTTGATTTGAAACGTAAAAAATTCAGGAAAAATGGTGCCGGAACGCCGTTCCACCGTGTTAAATGCGAAAAAAGCACTGACAATAACCATTTCATTTATAAATTCAGAGATGATTTTGAAACGTTATATTTGTGCGCATGAAATAAGCGTGGTTTTCTATAACATTGTTTAAATTGGTGGATAAAATTTAAGACATTTTCTTATTCTCAGTTAATAATGATTCTATATTATATGAGATGATGTACTTGCCTCGCATGGTGTCTCCTGTGGTGGCAAAACAAAAACAACACTAATGAAAACTCAAAACCAATGAATTTTACAAAAGAAATCAATTATCTAAAAAATTCATCAACACAGATATGACTAACCATAATAAAATTGCAGTTACTAGCGTACTACTTGTATGGTTTATAATAAAAAAAAATTAAAAGTGACAAAATTAATAAAAAGAATAAAAAATCAGAGAGCAGCCGCATTGGTATATTTAAATGCTTTTCTGAATTGAGGAATCTTTTCATATTAATCCTATTCCACTCGCATGATTCTGTCAAGGATTTACAATAACTCACAACCATTTTTTCACTGTCCAACATCAATTCTTGTTGAAAAGGCATATTTAAAATATTCAAATTTGTATTTATAAATCTGATAATCTTTTGTTTTGATTTAACAATACATTGAAATTGAATTGTCAAATAACACAAAAGTCTTCCATAATACAGTAAAACTGTGTATATAAATCAGAGGGGCTACTGTCATGCACATAAGGATTCAGACTAGCGGTCGGCAAACTTTAGAACCCCGCAGATCACTAAATACATAATTTTTTAATCCCGCGGAACCATATTTAAGATTTTTTTTAAATGTGTATGGAAAAATTATCAAAGAACTATTATTATTCATAAAAATATAACCATTAATTGCAACAAAATTAATAAAGCTCAATCAATAATATAAAAATTGTAAAAACAGAAAAAATTAATTATAGTTCCACATTTCTCTGCGGACCAGCGAAATTTTTTAGCAGACCACTAGTGATCCGTTGACCACCACTTTGCCAACCACTGGTCTAGACACTATTTTTGGGCAATCTGAAATATGCAAGACTGTCAAACGTAATGATTTTTGTATTAGCTTTTGAGAGTTGGTATAACACAAATGTATTGACTGTGGCTATGTTCATTGTTGTTTTCAACATAGATCTTTTGGTTAATCTATCAAACGCACACATCGTATTCTACAACATTAGGTAAGAAACACAGAATTTTGTTTTTTTTATTTTGAATGGCTTAGGTCAAAGCGGTGAATGACCACTTTTCCCAACAACGTATATGTTAAACAGATCTACTATAATAACCAAAACATCCTCTATGATGATATCAAAGAAATGTTTGACTGTCAAAAAGTATTATGTTCACCGTCTCGGTGGTGTGTATCTCAGTCTGCTCAAAATAAGTGTCTAGATCAATGGATGGGAACCTGCGGCCTTTTGACTTTAACAAAATATTCACTTTGATCAAAAAATTCTACGCAAGTGTTTGGAAAAATAGCGTAATCAACCCATTTTATGTTCGACAGTCGAAAAAAAAGGGGGGGTGTCAATTTTTTCTTTAATGCGGCCTTATGTTGAATCGGATAAATGAATGTGGCCTTTCGAAATGAAAAAGTTTCCCACCCCTGGTCTAGATCCTTCTGCACATGAGAATAGCCCCGCTGGAAAGGTTAGTTTGTAGTCGATCGGGATATAAACTGATAATTCCATACTTCAGTTCTTACAATTAATGAATGCTTCACTTGGTCAATTTGTTGAAAACACATACGTACGCCCAAAAGAAAACTATGGCATATTATGATAAAGGAATTAAAAATCTACATATAACAAAGCAGTCTTAATTAAGAATTGCATTCCTATATTTTGAATTACAATCTTATACAGTACTGTAGTTTGACACTACTGCTGATTTTTACCTTTATTGATTAACTTAAAATTATAGTTAAACTCACGATTGGGTTCTGGAGTGAAAGGAAGTAAGGCTTCGGCAGCAGTCAACTGAGCAATGGCAGATCGAAGATGTGCCGCAGAAGAAGGGCGACGTGCGCCTCTGAGTCCTCTCAACAAAGGAGGGGCTAGTGCTCGGGCCCAACCGCTGCCGAGCGACCACAGAACTCCCAACAGCTGTGCGCAGTGCATCACCACCTGATAAAGATATTCCAAATCAATCCAAGGGAATTCTACACACATTTAATACTGTGGAAATTCATCATGGTGTTTTCAAATCAAATATAATATGATATAACATTTAATTTGAAAACATGGAACAAAAATCACATCTTTTAAATAATCAATGGAAATTGAAACCTGTAACAAATGGTAGAATTTTCTTCTATCTTTATTAGTAGTATTATCAACAGACAATGTAATATTGTGTTTACTAAGAAATTTTATGTTAGGTTGGTACATAGTCAAATTAGATCCATGAATATTTTTATAATCAAAAAATATCTGCCAAGGGAACAGAAATGTCAAAAAATTTAAGCCATATCATTGGCGTATTTTTAAATAATATAAGACTGAACTTACCTTTGGGTCATTACCCTGCAAACACATCCTGAAATAATTAATGCAGGGGAAGTGAAGCATTTGAGTAGGCGGTGCAAATGGTAAAACAGCACTCATTGCCTGCATTGTCACCACCACATCCAACTTCACATCCTCCTCATCTGTAAAAACAAACAAAAATGAATACATTTAGTGTAGTGAATCATAAATTGCACTTACATGTAAAGTAAACATACGCTGAGCATCAAATGTGAGTTAGTTTAACATTGGAGGAATTTAGAGATTAGCGAATGGACCAGGCACTTTTCGGTGCTTTACGGTTGCTGTTATACTTCCAGAGAGCCTAAACCTCTGACGGATACTATGTTTAGTGTGAACTCAGCAGTACTAAAGAATGCTGATATTTCGAAGGAGGAAACAAAAGATGTATGGTGGCTGTATGTTCCACCATAAGGCGCAGATATGAGAATTAATTACAACATGAGACATCTACATCTCTGTGTACAATGGTGCGATGCATGTATTGCAAAACAGAATAGATGTAAAATCCTTACAAAAATAATTAGATAGAATCTAACATACCATTCTTAGACAAGTCTATTATTTTGGCGAGGACACTTTGCATGAGTGAGCCCCACTGTTCTTTGGTGTCTGGATATTGTGAATGCTTGTCTTTTCCCATTGTGGTCAAGAGTTCAACAGCAGCGTTAACTGTTCTGTTTTGTACTTTATCTTGCTGTCCTGTCTCTTTGATAACTCCGGTCGTTAAATATAAAATGGTCGGTAATATTGCTACAGCACCTGTTAAAAAATTACATTGATAATGTAAAAACAATAATGTACAGGAAGAGACATAATTACAAGCATACTAAAATGCATTAAAAAATATCTCAGGTGTTATCAAAGCAGTGCGTAAATATCAATTTAATCCTCAGTGATGTGCACACTATTAAATAATAACAATTTCAACTAACCATGTGGACTACCGAGTCCTGTCAAATTGCCCATGCAACCTAGTACTTTAATGACCAATCTCTGGCCGTGCGCTCCGATACCCTTGGCTGGTAGTCCCATGGGACTTCCGGTGGGCTTGTTAGGACTGAGACACGGAAGCTGCCGCACAAGCAAGCAGAGACAAACTTCGAGACAAGAAAACAGTAAAGATTTTCCTGGAGGCAGATCACCGGTCGGTCCTCCTTCTCCCAACAGTTGAACTGTTTCCAAAACTAAAGCAGGCGGATCAGTCGCTGATGTGTTGTCATCGCAAGACAAATCTGAAAAAAATATATTTAGTTATAATTATGGGCAAACATGTTAAGACTACATAACGCATTATGGTGGTACTGAGCAATTATCTTGTAATATGTATTGTACAATCATAGAAGCTATAACTTGATGTTATATTTAGCACTGGAATAACCAAAATTAGGTTGTACTATATTATCTGGTTACATATGCAGTCACAGCACTCATACATTTTGAATGTGTGTGGATATGTGTTTGTATGCAAGTGTTTCATCCGTTAACACGTTATAGGACAAGCTACATCGCCATTTTATTTTTCATAGTTAGCAGGAATAAATATTCAGTGAATGAAACAATTAATAAGTCATGTATTAACAAAATGGCATTACATGAGTGCTACAATGGCAACAGTTACAGGTCATCAAATGTACTTTACATTAAGATTCATTTAATCTCCCCCCCGCTTAGACCAGAAAAAATATTTAAAAAAACAAGATGAATAATAAAGAAATGCTTTTAAATGTTATTTAAATATGTTTCAATTTATTTTACAATTATAATACCTTTTATTTTGTCTTGCATACGGCGCTGAAGATCTTCTTTAGCAGCGATGATAGTCAGCTGTAAGACTTCCGCAGCAAGAAGTAGTGGCTGAGCACTCTCTTGCGTCAGTCCAGTGCGATGCAATACATGACAAAGCTCGATGGCAAGAGACCTTTGCAAAAGAATTTTTTCGTTAGAATCATATTACCTTGTCAAGAATAAAAGAAACAATATAAAATCATTCTCATATAGTACAAACCTATCTTTCAAGAGGCGTGTTCGATTACTGGCTGTATCCAATAATGTGTTAAGAGATAGGAGACAAGTGATAGCATTCTGTTGAGATGTATCACGAGATGTACACAGTGCTTCCATACAGATACCGAATAACAGGTGAAACTTCTCATCATTGGCATCCAACAGTTCCGGGTTATTGTTATCTGACTTTGATTTGGGCAAATTATCAAGGTCTTCAGTTTCAAGTGATACTTCTTTTGAATCTGTAATCAATGTAGATAATTTTTATTTAATACTATAAAATTTAAACCAAGAAGTGATTGAATTTGAAGTCTGTGGGGTACGGTAGTATGCCTATTTTGAACAAATGATCAAAATAATCAAGATTTTTAGAGGCAATGCGGGATTTGATTGTTTAGCTTGGGACAGTCCCGTCCAAATCAGGACGCCTAGCAACCCTGCCTAAAGACCACCTAATTATAATGTATACAAACCTTTGTCAATATTTTCTCTTGACCGGTTATTAAAGTGAAGAGCGGTAGCGTGCAGTAGTGCTGGCCAAACATCGTGATAATGTCCTCTAGCTCCCTCTACTGTATCCGCCGTGTAAAATGCTCCACCATCATGAGGAAGCTGTGACCCAAACTCTGAAAATAAAAACAACATATTGGGTACAATAATATAATAGTTTTATATTTGTTGAAACGCTGACGGTATTCCAATGAATATTTTCATACCTGGCGGCAGACTGAGCAAAGCGTGGTCCTTTAGAGCGGCATACCAATTTTCAGCGAGATTCTCCAACTCTGGCTGAACCAGTTTTAGCAAACTCTCCCCTTTGAATTCAAAATTTCCAAAATCGTCATCCTGCATTGTCTTTGTGTGTGATTGTTCAATGTGAGTTGGGGAATCTGAATTTATATCCAATTGACTGAAATCTGTTGAAGCAGCACTTATTGCTGACGGGAAATCTTCCAGTTGTTTGATAGCACTTCCAGGAGCGCTGCCGTTACTGATCATAGCAACAATGTAAACCTATAAATTTAAACATTTTATGCAAAATTGAATATTTTGAGAAATATAAAAAAAAAGTATAAGACAATATAAATAAATACAAACCTCTGCCCAAGCTTTCAAAATGGCCAGTTTCTCCAATGTTGCCAGGCTTTCATTGTAGAGTTGTGCAGAATTATTCAATTTTGTATTCAGTTTATGCAGACTCGATACCAACAATTGGTGGACCCTAAAAAAAATGATAAACACAGTGTATTAAACAGTGCACTATGTTATATCAGCAAAAAATTATACTTGTAAAGATTTTCTGTAGTTTGTTGATTTTTATATTTAAAATTCCAAACCTCCTAAGATCGTTGAGATCTCTAGCGACACCAGACCCAATCCATGTTGAACAAACTTCACAGGCGGCCGAGGTGACGTGCGATGGAGTATCAGGAGAAAACGCTGGTCTCAATGCTGCACCAACCTATAAACCAAATAGTCAAATACAGATTACGTCATGCAAAAGCCTGAATGAAAATAAAGTACTAGAATTGTTTTTATGTTTTTACCTGGGCTTGGAACTGTTCCAAAAGAAGATGTCCAGGGAATTCGGGTTCAGGCACTCGACAATATCTGGTGATTACGGTACGTAAGGATCGAAGACCTTCAAGTCTAAGAGGATCCGATTCACTAGTGGCTGCCATGAATGCCATCCGGATCAAATCAGCAAGGTGCAATACCAAGTAGTCAACTGAAATAATGAAAAAGATTATTGTATTTCTATCAAAGAAATGGAAAAAATAATAATAAAAATTGATATTCAAACTGTTTATTACCATTGTTTCTTGTGAGTTGCTGCTCTTTGGCCATCAATAAATCAAAATGTGCTTCTCCAGCAGTTTCGCAAGCCGTCATTATTCGCTGCACACATTCCATTGCAAAAACCTTAAAATATATAACGAAAACATATATTTATATAATTAATACAATAAATATATATACAGTGAAACCTCGATCCTACGTTTTTCAAGGGATCGTAGTAAATGAACGAATAATGCGGGAAACCGATAATGCGGGAAATCTTCAAATAACACAAAAAAATGTTTAATTTTCAAAAAACTCATTTATTTATTAATAAAAGAACAAATAAATGTATTTTTAACTTGTTTAATACAAACTATGTAGCCTATTTGCAGTTTGGGACTTAAATTTTAACAAACACTTTTCAAAATCGCGTACATTTCTAAGTCAACTAACTCCTTTTTGCTATGTTGACTCGTTTTTCTCCTGAATTTTTTCCAATGTCTTTAATTATTTTCAGTTTCTCAACTAGAGTTCTAGTTTTTTTCATTTAGGTATTTTAGTTTTGACTTTTGAGTTAGAAAAATTTACGCAACCAGATGAAATGCAAGATTATTTATGAGCGAAAAAAATATTCTACAAAAATGGTCAATCGGGATAGATTAGTAACTGGGACGGGACGATAATATTTAGATGATAGATCGAAAAAATCGGTAAATCGAGAAATGATTAACGTGGAATTAACATTGCTATTACGGGGTGGGGTGGTCTTGGTCGAGTAAAAAATAAACGATCCATGCATAAAGACGAAGATAGTGAGAACGGAAGATGGAGGTTCCACTGAAAAAAACGCGAAACGAAATGCGAGGTAAGATTATTTATGAGAAATATTCAACGAAAACGGTCAATCGGGATAATATTTTTGACGGGACCAAAATATTTGAACGATAGATCGAGGAAAACGGTAAATCGGGGAACGGTTAATGCGGGATTATTTTACATTGTTCTTATGGGTGTTTGGTCGGGACTATGAAAAATGAACGAACCATGCGGGAAAACGAACAATGCGAGAACGGTAGATCGGGGTTCCACTGTATACCATTTTGACACTTTATTATGACTTTTGTATTAGTTTTTGTGGGTTGGTACTACATAAATGTAATATTTGCAGCTATGTTCACTGTTGTTATAGTTGATTTGTCAACAATGATGTCGGTAGTCAACTGTATTAGTTCATTTGTGATTTTTATGACTGATTAGTCATGTCCACTCGTTGTACATGATGTAAATGTTTGTAAAGATATATTTGAGAATAATAATATAGAATTTACTAAACAATCATGTAGCTATTGTCAGTTATTGTCAGTTATGTCAAATTTCGTCAATAATAAATTTTCTAAAATAAAATCTTACCCTCGTAGGCCATCTGGGTTGGATCGGAGGATGCGTAACAACTTGCTGATCAGCGTGAAATTCTGCCTGATCGTCATCACCCTCGCCGTCTCCATCCAAGTCCCCCAATGGAGTTTCTTCAGTTGTTTCTGGTGACAGAGAACAAGAGTTCAATTTGATTTATTTCTAACCAACAAACCTTATTCTTTTAAAATTTTAATAATTCAATTGAATGAATTACCTTGTTGAACTGTGAGTACAGCTTTACAAAGTGAAAGCCACTGTGACAGCTGGCCTGCTGATAGAACTTGCACCATTGAAGTGAGCGTGTCATGAGTGTATTGAACAACAGTCCGGTCTGTTTCTGTATCCAGCATTGCAAATAATGTACCTGGCAACCCTGAATCTGTTATGGTGATGTCTGAAAAATTAAAATGTTTCATTACCGGTTACTTAAAATGAGGGCAACATCAACGAAATCGGCAATCTTTGGTAAGATCAAACAAACAAAGTGAAACAATAATTTACTTAAAGTTTTCGATAGCCTAAATTTATTTGTGGCTATTATGATTTATTTTACGACTTTTATATATGATTTTGGGAAAACCGTATTTTAAATCATCTTATGAGAGTTAATAAAGTTACTCATTTAGTTTGTAAAATATTCAGAAAGATGGAATAATATTTTATTTTTATTTTCTATAATAATACATTTTACAACGGAAGTTTTAAAATTGAACATTTATTATATTAAATGAATATATTATTTTCTCTGCTATAAAACATTGTTCATATAAGCTCTTCGACTTGCAAATATTTCAAGAGAAATAGAAAATTATGCATCTGTGATTAATTAAGCTTACAATGCATTTGAGTATACTATGTGTTTATGTCACTTACTATTCAATACATTGAAATTTTGCTCTCCAACCAGACTAAGAGCATGTTGGCATACTTCTTTAGCCTCTCTCTGCGAAAGTTGTCGAAGACATGATATTGCAGCACGACGTAATACCAGGTGCTTACTTGACAAGTTTCTCTGAAAAAATAAATCATAGACCAATAAATATCAATTATGATATTTTTCCATAATATCTCCACAAATATATAATCAAAAATGAAATTCTTACACATAGTGTTGGCACTAATGTAGAAAGATTCAAATGCCTCGGTGCAAACAAGTGTAACTGTTGAAGGCATCCAATGGCTTCGGCTTGAACAGACGGAGCTCCAACTTCTTGCATGATGGCACAAGCGCACAGGAACATTGAACGAGCAGTACATATGGATGCAGTGTTACCTACATAAAATAAACAAAAATTGTTTTATTTCTATAGTTACAATCATGAGCAACAATCCAATTATTGTTTAAAGTCTTCCATACCTTGTAGTTCTGGGCCAATAGTGGTGATCAGGGCAGACAGTAATTTTCCAATACATCTGTGAACATCTTCGTGTGATGGAGAAACTAACAAGAGTAGGTTAAGAGCCATAGTTAGGGTTGGGTCAACAAAACCTCTGAACATTGGTCCACCGGCATCAGCTATCAAAGACAAAGCATGCAGTGACCACACCTGCAACATTAACATACAGTTATATATAAGAAAACTGTTTGTTATATTTATTTGAGTCAAAAGATATTAGTAAAACTTGCCTGCACATCTGCACTCGATTGATCTTGTGCCAACGCCAACAAGACTGGAAGCGCACTGCCATATTGACCGGAACCTCCCATGATTCCACCTCTAGCCCTATAGAGAGCACCCAGTGCCATGCATAGTCCTGTCCTCTGGCTGGCGGCACGGCAAGCACGTAACTGGCGGCTGAAAGAATCAGCAAGAGCCGCAGCTGCTGACTCTGCTACTCCGCTTGAAGAAGTTCCTTGGGCGGTGAGAGTTTGAGCAAGGCGTCCAGCACACTGACCAGATAAGCATCGCACAATTGGGCTGCTGCTTGATAAACCACCCTGTCATCAAAACAAAACATTGTTTTAAGCAGATATACTTTGGATATTATTCGATATTATCACAAATGAATGTCTTATCATGTCAAAACATAATTACATATTGGGTTTACTTACAATTATTAGTGCACTAGCACTCTTTCTGACATCTTCTCCTCCCAAAGGACCTTTGGCTTCAGCTAAACCTCTCAGACCTCCTAGAAGAGCAGCGAATACATTCGTTTGAATTGCTTCCTGACGAGTTGACTTAGCGAGGCGAATGCACTCCGCAAAGTGGTCCAACATTTGTAGTCTGAAATAATGAAAAAAACAGTTGCTCTTAAGTTTTCTTGTCTGTACATAACATAAATTTTACATATAAATTTTCCATGATTTTTACCGGTGTTTGTTTGCAACTCTGGGGAATATGAGTCCAAATAGAATGACAGACATGTCGATGACAGCGACACCGAGAGGTAACGGTCCAGGGCATGCTTGATCTGGAGGAAGCGGTTGATACAAACAGCACGGATCGTGTTCTAATGCACCAGAACCACTCGCAGACATTGATGATAGAAGCTGAAAAAATAAGAACAAAGTTAATAAAACAAATGAGGATTGAAAAATTTCTCAAGACAAAATAATTAATTGCATTTATTATATTCAGTCATACAGATTTAAGCAAAAAATAGCAAATACCTTAAGGCCACAAATGAAACTATGGATAAAATAAGTATTGACATAATATGTGTTGTTTTTAACACTTTTTATTTTTGGATGTTATAAGGGGCTGCTTAGCCCGGTCTCCAATCTTCAAATTTCTAGTGAAATCAAATACCTATAATTTGCCACAAGCATCTCTTTTTAATGCTCAGTATACGGTGACCCCCAACATTTGTGAGATGCAATGTTAAACATTGAATACAATTTCTATTAAAAAATAATGATTACACAATAAAATAATCAGATCTTCGTGACTTACACGACAAAATGTTTTAAAATGGCAGAATACCCCTTCACAATAAATTAAATAACACAAGTATAAAAAGATTCACAAAGCATATTACCTGATCTTCCACATCTGCATGGTCAGTATCAGCAACCCTCTCAATACCCAAGGCGGCCAAATCGGGAGATCTGCCTCTTTTATCAGTGGCTGTGTTGGCGGCACTGTCGGCGAGAGCTAGGTCAGCCACCAGAGCTCGGAGAAGAGGGGCGTGGCACGGTTCAGGAGCAGGAGGCAAAAGTGAGAGACAAGAATATAGACGCAGGCGCACCAAAGCTGCAGCCGCTTTCAGACGTTGGCCATGTTGTCGAAGCACAGATTGAATACTGAAAAATAACAGATTTGGTTTAATTGAAATTTTTGATGGCAAACAAGTTTATGGTTATCGAATTCTGAGCAAATGAATGAAAAAATAGTATGCTGTTTTCCATACTTCGTAAGCATGGCTAATGCACTTTCCACGGGTTGTGTTAGTCGACGGGTGACATCATCAGTGGCCAATGTTGGGCAGTGAAGAAGTAAGCTGTGCAAAGCAGAAAGAGCACCAGCTCTGCCTTCCAATGTCACCTAAAAACAAAAAAAAAACAGATGTCGATATAGATATGGAACACATGTAATTTCAAAGACCTTCACAAATTGTTATTGTTTATGCGATAACTTTCCCGATTAAGATTAAGCAAATAGTAAAAGTAATAAAGAAGGTCATTTAAACTTGCTTATAATATTTTTTCTTAAATAAACACAATAAACACCATTTACTTACAGTCGGTTCAAATGTATCCATGCATCTGAATGCCTGGTGATGCCAAAAGGCGAAACCCGGGTCGTTAGTGACTAAACAAAGTTGTAATCGAATCCATCAAAAATATCAAAATCATTACGATCTCCTGCTGTCAATGAATAAAAAAACCTGCAAAATCTGTGATCTCCATTTTCTGGTTGCAGTGTATGAAAATCGGGCAGTTTGTGAACTTTTCAGACAAATGGCATAAGCTACAATATATAAACATGAATAGTTTGAATCCTGTTCGTACCTGCCATGTGAAAGCATCACCTCTAGCCTTCTCAGATTCCAATTCCTTATTGGACCTCGGGAAACTGTTTCTCCACAATAACAACATTCTTGGCAACAAGCCGCGGACAACAGGTACTCCTAGAATATTACATGGGATGTTTATGAAAACAAATTAAATCAATAATAGTCACTTATCAGGGAATTAATTATTGAAACTCTGAGTTCTTTCAATAAGAATACTTTATCGATCCAATGGTCCGAGAAGTACTTTTAAAATTAATAATAATTCTCCATTTACCAATGACCTAGGCTTATTTTAATCATTTTGTGAAGTTTGAATGTTCTTTGGGATACATTTGCATATGTTGATAGTTCAATTATAAATTGATTAATTTTAATATCTATAATCATATCATCATTCAGTGTCGGTTAAGTCCACTAAAAATACTACAAAAGTCTATATATGGTTAGTGCTGTAGTGGAGGATAAACATACAGCGATATACACTGTCAGATGAGAAATAAAACGTTTTTTCAATAAACTTCATTTTCTGTGAAAATTCAGTTTCATTTCTGGAATATTTCAAGTCTGATTGATTCTGGTGGCTGATATGTACAATTTTATTTTGCCTTTATGTATTTAATTGTATGGTTTATCAACTAATAAACACTGTTATTTTATTTTTACTTAAAGATAGAATACAATAGAAAAAAGGATCTAGTTACAACAAATAAATTTTGCTTAAAATGTAACAGCACTGTTTCTCGTAAATATTGAAATGTTGACTTTTTTAACTAGACGCTTCATAATGAAAATCCACAAAGTGTGTGTAACCATGTTACATCTGCGAATTATATGACTACAGCACTGTATATGTCCCACAAAAATAATTCCTTAAAGGCAATGAAAGCTAGTGTTTCACTTCATAAAATCATAATATTTTTTTTAATATGTTAGTCATACACAAATTTCACAATTGGAACAATTGATTCAGTAAAACTAATGTAGGTATTGGAATGAATATCATAATTAAGTAAATAATAATTTACCTAAAGTCATGATAGCTCCAATCAGCAACCAACCAGCATGCGTTCTATTGAGTGAGAGTCGACTGTTTTGACTTGCAGATCGGAGTAACTCTTCGGCAGTATTAAAGATTACTTTGCCCCTGTTATGTGGAACTCCGAGTGGAGATAGACGGACTGCACCCAAAACAGCAGCTAATGCTGCACTATAACCTATAACACATAAAATAATGTGAGAATAGATTAAAAAATATATTTGCAACACGATAATTATGTAGTGAAAAGAATTGACATTTATATACATACATACAATGGCTATCAATTTATGGCAAATAAAAAAAAATTGTGGGAAAAGGATGTATCATACGATTTCTTAATCTTTACAACTACAGTTGAAACTTGGATTAAGAGTAATTTGGTCTGTGAATGGTTTGCATGACAAGCAAAAATTTCTAGTAAATTTTACCTTGACAAATGAGCGAGGTCTTGTAATACGAGAAGATTGTGTTTGAAAACATGTACATATACATTTTTTCAACCAAATATATTAGGAAAGGTTCCTCTTTAAAGTATTGAGGGCAAAAAAAAAGATTATAATGAGTCAACAGATAGAATTTATTCTGTTATTGACTGTAAAAATAGTCCTAAATAACATTGACTCCTCTCTAGTCTACCTCAAACAATCCACGGTTTAATTTACTAGATTTAATTACTAGATTTGATTATTTTATAATAAATTACGTGGAGAAAATGTAAAAAAAAACTAATTATTTTTATGATTTTTGTACAAATTTAAATTACAATTATCTTTGCAATCCATGGTTTGATTCATACAACCTTAAATTTCTAATCAATCTTAAGCCACTTGAAGGAACATAATTAACGTATTAACAATAATTTTAGTACATACTTTCTCTGAACATGGAATAAAATTGAATTATTGAGTTCTTCTCACAGCAATACCTGAGGTGCGACCAAATATTGGCTTCTCTTTTAACAGTGTGATTATTGGAAGCTTCCAATTGAAAGATACAATATGGACAATAAGAATATAAGACTAACTGATTAATGCAGTAGAATTCATTATTTTATATTGCGGCTGAAAATGAAAATATTACCTGAGATAGCTTCTGGGCTCGTCCTCATTGTTTCAATAGCATCAACGCATCTGTCAATGAGAGGAGTGATATGTGTTGGAACAGCAACACAAATGCACCGCAAGCACCATGCGGCGCCCAGTCTTGCAGCATGACAAGGATGCACCAGCACCTAGAGATTAATATTGAAATTTGTTTAGTAAAAGTTTTGTCAGGCAGAAAGTTTATTTGTTTTTACATAGGCTATCGCCTAATTAATTTTTGAAAACTAAGCTCCAATGTTATAAATGTTAACTCAATGTCTGGCAAATTTCAGATGAACGAGACTCCCTTTCCTGGGAAGAAATTTGTTTGAGATAAATATTTTCATTTTTTGGCAGTTAAGCCAACATAATAGCTTATTTTACAAGTTTATTAATTTACTGTAGCAAGTTTGATCTCTGGCTGGTCAATTTCATTTAATGAATAAGTAATTTATGTCAATCTAAATCCAAGGGCTTGCAATGTTTACAACTATTTATATCTCATTCTCTTTTCAGCCCTGCTTCCTAATTTTAGCCTGCATGATTTAAAGGGTTACAAACATAGTGAAACAATTGTTAGTCTTCTTAGCGTTCTTTCATATTACAAAGATATACATATTATATATTTTTAGTAACACATATCAAAAATTATACTTACAGCGCTAATGGCTTCAATAATATTCAGGGACTGGTCTGTTAAAAGATTCTGTGCAGCCGTGCCAAGTCCCAGCATCAAGTTACCGATCTCCATCAAACCACAAACCAACAAATGTTGACTGAAAAGAGTTTCTTGGTTGCAATCCTTCGCATTTTCAGGGTTGAAGTCAATACTGTTCATCTGTTTTACAATTATTTGAACAATTTCTTTACATGCTGATGCCTGAGCTTTCTCCCCGAGCATTTTACCAAGCACACTTCTCAGGATGAAGTTGATGCATTTTCTGGAGTAGACAGCGTCCACGTGTGAGCTTGCAGCTTTAGGATTGGCCACTAAGTCAAGAATATGCATCAGTAGTGTTGTTAAATTTCGTTCCAACCATAAACCTCCCATCGACTGCATGAATATGACATATGCCTGTAAAGGAGAAAGTGTTATTATTTATAATTTGTTTTAAAAAACATTTTTCCATATTATAATATCTTGTATAATTTTGAGAAATAACTTTTCCAAAATATATTACACAGATTTTTACAAAATGCTTCAGCCATTAAATGATATAATTTACATTATTATTAAGTATATAAACCTTTATAAAAAACAAAGAAAAATTGATCATGTTTTGCAGTACTGCGAGAAAGAACACAAAATGCGATTGGGTTTCAGAAAATGACTACAACTTTCTTTCTTCTTATATTTATATCTCTATAATGCATTCCTTTTTTTCTCCTATTGTTATGAATAGTATTAATTTGTGGATGGAAAAACTTGAATCTAATGTAATTTAAAAATAGTATGACTATTTAAGTACTATTTCATTATGTACTATTTCAATGTAAAATGTATGAATTTATTTAGAGGATCTCTGTCATTGTATATAATATCAACTTTTGTAACTTACAAGTCAGTAACAGTTGTAGAGATCATTACTATATTAAAATAAACGCCCATCATATCTTACATGAGTTACTCCAACTCTGACTTCTCTATTTACTCCAGAACCAGCTTTGATGATCTCCCCTTTCAAGAAAGAACTTCCTCCCCTTAAAAATCCACCCATAAGTATGCTTAAAGCTTCTTCCAATGATGTTCCACCTTTGGATGTTTTGCTTAGTTGGGCTGTAAAGAAAATAAAATTTATCATTACACATTTATTTGTATGTCCGTCTGAAACTCATTTATATTATAAGTATAAAACTGTGAAATATGAAAGTCTTTTATGTTGCGATATTTTTTATTTGGTGTACTTTTTTCTTTTATCCATGTCCACTCACAATGTGAATTAGATGACTTTCAAATTGAGGTATCTCAACACAAGATTTTCTATGAGAATTGCTTGTTACTCAGTAGCTCGAGAGAGAGGGCTAGGACAGGACTAGTGGTTAGGTAAATGCTCTCACTACACCTCGTTATTTTAGGATTGGAAAAATGGGAGGGTAGTTTTTGACATCACAAACACTCACGTCTTCGAACAGAAATCAATTTAAAAAAATGCTAATTGTACTGCACTTGAACCTGTGAGATCTGTCACACAAGCCAACGATGTTGACTACTGCATCACGGACCCAACTTTACTTTAACTGTTTTAGATTTTCGAGAGTAAATTTGTGAGCCAATAAAAACACTATAAATATTATAGACAAGATGGAAGGATCAGATATTTTAAAATGTATCTGCTATTGTCTATTGTCAAATCAAATTCTAACATCGATTAATAGAGTCAAGTAGTTTATTAGTCTATATTTTATTTCATTAAAATATTTTTTGTTATAGAACTAAGTCACATCCAAGAATTTTGACAGATGGCACTGCCAACCGGTAATTTCTTTTTTGAAAATGTTCAAAAGAAATGTGCAATGTTACCTTGATTAGCAGCACCTTTTGCAGTAAGGCTAGCTAGTTCACCAGCTTGAGTCGCTGCAATCAACGATCCTAATAATCCAGCCACTGAACACCTAAACAAACAAAAAAAAAATATTATAAAATGAGAAAGAAGCATGAACTACTCTTATATGAAAATTGATAAATATACTAACCTCACTTCATAGGTGCTACCATCGAATGCCCGAAAACAAAGAGCAGCCATATTCTCCAGCTCCGAGGTATAAAGAAATGGGGCATATTCAATCATTGATAGTAGACAACCCGCTGCTGCACATCTGACCGGCATTGATCTATCTGTCAGACATTGACGGGCTGCTTTGTATATCTCTTTGTGGACATTTGAGATTGCCGTACCCATTCCACAACATACCTAAAAAGACAGAAATCAAAATATACTAATAATAATCACATTCAATCGGGATAATATCTGTTTTCCACTGTACATGTTTATCTACAGAATTAAAACATTGATTAGTTATGCGTTACATTTTATCAAAAAAACGGACGCTATAAGATTAAAAATTGATAGTTTAGTCAAATGCATTTGCAATAGAAAACGCTTGCATGTTGATTAAGCATACTGTAACAATATTTATGGTTCAAAATGAATTGTAAAAGTTACATTAAAAATCAATACCAAAAAGTAAGTCATTGTAATAAAATATTTCTGTTGGAAATAATTTAAATACAATCAAGAATACACCATCAATTAAACATCAAAAGGAACAGTATCATTATCCTTATAAGAGACAATAAAAAAGTGCAGTGATAGCATTATCCAAAAACACAAACTAAATATTCAAAATAAATCTTTTGGTTAAGCGTTGAATGCAATAGACAGAAACACTTTTCAAACTGTCAAACTGTCTCCAGCGCAAGCGGAACGCTGTAGTCTAAGTTTTCTCTTGAGATTTTCCATTTAATTCCAGGCAGTGAACAAAACACATAATATGTCGTCTCAGAGGTAACAGTAAAAGCAAACGTATAAAGTTTTATTCGCTAGAGTAGTTTGTTTTACCGGTAGACCACACCTGACATGCAATAATGTACGTACGACCTATATTGGAAGTGGCCTAGTTAAGATCTGTTACTTAAACTTACTATGGATAAAGGTAAACTGGCCTGGAAGAAAAGGGCAGAACCTGTTATAGAAATATTTGCATATTATTTTCCAATTTCCTGTAATTAAATTTTATTTTATTTTCTAGAAATGTGGGCAAAAGAGATAAAATAACTGAGCATTGTTTCAAAATGATTTTAAGCAAATCTTTGAAATTTATTTACAATACCTTTTCAAGGGTGTTCATAATTTCTATCCTGGTTTGGGATTCGGCACTTTTTAGGGATCTTATAAGAATGTGAACGGTTTCTTCGTAACTGCGTCCCATCATCCGGCCCAGTTTTTCATACATACACCCAACGCAGCTGATGGCAGCCCTAATAAAACAGTATACATTATTGATTGTGGCAGTAAGAGGAGCTGAAGAAGGTGAAAGTAAATAATTATTAATTTTTACCGTAATTAAAAATCTGAAAATTTTACATGTCAAATTTATGAACATAAATGGAAGAATAGTAATATTCATTTAATGCTGTGATCATTTTAATCACAGAACATATGTATGCTTGAGAGTGTTTATTACCTCTAGGTGCCAGTAATTAAAATAATACGGCAGTTTAATATGTAATATTTAAAAAAAACAATCAAAGTTATTTTTTTTTAACAAAATTATAACAATCCAGGAAAGATAAATTGGATAAAGATATTTAACCATATATAATATTTTTAATTGATAAAAACAAGATTGCGAAGAAAAACAACATTGTATTTTAAAGAAATAATAACTGATGAAATAATTTACAGTCTAGTGGGCAAGAAGCTCGGTGAGTCATCTTTATTCTTGAGGATGTCATTGCACTTGTTGACCGTATCGAAAAGCAGGAATGTATCGCCCACGGAGAAGAGCGTAGCCAGACACCGTGCGAGTAACTTCCTGGTTGGGGGTCCGGGACCTGCCCCTTCAACTCCATTACCGCTGACCAGTCCTGTCAACTGTGCGACCAGCTTCTGTTGGCATCCCTTGATGTCAGACTATAAAGAAGAAAGAGAAACATTACAATTACTTCCAATAAAAGAAGAATATAATAGAAATTTAACAGTCGACAAGGCACTCCAAGCTTTGAAATGCTTGTGCTAAATCCTAACCAGCATATGTATATCGTTCTGCCAACTTTTTCTGAGTGGATAATGAAAGAAAGATAAAGTTCGGAAAGGACTAGTAGTTAATACTCTTTTCACGCATTCTATAGTATGTTTTACGACGGTGTTTTATATGAAATATCCAAATAACAATTTTGATGTACAGTAGAACCCCCAATTACACTACCCCGAATTACGCGCTGGCTTGAAATATTCGCTGCAAATCCCCCAATTGCACGGTCACATTCCATTGTCGAAACTACGAGACGGTTGTCTGTGCCGCGCATACAGTCAAATGTTGGGTAGCGTCTATGTATTCAACACGTGCCAGGCTATACACTTATAGCGGGCGACTGTCTATGTGTGGGATTTTGGTGCGCTTTGCATTTCATCACTTGGTAACAAAATATTTCGTCAATATTTTTTTCTTGCAAAACTAAGGAAAATCTTAGTTTTGCATTTTTTTGAGGAAAAAACCAAATCCCTAATTTTGTATGAGATTCACACCCCAAATTACACTACGCCGAATTACACTGTCCGGACTTTAGTGTAAATGGGGTTTTTACTGTACTGATATTATGATCCCGACTAGCCATATTTCAATAACATTATTTAAAAAAAAATTGTAATACCGGTATTGATATTTTCAAATGAATACATACTGTATAAAAGGTTTTATCGTGAATTTGGCATGAGTTAAAAATAAATCACTTTAAAATTAACGTTACGGTATTGAAATCAGTAAAGACGGGAACAAACCGAAATTATGACAAGGATAGTTTTGTAAAATTGAAAGCTCTTAGTAACAAAAAGCGTACAGGCAAAAAGCCACTTACTGTTTTAAACAGCGTGAGTAAATGATATGGGTTATGTACTACCTGATTAAGTTCTCGCGAAAGTTTTCGAAGCGTAAATAAGTTTGATTAATCTGTTTTTCCACCTGCATATTTTTTGTGGATAAACAACAATTTAAGCGACAAGTGGCCGCCAAGCACCAGTTTCTAGATTAATAATTTCATGGAACTTTTATACGATAGTAAAATTCCGCATGCAAATATATATCGGGGTTTAAGCGGGAAAAGAAGGAGAGGCATAATGCAGAATTTCGTTTATATTAACCGAAGCATTGAATACCTTGAAATTGTCTTGTCTTGTTGCCAAAAGGGCATCAGCAAAATTCGTCTCGTAACTAAATTGCAGATTTATATACACGCGAGTAATTTTATTTTAAAAAATGTCAAAATTTCCTCGTCATATTTTCATACTTGTATTTGAATATTCTTACGATAACTGCTGCATTCAAAATAATGTTTTTCCGTAACAAAAACATCTTAAAGTAATAATTAATGTGTGAACTGGCGAAATGACTTAAGTTGTTTAATTTTCAAATATTGATTAAACCACAACATCAAAAAGTTGTTTAAAAATCGCAATGAAATTGAACGAACGAATATGAACAAATCAATATTTGTTTTTACAATATGCTATCCTAAAAAAAATCTAATTTACGTTTACATGTGTTTTGTCAATAACGACCCGGCTTTCGCCTTACGGCATCTTCAGCCATTAGAGTGCACAGATTTATTTTAAATTATCAGTTCAAGTCGAAATTCGGTTCGTAAGTACAGACAAGACAAAACACATAAATATACAAAAATTGAATGATTCATAGTTGATTTTCAATAAACTTCGGTCGAAAACCTAAAATTAATATTTAATTTACACATTTGATTAATAAATCTTGTTACAACATATGGCTCTGAAATTAAAAGTTTATGTAAAAACACATTGAACTTTCCGGAGTCTGGCGTAATCCGTAATGACCAGAAAATGCGTATTTATTATATGCCCGTTGTTGTAAATAATTAGAAGGAATTGTGAACCTCTCACAATTGAATATCGAGTAACGCAGCGGTTTCCAACCTTTATGTTACTGCGCATCTCTTTGAAGAAAAGAATATCTTCGCGCCTCCCCATCTTTTATTTCATATAATAATAAAGACACGTTTTAAAAGGTAAATAAATATTTTGGGCTGTTCGCGCCTCCCCGGTTGGAAATCGCTGGAGTAACGTATTCATGAAACATATTACAATTCACAGCTCGTTTGTATTATTTTACTGCTCTGAGTAAAAAATCGTCAATAAATAGGGTGCATACAAAACTCGCTATCATTGTTTAAAATTAAATTTTGTCTTTTAACAAAACGATATCCAGTCAATATATATTCAATGATTTAACAGTACTATTAATTTATATGTCACTGTAAATAATAAAAACATTGTTTGATTTTATTCTTAAGACCCACAGCTCACCGTTTCTAAATGATATATACCTAAAACATAAAGGCATTTTCACACCTGGTGCAAATATCCCAATGTCAATATTTATGTCGCCCTTAAGGACAGGTGAAATATTACTTAAGGGGGAAAATAAAATACACCTTGCATCGGTGGGTCGCGAAATCTTCCGGCATTTTCCTCACTAGGACTGCATTTTGCGAGGGCAAAACCGATAAGCTTCGCAAATCCGATTTACGAGTTTGTTCTCCTCGGTTCCGCGATATTGTAATAGCGTCTCGTTTCAGTTTAGGTTTTATTAGACGCGGATTTGTCTTACTGTTATTACACATGTAGAAGATAATAATGAAAAAAAAAATACCGCTGAAAACCAAGTAGCTATATGTCAAATAAAATTCTTAACTTTGCCAATCAAACGGTGTTTATATGAAAGAGACATTAATCAACGCTTATCAAATTTTCGAATGGAAGTGACTTCAAGACAAAAATACGTAAAATCAAATATTTACTCGCTCAAAATTACTGAGAAGATATGAAAGAGAACAAAGCTCGCGATTTTCTCTCGAAATAGGATCTAATAAAAAATGATTGTATTCAAAAGGCTGTCGAAATATATTTCGTTTAGATATTAAAATAGAAATAATTTTTAAACCCAAGCGCATTATAAATCATTATAAGATAAAACATATAAATAATCAAAACATATAATTCTCTTCTAATTTTACCTTAGTGATTGATGGACAATGATCGACATAATAAAGAAGGTAGTTTTATGCATCTGTTTTGTTTTTAGATAAATTAGTTTTGCTTAATTCCATTAGTACGTAAACTTTGCATACAAGCGGTGATTAACTAGTCGTACGTATACTGTTTGAGAAGAAATCGTAAAGGTAAGAAACGTATGCCCATAAACAAGAACATATATAAGCTTAATTGACATACTTTTTCAAAACTATTTTGGCCACATGTGCACATGATGTTATTCACCTTAACTCGTATTATACCAAAAATAAAAGAGTGGATGAAATGTAACACAAACTTTATCAACATAAATATTTATGTTTAGTAAACATTTATCAAGTTTAATAGTTCATTTATCAAACATTTAATAGTTGACATTTATCAAATACTATATTAGAACCACAGCTCAAATGGATCGGCAGAAACAGGTACGCAATCGTTTAGAAAGTGATTATTTACCCCCGTCTTAAATATACAATATATTACTACTGGCTTTTAAAATATTACAAGGGGCGGCGCTATAACGGTCACTGTTCAAAATAAAATAAGACGTGAAAACGCTCCGAGGAAATTCATTAATTTTCAAGGAATATTTCCATACAATAATTACAAGCACAGGTGGCAGTTCTAATCTTATTTGTGATGAAAATTAAGAATGCATTGTAATGCAACATTATTATTGTTTCCTGAAGAGAGCTTCTTATTTATGTTTTTTTTATGTGAATAAGGTACAAATGTGTATGAAATTTGAAAAATCTAAATGCTAAAACGCCAATCGAGATATATAATAGACAGAAAATCGTAATCGGCAATTTACAAATTTTACCGAAAGTTTTTTTTAAAATACTCTCGTACTAAGTTCGATAGAGGAATTCCATAAATGTGGTTAGTAAATAGTAACACATGGTCAGTGCCTAGCTTGCATTATACGAACGACTTTCAGTTCTCTACTCTAGATCAGCGTTTCTCAACCGGGATCCACGTGAGACAAACGATAATACATCAAAACGCTAAAATTCACAGGCCCTAAAAAATATCAGGCGAATGAGATAACACCCTAGGCCAGGGGTCGGCAACCCGCGGCTCGCGAGCCGCATGCGGCTCTTTCTATGTAAAGTTGCAGCTCTCCAGTTCCATATGAAAAAAAAATATTTACCCTTTAAAATTATTTATCTAGAGTCGTGCTTGAAACTTAAAACAACAAGTTATAAGCCAGATTTAATCGAACTTTCAAAAGACACGCCAAACCAATGCTCTCATTGATGTAATTACATATGTATCTATATTTGTGTTTTTAAATGAATAAATATTATTCCGTATTTTAAGGCGTTTATTTTAAATCAACATTCTACATTAAATACACGATATTCAGCTAATACATGATACACAATGCACGATTTATATATATATATAACTATATATGTATATACGTATGTACATATTAGTAAATACTATAATATTGAAACGAAAAATTTTAGTGGCTCTTTAAAAACTGGGAATTTTTGTAAATTGTAACTTTTGGCTCTTCCGATTTATTAGGTTGCCGACCCCTGCCCTAGGCGATATTGGACAATTATTGGTTTAAAACGCAATTTACCTAGTTGTGTCGCTTAAGATTTTTTGCCGTTGTAGATATTTCTTGTCAAAACATCTAGGATTAAAAAATCTTCGATTTTTTCAATAGAATATTACTTATATAAAATTATATTTGATAAACCTTGCTATGTTTAGTCCGACGATGCTTCTCAAAGAAACAAAACACATTTTGCAATAACAAAGTTATCAAATTTATTTTATTGTTAAAAATGAACATCCGCAAAGTTATCGCCGACTCCATCTAAAATGCGTGTTTACGTGCAACACTGTTCTACTAAGTAATATTTATTTTTAAGATTTATTATTTTTGACCTATTTTTTTTCGTAATGAAAAATTTAATGTCGCCTTCGGTGGATTTCTGCCGAATTCTCACTTAAAAAAAGTCTGCCACGCAACAGCCCTAAACTGAGTTGTGAACGGTTTAGCGGCACTAAGTTATTCGTGGGCGTTTATTGTTTAGTGTCCAATGGCAGTAAAACAAATCGAACTCTTCTATTGTCGCAATAAACACGTTTTATTTACATTAGACCCATGTAACACCAGACCATCACAGTAAGACGTCGCAAAACACCGATCAATGTAAATTTGGCTACGCATTAGCATTTTCCGAGCATATTGGCAGTGGTGAATTGATTTGTATAATAAAAACCGAATAATATTTAACAAAGAGAATGTATTATCCTTTACAAAAGAGAATATCATGTAATTTATTCTGTAACCACATTTTTACAATACTTAGTACTGTCAATCTTAAGCAACCCTATGCAAAATAATGCTTACAATTGTAATTATGTGTTTGTCGAAAAATCTTGTAAAATAACACGTGAACAAACGTTTTCTACAATAAGTATGAAAAAAAACTCCATACAATAAAACACTAACAATTAGTTCTGATATCTCAATTATAATTATGCTGGGCCCAAAAAAAAACTAGACAGTATCAACAGCGCAGTTTTCACACTGTCGGTGTGCAACCGGTGCATCAATATTTATTACAAATTCCTATATATTATTAAAAATATTTTTTTACAATTATTTCTTGATTGCAGATTACATAAAATTATAAATAACCTAATTTTTAAAAATCCGTATATAGAAAAATAAACAGATAATATTCGAATATTATTTGAACTACACAAAATATGTACAGATACCAACGTGTTCTTTTTAACCTGAAATTTTTGATAAAAAAGGAACGCCATTATTTTATTTTTTAAATATTGTTTTGTTTGTTGACAAAGCGTATACAAGATAATTTACCCAGATACCTAACGCCTCCCGTCTGAATTCATTTTCCTTTAATGGTCTGAAAACATCTGCGAAACCACTAAATATAACCAGTCCTACCAACCGCCAATTGTAGAAATATTCATATTATTTACAATGTGACAGTGGCAGCGAGAGAAGGGTTTGTACAGCCTGTCATATCGATATTCTAGATCTTTAACGAACACGCTGCGGGCAACTTGAGAGCATGAAGTACTTAAAAAAAACAGCAATAATCATTAAACTAAAATCATTTATGTCGCATATTATGTACATGGTATACATATTTCCAAAAAAGTATTATACATACTACGATTTGGTATAAATAAATTTACATTTATACAAACCAACTCATCGGATTATTAAATTACAACACTGCGTTTATTTAGCTGATGTTAAAAAATTTAAAATTAAGTCTATTGACTGAGGGTGCTTCGTTGAATTTCGATGGTACATAAAAAAGATTTTGAAGGGTTATTATTGTAGTTCTTCGTTTTATCACATCATCTTCGATATTTAGTATCTCGAAATGAGTTCATCAGTGTATCCTTAAAGGACTGGTGATGAAGAGAAGCAAAACCTTCAAAATATTTCATTGTTACTAAACATGTTTTGTTTCTAAAATTTTTGTAAATGAATGACAATTTTTAAATGTGTAGCCAAACATGGCTTTGTCAGTCTTTTGAAATATTTTTTGTTCAAGCACTGCATAATTTTCCACAAAGATAGAATAAAAAGGCAAAATACTAGGGTTCATATATTATATAAACGCTTGGATTTTAAACCTTGATATTTGAACAAATAAATACGCTTTGTCCAGGGTCTGTTATTTTTCTCCAAGGAAAATAACTAAATGCCGTTACACAAAACGTTATTATTTAGACAAATTTATTACGGATTTTATGTTGGTATTAAATCATACATTGTTATGAAGAATACCGATAAACTTTATTTTAATATTTTCACAAAAAACATCGCCATATTTCAAAAATTGTTTTATCGTTTGTTTTATTTATTCTGAGATCAACGGGGAGAGCCTAAATTAAGAATATTAGATATAAAAAATTGTGTTTAGTTAAATTTCGCTAATTTTCCTGTCTGGTAGCACAAAAGGCCTGTCTCGAACATATAGATAAAATAACGCAACCACAGAACAATTTTTGCACACTCGGTGGCGACTTTGATTTTGTCATACTAAAATAACATTTTGTATAATTTATCAGTAATCAGTTTTCTTAATGTGCGATTAAATGCGAAAGTCAATTTTGCAATAAAAGTTTATGAATGATGATATTTTTTTAACAACATTAAATCATTTTCGCGAAAAAAAAACGATAGACCTCGGATATCTAACCTTTGACCATTGTCCATTTCAATTAGTCAAAAGATTAATATCAAAATATATTCCATCGCAAAGTTATAAATAGTTTCAATCCTTATTTAGGTTTTGTTCTCTTTATATGTAAATGTATTTTAAAAAGTGGTATAAATTTCCGAAATCACGTTTTCATTCATATTTTGGATAGGCTTTAGGATAAGGGTTGATATTTTTTTAAAAAGGTTACACTTTAAACACTGGGTAAAAATCGTCCAGTGATTAAAAAATCAGAAGTAACCATTTTGAATTTTTAATATATCTTATTTCTTCTTTCTACCTTCCCCTTTTTGACTATTCTAACATGATAATATGTAAACCAAAAAAAAAAGTTCTATCCTTTCTTATAATAGTATAAATATGACGGTTATGAAAATTTTCATAAGTAAAAGAAGCCACGCATTTTCAAATATGTTTTAAAGTTTTTTTTTAGAAAACATCGTAAATATTTTATTTAAAAAAAAACTGTTTCCTACATATGTTATGTATTAAATATATGTTTTAGATGTTTAGGTTACGGACGGTTTTTTTAGTTATAAGTTAAACTATATCATAATTGAATATATGTTTGAATGATGCTTGTAATAAACATGACCAACATGCTAGTATATCAAGTATAATGCTTGAAAACAATGAAATATACAATATGTTAAGAAAAATCTTTATCCAACTACCCGTACATGGAAAACGGTGTGTTTCGTAGCCGAGCCGAGCCGAAATGTAATGTTGATTTATTTTAGGTTTTAAAGTAAATTTCGTGTTCAATACGAATAGAAAAAAGCCCGTTTATCTTGGATGAAGGTTGGGAGCGTGTTAACGAAGTTAACATGAAATGAAAAAAAAAACGAAACAAAAAGCCTAAGCGAAGAGAAAAATAAAATAACAGGGATGAAAGGCGAAATATGATTTCGTCGGGGTCTTCCGTCATCAAAAAGAGAATATCGCGTCTGTTTTTAATATTGTATTTACATTTTTCCCTCGCAATCTACGTATATGAATATACAATAGAAATATGAACGTATATAAATAGCACGCTAAAAATAAATATTTACGTAAATAATACATACATGTATTGTTTCATTGTAATCCCTTTTAATCAAATCAATTAGTATTTATGAGAATCCCTTGATGTACCTCAACTGAGAGGTCAAAGGTGATCGCATGGCGAATTCACGTTATTCACGCTTGGACGGTGACATTTTCGTCTTCTCGGGTGGGAGGGGGTTAAAGTACCTCCAGAACAATTCAGAATCTAGTAAGTGCAAGCTGGTACAAATATTTCTAAAATAAAAGCTATTATAAACTAACAAGTCACCCGAGTACAAATTATCATTCAAAATACCCGAGAAATAAGTCGTAACTATTTGGTCAACATACGTGTTAATATGTAGATAGAACAGTATTGGACGTGAATGATCACATACCAATGTTGGAAAAGATTGCATTTATTTGGCAAAAAAATTCCAGCAATATCGACTTGTATTATGCGTGCGACACAATCACTTACTACAAAAGAGGGCTAGAATATTAAGAGCAGCACAACTTGTCACTAAATGCATGTTAGACATAACGCGCAAGGACAGAAAGGAGAAGTAATCAAAAAGAGACTAAAGTGGCCAAGATGGTTGGACGATTTCCTTCTCAGAAGAAACATAGTTTTCGATAAACAAAAAAAAACTCTATTGATATAACAGAAACGTATAATATAGTATTTTTTATAATAAAACATGTTTTATACTATAGATCAGTTCAGGTTTTGCTCATCGCAGCATTATTACCGGATGAAAGAAAAATCCAGGTTTATTAATATAAAATTGAATGTGACTCATACTGCCGGATCAATAAAATACGCTAGGGGGTGGAAATTCAATTTGAGAATATAGGTCCAACATAATAAAATGAGACATTTCAATAGAAATAAATAATTTATAATGTGTCGATTTTCTGTAAACTTAATTATATTTTTCACTAATACAGATATAGAGAAGTTGCGATCATTGATTGCATGTAAATTGGGAGGTGGTCATCCTCCTAGATACGCCAATCGTTGAGACTTATGACAACGTTGTCACAGTAAATTTTCAGTATTTTTTCAGTCGCTAAATATTGATCCAACCCTGTAAGAGTGTAAGTGATTGGTCAATGCTCTTGAAAATTGTCCATGTTGACTATTGGGTCACGGTGTCAACTGGTCTGAATCGCCTAATTTGCGCAAGTATGTACGCACCATAATAAACCAATTCCTATCAAGATGAAACATTATTAGTTCATATGCTTCACATAACAAGGATACATGGTTAACAAAATATTGAGTAGACTTCTTGCCATTGCATATTTAGTATCTACGCTTGTTTTCCAAAAACAATTATTGATTACGAAGAATAGGGTGAATATAACAGTTCGTAGCGTTATACGCTAAGTATATTTGAACAAAATGGCATTGAATCGAGATTTCGCCTCGTAACGATGTTGAGACAATGAAGCGGTTTACAAGTAAATCTTTTTATAGATTCATTACGAGTAAAACGGATTTTTAGCCGACATTTAATAATACCTTCGTTGTACAGAATAAATATTCTTTTCGCGTAAACGATTTAATACACATGTTGCTAGAAAAGATTTTTTTGCATTGGTGTACCAAATACAGCAATCGTTTCAACCTTTTTCGATAGTTCACTCAATCAAGCAACCGTTTCTCAAAGTATAGATAATTTCTTGAACATTATATTTTTGAAAGTGCCTTATGAAATAACAGACAAGCGGTATATAATACAAAACTCTTAGCTGTGCAATAAAAGCCATTTTTAATGTTCTGTATAAAAAATGTGTAACTTCAGAAAAGTTTAACATGAAAATATGAAAACACTTCAAACAGTAATGTAAATAATAAAAAAATAAAAGATTTTTAGTACTTTTTCCACTTAAAATTTATTTGATCAGGACCGGTTTCGCTCCTCGCGAGCATTATCAATTGACAATAATAATTGACATCATTTGTCACTTATATTTATTGATGATTTTTTAATTGTATGTCATAGGTGTTAAGCATTTTAATTTTGTGTAATTATAATGTAATTTGTAAATCCTTTTCATTGTTAGTAGTTGCTTACACCTTTTTATTTCAATTTAACTTGTATAAATAGCACTGTGTAATTTATTTTTCTTATCAGTTGATAATGCTCGCGAGGAGCGAAACCGGTCCTGATCAAATAAATTTTAAGTGAAAAAAGTACTAAAAATCTTTTAGTATTTTATTTATTTGCATTTACATTACTGTTTAAAGTGTTGACAGTGAACACCTTAAAAGTGATAAATGTAAATAGTTTACGACTTAACTGTTGGAAATCAATTAGATAGTTACTTAAATTTTAAGTAAGACGAATAGCTTCCTTGTATTAAATATATTTTCGATATCATTTCCCCCCCAAACACAACTTGTTTCATCAATTTCAGAAGTATTGGCATTCTTGTATCTTCCCTCTCTCGGCGCACAGTAGGAGAAAAAATCTCACCACATCTTATTAATTGAGCTCTTGAGAAGTGAAGTGAGGACAAGAAGCAAAAATGTGAAACATCTCTATTGGACTTCACATCAAATCACGCACAATCGATTGTAAGTACAATCACGTATTTACTTCGTGTTTTAGTGGATTGCATATGTTTATTTTAGGAAGAGGACAATATTACGTCACTAAGGTCACTTCACTTTTACGATACTTTAAGACCATTAGAATATTATAACGTATCTAACTCATTTTTTTCTTAAAACATCACTTGGCTCACATCACTTCTCATGAGTTTAATTGTAATAAGTAAAGAAAAATAATTAATGATGTGATTAAGAAAAACACAATATTCTTTTGAACTTATTTCCACTTTTATTTATCAAGATCAGGACCGGTTTCGCTTATCAGTTGATAATTCTCACCATGAGCGAAACCGGTCCTGATCTTGATAAGTGCAAGTGGAAATAAATACAAAGGAATATTGTGTTTTTTTTAAATATAATGCCTTTCCACCAAGTATTGCCAGTGAACACCCTAAAAATGTATGTGATATAAATAAAAATACTACGAAAAAGTCACAAGATGCAAAACATATATCACACATACTAACACAGGCAATGTTATAACAAAATTTAAAATTTTAATTAAATGCTCAAAATTATTTTTCAGAAAATTACCACTTCTCAATCCATTAAAAATATCAGTTTTACGGTATTTTTTGCACGATTATTGAATGGTACCTAGTTTTAATAGTTCAACATAGGAGGATTGACCAATGCGGACATTAATATCGGGCACGTGCGCTACTGCCCCGTCGAGGTGTATTCGCCGAACATGTTTGCTTACAAGAAAATAATAATGGCAACACAAATGCGGAGGTGATTTATTTTACCGGAAAATGTGATTTCCTACAAAATATTACATTAAAACGAAAAACATAAATCCTCTAAGGAGATGGGACCTGCACGGAGCAATATAAATGTCTAACCTTGACAGAGATATTTCTAACAGGGTGGCCAGATACCGTGGAAAATGAAATTGTATGAAATGAACTTGAGAGATGTTTTCATAGATGCTTGTACTTACGTATATTTCAAAAGTGTTTTGAGCCGATTTTAGCTACAACTTAAGAATAATAAGTGACCATATGAAAAACTTGCATGCTGATTAATCGAGGACATGGTAGAAATAAAATGAATTTAAAAAAGCATAATTATTGAATAAGTACGATCAGGACTAGTTTCACTCACAGAATAAGCTTAGAAAAAGGAAAATCTTACGAGGATATTATGGTAATTATTTATGAATGAAAGGTTTATTAAAAAATATATGTAAATGAATTTACAGAATCATTAATCGATTCAAAATCGGTAAATGGATTACTAAATAATAATTTTTATTATTTTTGTCTGATCAGTAATAAATCATTAGTATATGTATATATATTTACCTCAGACGAAAGGGAAAAAAGAGCTTTCACTATTCCCCTGAGAGGATGAAAAGACAAGCCACACAACAAATAATTTGTTCAAAAAGATTTCTATTCTTCCATTCTTTATAGTACTCTTCCATCAGCTAAAAACCTTAAATTCTTAAGGGAAACCGATGTAGATGATATTATATATTTGTGAGTTACACGATGAATATTGTGATTTATTTTTTCAAATAGTTAAATCGCATTAAACCACCCGTTTTCAATAAGAATAAAGATTTTTTTTTTAGTTCGTAGACTTAAATTAGTAATTTATCAATACAGATAACATAGATTAATTTTCTTTTACATCCAAAGCAATATGAATTTCAAATTAAAGTTTGAAGAAAATCACGAAAAAAGTGAAAGATGAACATTTATTTAATATTTAAATATTTATTTGAATGATTGCAAATGTATCTGTGAATTTTCAATGGTATATTGCGGTACAAGGCGTTTTATTAAAAAGGTAAATCCCAAAAGTCATCTAGGCTCGGTTCATTTATGGCGAAAAGGGCATGAGGAATCTGATAAAATATTCAATCGTATCGAGAACAAATAGCCATCCCTTCGCCCCTCCGTCGAAATATTTCCACCCCGTCATCTGGGGGTGAAAACAATGATATCATAAACTATGTCACGCGAACGCCCAGAGCAATGAAGCAGGGCTATTGAAGTATTCTTTGTGTGTAAAATATATATCAAACTTTTCTAACCAATTGGTCTAAACAAGGTAAGACTATAATATATGTTTTGCCAAAACTGGTTGACTTCAAGCGACAAAAAGAACAATAAAATCACTCGACTTATTTAGAATTTTGTAATATTTTTTTTAATTGATATTTATAATCTTTGATACGTTTGTCGGGTGGGACTGGAATGGTTAGGCGATTTGGCGATGAAAATAAACATAATAGCTGTCATTTTATATTAGATACGAATGCATTTTCCTGTCAAAATTGCAATTTATGTAAAAAAAAATGTATATTTTATCTTTATATTTTTTTTCTTCGATTCTTTTAAATATATACTAATTTTAATGTATTGTGTTGACTTAATTTAAAAATTATTGACTTAATTTAAAAATGTAAAAAAAAAAAATTTTTCGAAACCCCAAAAATTTTCAAAAATCATACCCGTCTTTTTCGAATATATATATGTAATTCGGTCCATAACCAAAGGTTTAAGGTTAATTGAAACAACTTCCTAATCCTTATTTTTTTTTTTGGTTTAATTATTTTCATAAGCGGCTGACATCTCAACAAACACGGTATAGAATAAAAACTAAAACAAAAACAACCATAAACAAGATCTCCCATATAAAATTTTAAAAACCAACTATTGATATTTGACTTAGCTATAAATTGAACCAGGTTCCTTCTGGCAGTTATGTTGAGCTTTAACCACTTAAGCAACGACGAATATAGTATGCAGATTGCTGAAAATAATAAATTTTGGCAATGCTGTCAAAATTCCTGGCGTAATATAAAAATCTACCCTTACGGGGTCTCCCCGGCGCGTATTTCGCAATATCCCCGTGGGGACCCCGCAGTCTTTGGCGGTCGTCAGTATGCGCGCAGCGAAACAAAAGAACCAACCCCAAACACCTCCAACTACTCGATAGAAAAGGGTGTTTTCCCGCTGCACAATGTTTACTGCAGTCAATATTGGCATCACTGATATTTTTCGAGAATTTGATAATGAAAAATCTAGAATTAAAATTGTATGTCGTACTGCAATCATGCCTCAATTCGTATTCATGCATAAATTATCTATATAAATCTATATACTCCTTACTGATTGTATACTGCAATATATGTAGTAGCATCATACAAGTTGAAATAATTGCCAGGTGTGTCTCAAGATCAATCACTCAAGACTTCGTAAGTAATTTCAATACAGAGTCATTGGGCATTACCGGTTACAAGATCAGTGTTATTTATCAAATGAAATAAGGTCATACATATATCAGTTTTAGGGGGTTCACTGTTAATACTTGGTGGAAAGGCATATTAACCACTTGAATACCAAGCGGACACAGGTGTCCGAAACATATGCAAGCGGACACGGATGTCCAAGACATTTAAAAGATCAAATACTTGGTATTAAAATAGAATATAAGCAATATTTTGATATGATAAAAACAAATTGAAACAATTGTCGTTTACACCTTTTTATTTCAATTTGTTTTTGTATACATAACATTGTTAATTTCATTTTTTATCAGTTGACAATACTCGCTATGAGCGAAACTGGTCGTGACTTTTATAAATAAAGTAGAAATAAAGTACAAAGGAATATTTTGTTATTTCTTAATCATACATATATCACAATCAATATTATTCAGACCAGGAAAATAAAATATTATGTTCAACAAGCTATATACATAGACTCTTCACTGAGATGTTAGTAATATCCACTAATTTAGTTCTAGTTTCGTTAGGCGCTAAATGCGCCCCGCATACAGGCGCAGAAATCCTCTAGATAGCCTTATAAATACACATCCCACTGTATATCAACTTGATGGAATTGAGCTAGAAGCTTTTTCTATTGCTTTGGCTATTTTGCTAGTTCCATGAATGTGATGGAAAGTGTAGTATCTTTTCTGTATATATCGTTGCGAAAAGCGACCGTGATACACCGCTGTATATGTTGAGCCCAAGTACTTGATGTAAATCATATTTTGCCAATCAAGACAGAATGATATGTTCGTTTAAACTTAATTTGCATCATCAATCTTTATATATTATGTCAAGAAACATAGTTGTCAACGAATAACAAAACAGGTCCAACAGTCCACTGCAACTTAATCAACCAGCCTTTCGGCCAGTCGGACACAATCCCAAAATCCCTAAGCAATGAAATATTCACAGAGACCTTCAACGCCACGTCGGCGGTGGTACTAAATAATTTCCCTTCCGGATCGTAGCAAGCTCATCAGAGGAAGATATAATCTTCGCCGCTAATTTTTAAGGCCACGGGATATTTTTCAGGTCAATCACAATGACAAACGAAATAAAGTATTTTAATGACATTTTCGAAAGGAAATTTTGTAAAATACTAAAAGCCTTATAAATCTTTTAAAAAGAGAACAGCGAATTTTTTTGATAACTCAGTTGGTCGAGACTAAGTCGCCATGTATTTAAACGATCAATTCGCATAATTTGGTCGTTTTGAATGTTCGCTGGTGTGGCAATCTTATACCAACCAGGACAAAAGTGACACGGTTATTGTGTTTTACTTTTTTTTAATATAATGCTTTGTTGACTATAATGCAGAATTGACAGTGCACATTAATATAACATAACACTAGAAAATATTGCACGATTCAACCTCTTATTACAAATCATTTAAATACTTTTTTTACTAACAAATAATGTACAAAAGTTTTTATGAGTAATGATTTTTTTTCTAATTTTCCTCATAATTATCCCCAACATTTCCTACTTTGAATGTATAGCGATCGGTTACTAACATTTCATTTTAAGAACAAAAAAGTAAGCAATAGGTTTAGCTTTTACATTATTATATTTATATTAAAATTATAAATATACTAGATGATAGTGAAAACTGTTTAAATCCGATAATTGCACAGACACAGAGAGAGTGTATTATGCGTTACAGATAGCAGATAAATTAAGAAAAATATGTATGGCTAAAAAACTGTCAATAAAAAACACTTCGATAAAATCTGTTACCCGAATTTTGGAAAAACGTGGTCTGGTAAGAAACAATAAAAGTGTATTTAGTTTTTGAAATACTAGCGTTGTTTGTGTAATATAATATGTCCGCTCGCAATGTAGAGCATATGGATATTTAATAAATGAAGGATTTTAGTCATTTTCCAAACATAACTTTTTGGAAAGTTTAAACCATACTAGGGTTATACTTAGGTTTACACAATGAAGAATAAGCACATACGTAACTACGCAAAAGTCAAAAAAGCAATTAGTTTGAAAAGGTCGACCGATTTCTGATGAATCCAACTCCGCAAAATTTAATAATTCACGACATGGCTTTACACTACGCCTAGGGAATCCAATCCCGGGATCCTGGGATCCCGTACGGTTTTCGATACATTTCAATCCCGGGATTAGAAGACATTATCCCGAATTTTTCGGGATTGGTTTTATTATAAAATAGAATCGTCTTGGGTTTGTAAAATAAAACGCACCCAATTGATTGTCGAATCTTTAAATATTACAAACAATGTTCCATTGTCCAATGTTTCACAAAGCACAATTAGGATAACATATTCGAAAATAAACTCTGAAGACGAAAGTTATAAAATGAAATACTAGAAGACACTTATGGTAATAAATTACGTTTTAATGAATCCCAAAGATATTCAACTCTAAATCATATTATAGATTACTGTAAGTGGACACTTTTGGCGATAAGAAGTTTTGTTATGTTTCTTGTTTCTTTCTCATATTGCAATGTTGATTGATTTTTTATTTGTTTTAATGCTATTTCGACTTAGCTTTACGTTTTATGCGTTGCTATGTTTATTATTATCTGTGTGTAGATAACTTGAGGCGTGTTTCTATTGTTCTAAATATGTATGTATATGACTTTTTTAAAAATAAAATTTCTGGCTGAGGTGGTAAAACAATAATAGAGTAACTCTTTAAAATTAGACTGAAAAAAAATCACTCCTTTTAGCTTCTATATAATACCATTTTCAAATAATATATTTCATTATTACTATGGTCGCATTCCCAAGATACTATAATAGAGAATATAATATAGAATAAGTTGTCTCATTAATTTTTGACCAATATTATAAATTTCATTTATAAAAATGAAATGTGTCGCACAAAAACCCCCAATTTCGGGACTATTCCCGGGATCCCGGGATCATAAAACTGTAATCCCGAAATCCCGGGATCGACATTTCGACTCGGGATTGGATTCCCTAACTACACCCATGTTTAAAAAAATAGGAATTAAATCCTATGTAGTAGAACATTATACGAAAAGATTTATCGGTTGTCTTTCATAGTAAAGTTTTAGAAATATGAATATTGATTCGTATTTAAGACGAACAATGTGAAACTGAATATGTATGCTAGAGACTTAATGTACGAATGATAAATGTTAGCAGTGGCGTTGCAAGAAGAGGGGCACTTTTGGGGGATGGGCACTCACAGAAAATTTTGGACGTAGTAAAAAAAATAAAAATAGTTAGATATCAATGCAAGCCGTTATCATTTTACCGTGCTTTTTTCAGTTTCATTAGTGCTTTATAGCTCGCTAGGAAAATATACATTTTGAATGAAAATAATTTGTTAATATTTTTTAAAAAATTCTGCCAACATTAATCAAAATATTTATTTTATGATAATAACTTAATCTTAATAAAAGAGAATATTGTCAAATAAATCTTTTGGCAAAAAAAAAATACGTGACTCTTCAATAGCAATTAAAAATATCACATTTAAGTTAACATGTATTTAAATTACCGATAGTTAAATCGTTTAGTTCATAATAGTTCATTGAAAAAAATTGAGTGGGTATTTGTTTAAATACTCACAGTTTTCCCTATTGTAAATTTAAGATGTTGTTGGAGAAAATTTGGATGTGACAAAATCAATGACCCCTTCCCCGGACGGCAAAACCACAAGCTACGCCACTGAATGTTAGAATAAATGTAAATTTACGGAAAGCGATAGATTCTTGCAAGTTTGACGTTGTAATCTCCTACGCTTGTAAGAAGAATATTAATCATAAACTATGTTCATTAAGCTTTTACATCAGTTTGCCATTCTAATAAAAGTTAAACAACAAATCCAATAAAAAATTGTAAGTTATATCCATTTCGTAGTCCGAGTAGTAACAGGAAGGGATATACGACCTAATCCGTTTCGCTAGCAAATCAAACCTTTTATATAACAAAACGGATAAATTCGAATCCCAGAATGGACAAATTGAATCAAAGCGCATACGTGTATTTTTTCGTGTTTACCTACTCTACATAATCCTTAAAAATGGGGGCTGCGATTAGCTTACGGCTAGTTCTCTTTTGATCGACTGACTTGCAATCAATTTTTATTTAACACAGTATGTTGAAATGCTCGATCAGCATATTTTATGTTTCAAAATAAATCTGTTAAAACAATTTAGGATATTTATTTATTTGCAATTTAAAAAAATGTTTGACATTACAGCTAATGCCAATACGCTAAATATTTAAGGCTGAAAGATAATGATAATTTATTGTAAGTCAGTCGCTCGAGATTAATTCGAAGTAAATTGCCACCACATACACCCATGTCTTAGGTTTTAAATTTAAATTGAAAAATCTAAATTTTACATTGACATAATAAGAAGCTTTATTATAATATTTCAGTAAAAAAAACAATAAAATAAGGCCTGGCGATTAATAAATAATTTAAGTACTCTGCACAGTGAAAGTTTTAAATCACGTGTGAAATAAATTCTTTTTTGATAAGTCTAAGTACATATTATATTGATTGAACTTTTTTTATGGTCGGCAATGATGATAGCTAGTTTCACGATCGATAAATTTACTATCTCACATCTAGACCGTTGAATAGAAGAGAGAAAAAATATATTAAGTATAGCAAGGAAATTACCTTTCTTTATATGAAAATAAAATTCTTTTCAGATAAATGCTACCTTAGGTCGTTTCCACACAAATCTGAAGAATCTTGGCGGGAGTAAATTATGAACGGAGAAAAACTATAAAAGTATATTTTTACGTAACTTTGTGAAAAACGGCGGTGAGGTGAAATATTCGTACGATCAAATAGATAGATAGCTCCTTCACATTAACATTTTACATATAAAATAGAATTTAAATATCAGACTAACTATTTTAAACATTTGCGCTGCCAACCAGAGCACACTGATTTATTACGAAGTACACTCGATTCTTTTTTACACGATACATATGTATGTTTAAAAAAAACCACCGAACTAAATAAAAAAGTGTAAATAATGTAGAGTAAAATTAGAAAAAAAATAGATAGGTTCCATAATTTTAATGAACTGAATTACATTCTATAATATATATTTTTAGTATTTTATTTTCATAAGCTTAGACTGATTTCAAGTGGATAAAACAAATCACATAAAATATATATTTATTAATTTATTTGTATTAATAACAAATTGTATTTTTGTATCCGTTTTGATGTCAAGCAATTCGAAAGTATTAAACGAGAAACGTCGCACAGGGAATGAATAGGGTTTTTTTTTCAACGAAGACGTGTTGTCAAATAACAAATCTTTTCTCAGGCTTTTCTTGAATAACCAAAATTTTTATATAAAGATCTGGATTCGATTCCTGCACAACACCGAACAATCACGAAACGAGAAAAACTGAGGCACGCTTTACTTATTTTTCCATATAAAATATACATAATTACAAACAGTACATTGTTTTAAGAGACAATGCAAACAAGTTTACCGTTTAAAAGTGTCATTATTCTTTTGTTTCTTAAATAATAAAATTAGTGTACGAATTCATTTTAGGCACTTTATGAAAATTTATATCGACCTAAAAATAAAATGTGACACAATTTTTAAACTTCATGATTTGACTTTCAGATTACCTTGATACCGCGATCGATTCCATAGATTGATTTTCAGCGTACGTTTTATACATTAATTCTTATCATTTTTGGTTGAAGTTGTATTATTTTCATCCATTATGGTCTCTTGTCCAATTAATATTGAACCGTCCAACCAACAACGGATACCGCATGTGAACCCCTTTCATTGTTCGGTGATAAAAAAAGGCGGAAAATAAGGTCAGCGGACAGTTCTGGTCCAGAGGAGAAAACTGCGGCACCGTGAAACATATTACCTTGTTTTTAGATTGGCGAATCTTATTTAACGGAAGATTTGCTGTTTTCAAAAAAAAAATACAATTAAAACTATGACTATTACAACCGTTACTGTCCATACTTTGCATTAGGAAAAGCGCTATAGAAATAAATTGATTTTAATATACCGCAGAAAAATACATATGTTAGCTTGGTACGTATTAGAAGAAAATATATTATGTTATAGCACTGAAAAAGTTTTATACGAAAGTTTCTTCGATATTTTTGCGCTCCCATTCCTATCATATAAACGACAATAAAATGTCGTGTATATGATAAAATGTCGTAAAGTGAATGGTTTTTAATCGGGTATTTCGAATATTATCCCTTACGTCTTACGTACTAGGGAGGTTTAAGGCTTTTCCGGCACCCAATTTCTATACCCTAAAGTGGAAACAAATACTCCATTGAGGGTCTAAGCCCAAGTCCACGGGTAAATATTGGATAGCTTGGTTTGTGCTGTTTTGATTATTGCATTCAAAACAAAATAATGAACAAGATATTCAAATAAAATTAAAACGCGAAACAAATATGCACCGTAGTTGTTTCACATTCTACAACCAAAGTAACAAATCATCTGCTGATTTTTATTGGTCAACGAAACCTCGTTCGTGTCGAGATATGCTTCTTTAAAAATAAATGTGTTTTCTCTCCCAAATAAATGAAGAAAGCGATTTTGAACGAGTGTAAAAACTTTAGTTTAGCGATACAAGTCAGACTTGTGAAAATATGTTTAAAAATATATCAACAAAAAAACCTTCCTCTCTTGAATCATATCCACAATAACGAGAAGAATTAGGGTAGCCTGTATAGGAAAGCTGACGGATGTAGAAAATATACCGCACCGGGTCATACATAATACAGGGAATAGTCCACGGAAAAGCTATCGAGGCGGAAGTCCTGGGCGGAAAAGAATAAGGGACTGATCGATTTATTTCAAGTGTCTGTATCCAAAGTCTAAATATATCTTATGATGGCAGATGTCAGATAAAATAAAGCAGATATATGTATGAGGCGACCCACAAGCCTTGTGATCGTACATATACTTTATTTTCCCTTTTTGCACTGGGGAAACGTACCAGGAACCATCACTGTAAAGAGAAAACTGTGTAAAAAAATATATAGGTACGATGAATATAATATTTTAAAACATAGTTTCATTGCTGAAGACAACTCATTTAGTATTTACTTTAGAAATACACGTATTTCTGTTGTTGTCACGTAAATAAATTAGGCAAGTCAGTCTCTCATAAAAGTATCCGTATATAATCAAGTAACGATGAATATTATTATTTTCTCTTAATTAAAATACATATAATGAATAACAGTTTGTATAATTTACTTATTGTGTCTTTATTATTACCTTTTTACACCACAATTGTTGTAAAATTGCATTGTTGATATTTTTTAAAATTAACACGATTTTTTTTAATTTAAGGAACCCAATTTTTTTAACACAGGTTTTTCCATGTAAAAAAGAGATGAGTGTACTTCAATTCATTTAAGTCTTCACACTTAGCAAGTCAGGAGTGTATACACAACACATACAATAACGTACCAAAACTTTTATATTATTGGAATCGTGAATGAGGCATTAAAGCACTCAATTTTACCTAGCAAGTATATAACGTACATACTTCGGGAGAAATCAGTCGAAGGGTGAGAAGGTAACATATTTGCAAAGGCTAGCCATAAAACCAACTAATATGGGATGTGCGTCGAACATTTACGTTTATTTTGAACTGTGTATTCGATGTAGAGGTAACCAACCAACTTTGCATATTTACTCTGAGCACCTCATACCACGAAAAATCGTTTTACACTTAGATTATAATCGAACTTCGCTAGACGAAAAGTTAAATTTGAATATTCTTAGAAATGTTAAAACTTATTATTCTGATGATGTTGTTTGTATGAATTTATCTTCATCCAGAGTGTAAAATCAATCAGTGATGCTACAATTAAATATGGCTCATGTTAAATTGTATTGATTCCGTTATGAATATTACACATGAACGTGAGTGTATTTAAATTTAGTACACAAAATTCTCATGTAGGTATAATTAATGAAAAATAAACAAAATAGGTATATATGTGTATATATATATATCGACTATGGAAAGGAAAAAGGACGTAACCCACAGTTTTTCCAAAACAGCTTTTTTCGATAATCACAATGTATCCAACTTGATGCACGTTCTGTCAAAAGGATGTGAGCTGCAAATGCTGAATTAGTATCTAAAGTTTGTTTTTAACAGCTCAACGACCGCACGTTTTTTTTATAAAATTTCACCTGGCGAAATAAAATTTTGCGAAAAATTCGCAAAAATTGTAATTTTACTAAATTTACTATAATTTGTAAGCAAATTGTGATATCTTTACAAAATTTTATTTTCGTAGCTTCCAGATATTTGTATACGCATATATGCGTCCGCCGGCCAGCAACCTTTGTTTTTCAAAGACTCAAATACGCGTCCACGGTCGTTAAGCTGTTTTAAGTTTGAAAAAAGATGGGCTTGTGAAAATTGAAACCAAGAAAAAAGACTGAAAAAATGGTTTTTCCTAGACAATTTCTTAAATTAATATTAGATTATGTCATGTAACATCAAATCTCCATGCACTTAAAGGTTGTGTTTATTTTATAATTTGCATATGGCCGAAAATCATAAAAACACGTTTTTTGTGCCTCCTGTAAAATTTGCTGTGTGGGTTACGTCTTTTTTCCTTTCCACAGTGGATATGTGTATCACTTAGAATCAACTCGTGTAAAGAGATTAATTTTTTTTTTAAGAAAGAATATACATTTAATAAGATAAGAAAATTTATAATGTTAAACATAATATATAATGAATGGATCATAATATGTATGTTTGTTGATTTGATGAATCATATTCTCTGATATTTGAGATGCTTGACTGTTTCTATAGAAATTATGGTAGTAACAAAACAACACTATAATTTTATCATAAATAATATTGTTTATACTTAACCATACATTTGAAGTTACACTACTATTATTATATAAGTCAGTGCTTCCCAAACTGAAGTCCGCAGGTTTTTTGCGGGGATACGCAGAATTATTTAGCTAATCTGATTGACAAAAAGGACTTTGGGAGATTCCTTTCAAGTTAGCATTTCTGGCATTAAACCAGTTATTGGTTGATTATGTAATAACATGCCACTGCATCCATCTCATTAAATCGTCTTTGTAAGCTGATGTGCAGCTTTTTTAAAAATCTAAGTATTTGTCAATTTATTGTGTATTTCTATATATATTCAAAGTAATAATTAATGCAGAATACAGATGTTGACGACTAAAATATCTTTTTTCGTGGGGTCCACGGCATGAAAAAGTTTGGGAAGCACTGTCCTAAGCTGGGACAATTAAATTTATAAATAAATATATGTATACAAAAGGAGGACAACTGTTTTTGTTAGCCGCATTTCGATAAGAATTAATCCTGCTGTTACTCAGCTGTCAACATATCTGTTTTCAAAGAGAGAAAGATAGGGCTTGAAGAGATGAAGGGGTTAGCTAATCGCTCTCACTACATCTTGTTATTAGGATAAGATAGTCGGGAGGGAATTTGACATTCGAACAGGAATGCATAAATCGATGGTAAATCAATTTATAAAACTAACCTATCGAGTCAGCGAATTTCGTAATCAAAGCCAACGACGTTGATCACTGGACCATGGAACCGACAAAATTAAAGATATAAAAACATAAAAAAGTCAGCTTAAAGTAATCGTGTTGATTCAAAAATTCACTTTAAAGATAATTCAATGCTATTTTTGTTTTAATATAAAATAAAAAAAACTCGTTTATGTAAACTTACAGGAATTTTAACTAATAAAAAATGTTTGCAATGCCTGCTAAAGATAATAAAAACAACATTTTGTTGTTGTTTTTACAATCTGCGTAACTGACTAATTCGTAAACACAAAATCTGCTTCGTTGGGCATTGAGTCAACAGCTTTTATACAAAACTGACAGAAAAAATACCTAGTTTTTACATTTCTCTCCTGCAAAGAGTAAAAGTATGATAAAACAACATTGTGTTTTCATATATTGTATGGAATCTCAGCATCAGTTTAACACGTACTCGTTACAATGTGTTTGCAGGCAAAACAAAATTTAATTGTGAAAAAATAAGAGTTTTTTTTCAATTAACATAACACACCAAATAAAAAATAAGTGTTTATATTATGGACTCCATATGTGTATATATTCAACACTGTTGAAGTGCGAAATATCATCATTGTACACATTAACTAGCATTTTTAGTTGAAGCTTACTTCATTAAAATGCACATTAACTTTGGCTTGGTAATACACGAATTAACTAGTAATTGTTTAAATTCAGTGACGAGTGCTAGATACATTAGAAATAACATAAAGGTATAGAGCAGTGGAGGGGAACTTGTCGCCTCTTGGCTACTCTGATTAATCAAAATATTCACTTTGATTTTAAAAAAATTGCGTAATCAACCCATTATGTTTGACAGTCGAAAAAAGATGAGGGGTGTCAAAGTTTTCTTTATTGCAGCCTTTTTTTGAATCAGATAAATGAATGTGGCCTTTATAAATGAAAAGGTTCCCCACCCCTGGTATAGAGTTTGTAAATATACTGCCAGGCGCTAGTCAAAGTAGTTCAACATTACAGTTTAGATTAGGTTAGAAACGTTTAATAGAAAGAGGGCGAGAATGACAACAAGACGTTGATTTTTTTGAGGTTATGTGGTATTTCAATTGACAGTTACACACAACTGCGTGATTGCGCGCGCACAGCAGTGTAAAGTGGCCGGCAACACTGTGCGCGCATAATTATTTTTAAGTTATATTTAGATAAGTCTAAAATACTAGATTCGAGATAATTGAACTTTAAGGTTTGTGTTGTACTTTTTAAATAGCGAATTGTGGTTTTATTTAGTTTCTTTTACGGTGTATGATAAAAAATAATAGTAGGTTTTTTGTATGCTATCATATTATTTGTATTTAGTTATTTTACTAGTCGCTAATGCTTTGAAGTTAGAGGGCAATAAACTGTAAATGGCTAATATGGATAATGCATTGACTGGTTAATTTATACATTGAAAAAGTGCATACTTTAACTGTAAAACATATTATAAAATCAATAAAAATTTAAAATCAGTTTACTCGAGAATTATAATGATGAAGATGATTTAGTTTTGGTATAAAGACTTTTCACAATATATCCGTTAGCAAAGCAAATAATGCCGCTGTCAATGTTCGCAGTACATAATGTATTTGAATGGTTTGTTATTGATAATATCAAAGTAGTTTCTTTATACTTCACTAAATCAATACATTTTCGATAAAGGTTTAACAAAAATAGACCATTTTCAGTTTCCTTTGATTCTCGAGTACCTGATTGAAATAGCACATTCATTGTTTTTCTCCTCGTCAATTGGCCACTTAGCAAGCATTCGACAATAAATCAATTCAGACGCATGACGTTTCAAACGAATGATCGTCCGCTGTATAAAATAAAGTAAAAAAAAATTTCGAAACGTTTATTTATTTTAAATCGGTTAAAACACAGAAGTTTTCCCAATGTGGAGGATATAGCTTCTAATAAAGGTATTTCGATAGAATTAAAAAAAAAAAAACCTGCTTATTACAGTTACTCAACGTCTCTTTTTTGAAGAGACTATAAATAGAACTATAGAGCCAGGACAGGACTAATTGTTAACTAATCTCTCTTTAAGGCCCGTCATTGTACAACTGGAGGGATGTAAGGGATTTTTTATATAGCAAACACTCCTGCCTTGGACAAAAATCGATAAATGGACAGAAAAAATGCTGTCCGTACTAGGACTTGAACACGTGAGATGTATCACTGAAGCCAACGACATTGACCGCTAGGCCACGGACCCGGCAGAATTTTTTCAATGCACTTTATTAATAATTCAAACTTAATATAACCAAAGAGTAGTAGAGCATATCCTACTGTACAAAAAGTAATAAATTATTAGATTAGTGGTATTATTTTAAGGCCGGTTCTCGTGGTTGACGTCGTATGCTTAGAACACAGAGGTCACGGATTCGAATTCCAGTACGGATAGTTTATATAAATTGGTTTTTTAATTGATTTATGTTCGAAGGCATATATGTACATATATTGTAATGTCTTGAATTCCATTCATATATGCTAAGATCAATATGGTTTTATTATTTTGAAGACGTTCAAAGTTTAAAAAAAAACAATCAAAAATGAAAAGTCGGTTATCATTCTTTGGGCCGTGTTATTTAAAAACTGAACAAAAAATAATCGAGGGTACAATTATTTTGAATTATTAATTAACATAGCGTTCCTCGAAAATATCCGAAAGCACTCGTTATTAGCACGCTTAGAATCGCAAAAATGTAATTTTCCGTTTATACATGAAATTCGTTTACATCGAGAAAAGGCAATGTCAAAAAGATTATTTATTAAATACGCTTCGAATAAAACAAGGGGCCGTCAATTACCTTACCTGACGATAACGCAAATAGACATCAGGATCGACGTCGCCATTTCGCTAAGCCAGGTGACTAGACACTATTTGCTTTTTTTTTCATTAATATAGAACCCGTAACGATCCGAGCTCCGTCGCATCACCTCCAGTCATAACGCCCGATCGCAATATGGAACGGGATCAACTACGTTAATTTATTATTCTAACCTACAGAGGCATACGCAAAGCATTACAGTGAATAAGATTAAATGAAAACATATTCTGACACACTGAATTTCAATTCTATAATACCTGATACAATTTAAACACACAATGGTGAAAAGGTTGCTAATTGGCGTTATTTTCAAATTTGAAATAAGTTATAAACAAACAAAACAGTGCATGTTTTTTAGAAATATGAATATTCTTATGAATTTATGATGTAGTTTTAATAACTCAATATTTTAACTGGGTGAGATAGCTTAAAATCTAAAATTAAAGGAATACAGACAGCACCGTAACTTGACAGATAGTAAAAAAAACTTAGAACAATCAAATAAAACCACGGCTATGATGTCGTTTGACATAATCGTAATTATTACCAATTTATTGTACATTCAAAATAATTTCTTTGTGTCCTTTTTTACAATATATTCTAATTTATTGACAGGTGTTTCGGTATCACGCTTTTGTCAAAAATATATTATTAAAAATAATACACTTTATTGATTGAATTGGCATTTACTTCGTAGAACTCTATAATAACAATCTCAAAAATAGCAATGTATTTTAGTTGCACATTTTTTTGTTTAATGTTATTGCTATTTCGGCTCTCAATATAACAGCTAACGATCAGAACGATTGTCAGGACTTTCTGACGATGGCGAAACGCCGAAATAGCTATCAACTTAATAAGAAAAATTTAGAACTAAGATACATACTGTTTTTGGTCTTATAATTGTAACGTTTTTGGTAAATTTGCAACAGATAGGCAATGGTATAGAGGGGCCAGCATAACGACTAATACAGGAGACGATTAGAAAAATAGTAGTATAAATAATATGTAAATCAATCGAGACCTTTTCAACAATATATCGAGGTGGATATTATCGATAACAATATTCCTGTAAATTGAAATAACTTTATCACTAAAGCTTCAACGTTGCTCTTCCCCTGGATGCAAACAAATTATTGTATAATATATCTTCAGCAGACAATTTTATATATCCAACACAATTTCCTAACCAGTAGTTTCTATCCTGTATACATTTTTATCAATTATTTAGCAGTTGCCGTGAACGAATGCTGCTTTATTTTTGTATTCTACTCCAGTAAAATGCACACCTGCAGTACAATACCGTATTGTTTTGTCCGCTGACTCTCGACATGCCATTTACTATCTTGTTATAAGTTGAATAATGGAAACGTGGAACTCAAAATTGTAAAAAGACAGCGGAAACATTATTCAAAACTGCAGATAAAGAAAAACATCATTTCCGTAATGGCATAGTGAATTCCGCACATAAGTATTATATAATATTTAATCCAGGTTTGTGAAGTTGAGAAAAAAATCGCGTCTCCGAACCGGCGTTCAAACTTAGTACGACTTAGATTTAACATCAATACAAAATTTTACATATTTACACCCGTACAACAACACCGTCACAATCATAAATCCAGTGTTCTGGGTATGTCAGATTTGGAGTTCTCTAAATTCTATACTTATTTGTATCAACATAAATTAATATTTACAAACCAACTTGATAATGGCATGGATTTAATATAATAAATATAGGCATACTTCAATTGATGTAGTATTGTTTCAGAATTTTTTCAATAGTTTGTATGACTTACAAGTAGTACTACAGTGGAACCTCGATTCTACGTTTTTCAGGGGACCGTAATAAATGAACGAATAATGCGGGAAACCGATAATGCGGGAAATCTTCAAATAATATTTAAAAAAATGTTTAATTTTCAAAAAACTTATTTAGTAACTAAATGCGATGTAAAACTGTTTGAGCGAAAAAAATATGTTCTACAAAAACGGTCAATCGGGATAATAATTGGGACGGGACGATAATATTTAGATGATAGATCAAGGATATCAGTAAATCGGGGAATGATAAACGTGGAATTATTAAATATTGTTATGACGGGGTCTTGGTCGAGTAAAAAATAAACGATCCATGCAAAAAAACGAAGATAGTGAGAACGGTAGATCGGGGTTCCACTGAAAAAAACGTGAAACGAAATGCGAGGCAAAACTATTTATGAAAAATAATATTCGTGACGGGACCAAAATATTTAAACGATAGACCAAGGAAAACAGTAAATCGGGGAACGATTAATGCGGGATTCTTTTACATTGTTCTTATGGGTGTTTGGGACTATGAAAAATAAACGATCCATGCGGGAAAACGGACAATGCGAGAACGGTAGATCGGGGTTCCACTGTAGTTAGAGATATGGCAGTCTTACATTATCGTAAATACTAACCAGCAGTTAATTTAGTATTCACAATTAAAAACCTATATTTTTTATTCTGTAAACTACGGTCAAACTGAATTTTAGATATACCATACCACCATAAAACTATTATACTTTTGATCCAAGCCGCTGGTGATACAATACAACAAAATACGATAAATATTTAGCTAAGTTTCATTTTGCGAAATGTAATACCGCTTGAATTCCGCGCAAATAAATCATGTCCCAGAGATACTGCGTGTTCTTGAAAAAAATAATTATGACTAATATACACTCGAATTCGATATTTTAAAAACCTATATTGACTCAGTATAGATAGCACTACAGATATTCATCAAAATATTGCTTATATTCTATTATAATACCAAGTATTTGATTTAAATGTCTTGGACATCCGTGTTCGCTTGCATATGATCCAGACACCGGTGTGCGCTTGGTATTCAAATGTTTAATTTAATTTTAGCAGAATTATTGCCGTTTCGTATTTAATCATAATATTCATTCGATTGATGCAAAATATCGGCGCAAAAAATGTGTTAGACATATTGTATTACGAAATTTTGGCTCGGGAAATAGGTTAAGCATTCGAAATGCATTTCTAATATAACTGTAAGTCGGTCACTAGGTGTATTTCTCGATAGCTACCGGTGTTTGAATAAAATATCTGAGACCACGTTTATTGCCGCATTAAATAAATTTATATGTCAGGTCAGTTATTTTGTGGTGTAGGTACTTAGTAAGATGTATAAATTACACTGACATTAATTTGAATAACGCATTCAACTAACGACTCTGGAATTAACATGGAGCAATAATTCACGAGATTTAAATTGAACGGTGTACTAATAATGAAGAAATATTACTTGCGCAATGTATCGCAGAATATTTTTCAATCAAAGTAATAAATTAATAACGAGTGGTATATTTTTGGGATACGGGTTTTAGCTAATTGCCTCATCCTGAGAGATTATGATAGATGAATAAAAAAAAAACCGTTAGTGATACTATTTGTATAAATAATATTAATCAAACCATTTACAGGAGCAGCTTTCGCCAGGAGTTTTAAAAATAAAGAATATGTTAAATAATAATTTATGCTCCTTAGTATTATAGATTGTATATTCAATTATGATTCAGAAAAAAATGCGCAATTTACCAATCAGCATATTACTGAACAACTGTACTAACCGACTGAATTTAGTCGGCTTCTTTTTTTGGCGATGATGGCTCCGTTTGCAACGGAAGATTCTTTAGTCTGGGAATTTTATTATTTTTTATTTATGAATTAATTTAGCTATTGTTGCTATATGGTTTATTTAAATAATGTTTTCTGATAATCATGATATCAAGAAACTTAAAGAACAATGCGAAAAGGCATATACAGTGCCACCAAACAGTGCTAACATTTTTTTTTAAATTTTGAATACATTTTTTTCGACACCTGTAAACAAAACAGATGTTTGCGTCTTTGTTTCAATTAAATGAAGATCAGTTGTTGTTTACTCTCGTTCTTACTGATGACAACTCAAGTTTTTTGCGTAACAATTTAATGTTCCTCGTAAATTATATTTCTGTTACGATATGCCTGGGGCATCCCTCGCCGTCAGAAATTTCATTAACTATATCTTATGAAACAGATAAACGTTACCGCAGTGAATTTTGATATTTTACCTTCAATTACATAAAGAGTATCAAACGAGTCACACAAGTATCTTGAAAAAATCTGTCTGACATAAAGAAGTCAAAGATTTAAAACGTTAGAATATATAATATTTGTTGTATACTTCTCGTTTATTACACTTATAAACCCTTTTAGTAACAATCATTCAGTGTCGAAACAATTTATCAAACTGCTAGAATTTAATTATATACATAATTTTAGAGTCTTCACCGAGTAAAAATTTAAAAAATACTCAACAAAAGTATATTTATATTTTTTCCTAAATATTTTAAACGTATTTTATTTTTACTAAAAGACGTGAAAAACAAAATTATTTTTAAAATGAATGTCCTAAAAATAGAACATTTTTAGCAAATTGTAAAACCGTCAAAAAAATTTAAAAAATGAAAAGGATACTGTTTATTGATGTCTCTTTAGAGAGAAATTTAAAGCCTCAAATAAAATTTACTTCGGAGAAATTACGAAGCAAGTAACGTATTTAGTTAAAAGATAATTAATATCTTGTTTCTTAAGTGAGACATGAAATTAAAAAATAAATGATAATTCAAATTTCTTCTAATATAGTTCGTTTGAAATCAAATTTGAATAAGAGTCGACCAAAATCGGCCCTTGGCATTTGACTTCCTATGTTTTTTTTAGAATTACAATAAGGTATCTTAGTATACCTAATCAATACCAATTTGGATTATTTTTGTAAAACCATTCACTTTTATCTACAATTCTATACTACGTTAATCAATTTCGACGTAGAAAGGAGTACTGACATTTAGCTATTATATAATCAAAAATAATATACGTAATAAAGGTAAGCGAATACTATGTATTATATTATAATATTAAACAAAAGTAAAGATAAAGTCCAATATCACAAATGAAATCAATCTTATTTTGTAATTCCAAACAACGAGCAATGATTAAAATAGATTACTTAGCACTATTGAAATATTATTGAGTTAATTTTATCACAGTGATGCTATAGAATATCTGACAATCTTCAAAGCAGTACTCAGAATTATGAGAGTGCTTTAAATATGCAAAAGTAATTATTAAACTAGTCATTCGTGATGCTTGCGAAGACGAGAGGACGGTTGATTCAATGCTTGGCCGGATACCTTGAGATATTTTTATGAACATTTTTATTTACTCGAGTCGTATAATTCAATAAAAATTTAAAATGTAGCGGGAAGTTTAGCTTTAAATTTACTTACATTGTAATCTACCAAATAAATTTAGTCGTTTCTTTATAAAACTAAAAACTGATTGATTAATAATATTATTCATAAATATTGATTTTGCTGATATAATTTACTTAGTTATGCTATCAATTTATGCTGACATTTATTCAATTTTAATACGATTTCATTATTTCAGTTTTGTGTCTTCGAGGTGGAATCGTGGTTATAATATCTGACAATTTAAATTAAATTAATTATCTTTCTTTCATAAACAATCCGAGGAACATATTTTATAAAATTAATTTAAAGAAATACCGTTATTTTTAAGAACAAACTTGTATCCAAAAGGAATATTAAATGGGTTTCCACCATTTCCAACATAACTCTTACAAATTAAATTGAACAATATATATTAAAATACGTTCGTTTCCCATTAATGGCAATACAAATATTATTTATCGCTTTCCTTTTGCACCTGATGAACATTGCAGACTTACAATTGAACTGGTTAAGTAATTCAAAGCAAATAACAGATTCAAAATTTAAGGAATTTATAGGAGTATATAAAAAATTGCGGATCATCTGACAGAAACTGATATTTCTCAAAGTATGAATTTGGCGTTTATTCTGAGATAGTTCATAACGCCAACGAAGGATACTGATTAAAATCGTCCAATTTCGTAAAAGCTTTTTACACTCCTCCGTAATACAAATCCAATCCAAATCCAATCAGAAGTATAATTAATATTCACTGAGATTTAACAATGGCAAAGTATCTTAGTCGGGATGTTTCTCTTCGCCAATTTTTAGATATCAACGGAACGGAGATATGCTCTACAATTAAACAATCTAAAATATCGATATTCAACCAATGTGATGTCTACTTTCATTAATAAAAAAAAACTATTTTTTTTGTACTTAATCCAAAATGTATGTAACAAAAAGGAACAGTTTATCTCGTCGGGAGAATTTTTTAACTGACTTTTATTTATATACCTACATCTTTTAACTATTTTTAATGGTATTACGATATTTATAAATAATGAATAGTTCATCAAAATACTGTTGCTTATATTCTCCAATTTGTTTTGTATAAACGCGATCAGCTACGCTTTTAAAGTATCCATGCATTATAAATATTGGTATTCTATATTTACGTATTAACAATTTCTCCAGGTAGGCAGACAGAAAAAAATAAAAGATTATTTCTCTTACATGCACTCGTTCCTAATTTACGATAAAAATGCTTCTTAGAATCTCACAAATAAAGATAACCACAAGAGAGAAAACCAGCATCCCTTAGGAAATCTATTACATTTGAGCAATGTGGTGGGCAATACGTACGCCCGGCTGCCTACAATAATTATTATTTTCACGGTGGGATCGTACTTCTACATTTAGTACAGGTTTCCCATCTAAGAATACTTTCTCATTAATACAACATTTGGGGGAAGAAGTCTCATGCAATATAACTTTTAAATTGCTTCACGAGAAGGTTTCTAACCATTCATTTTTGTTTGTATCACGAATCGGTAAAAAAAGGTTTATATGTTGCGAAAAACATAGGCAATCTAACCGTAGACAATAATTTCTGTATGAAATTAATGATAAGATCGATTGCTTACGGACTAATTATTCAACTGCGTTTACCCCGTTCTTTCTCTTGCGCTAAGATTTGTATAATACAATTGAAAATTCATTTAGACGATAAATTACGTTTAGATTTTCTGGCTTATTAAATAAATAGGTTTGCAATTTATTTTTCACGCCAGTAAATTTTCTGACTATTTAAAAATGCAACAAAAATCACCCCTTGTTGAGAGCAACGGGCTTACAGCTAGTCTAGTACAATTATAAAAAACGAAAGAGCAGTCAGTATAAAGGTGTCATACGTATTACATTGATTTTATATAAAAATATCGTATTTCTAAAAAAACTGGAGTAAAGTTTGTATGTACTTCGTATCTGGATTATACTACAAAAACGTATAATAAACTTTCAAGACTTAGTTAATAGTATTTAAAAATAAGTTGTGTGGATCCGTTTTCTTCAACTAATTATCATTAGGATCACCCTCCTTACACACACTAGCAATAGTAATTAACAATGTTTGTTATTTCCCTACTTTGATGCCAGGTTAAAATAAAAATCAATTGCAGTCCCCAATCTTAACTAAGAGTATAATGCCGCCCTTTAAAAAGATCATTTAACTCATTGTTACTTAGTGCAAATAAGATTTTAAAAAATAACTACAGTTCGTCAAAAGCGGCATGTTAAATTTCATTCAGAACTTTCTCCAGATAAAATTCAACCAACATAGCGACGGTAAACCTCATGCGTAAATCAATATTCTCCATTATTTCTTAATTTAGTTTCTAGCTCCATTATAGTATACCATTACACTCAATATGTAGGTCGCAGTTAAGCATCCAAATCAAAAACTTATTTACCGTCAGTTTCGTAATATCGGATGAAGGAACTGAAATCTGCGCAAAAGTTTCAAATACTTAGTTCGGCTTTCAACAATGGCGACAAAACACCACATTGACAAAACTCCCAATGCAGACACTATAAATCCCGCATAATGACAAAACTTTTTCTAAGTCACGCAACAAACACACTTTACTCTTAAATCCCCGCGATACATCCCACTAACTTTGTCGAATTTTTCACAATTTCTCAAACAGAGCTACGCAGTACGTGAGAAGACACTGAACAATACTTTGAGACAACGGGTTGCAATTTTTAAGTCGCTTGTGGGACCCAGTTTTTTCCAGTGCTACAAATTTTCCGAAAAAACAATACACCAGAATGTTCTTAATTTAACCTGCTTACAGATTACATAATAAATCGATGAAAAAATATCCGTTTAAGAATGATTTTCACAAATTTACCGCCGAATCTATCAAAAAAATATACGTTCTTTAAAAATTGGTAGAAGTTGAAAAAAACAAGTGCAACCAACCCTTTTTCACTGACTGGTCAATAAAATACATAACACTTTTAAGGTGTACACTGTCAATACTTGGTGGAATGGCAATATAATAAAAATTGAGTTTATAATTGACATCATTTGCCACTTATATTTATTGATAATTTTTTCATTGTATGTTATCGGTGTTAAGCATTGTAATTATAATGTAATTTGTAAATCCTTTTCATTGTTAGTAGTTGCTTACACCTTTTTATTTCAATTTAACTTGTATAAATAGCACTGTTAAATTTATTTTTCTTATCAGTTGATAATGCTCGCGAGGAGCGAAACCGGTCCTGATCAAATAAATTTTAAGTGGAAAAAGTACTAAAAATCTATTATTATTTTTATTAAAATACATAACGTTTATTACAATATTTTAATCAAAATATTTTTTCACAAATTTACCCAAAATAAGTAAATTAGATCAATACTAAATAATTCAGTGACACTAAATCCAAAAAAAAATACTCGTAAAGTTAAATTATAATACTTTCGATTAGGTTTACTGATAATATAAATGGAAGAATAGCCGATAATTGAGGAGGGATTTTTCAAACTGGCTTATGGGATCGCCTTTCTAATGTTGAAACGCATATCCTGTGGCACAAAATATGCTTTATTCAGCAGTGAAATTTAAAATGAAAAACATTTTTCGTACAAAGCCGCTTATTTTCAACACACTTGTTTGCGATTATTGAAAAAAAAAACCATCGTGGAAATACGCCGTTTTGATAAATCACTCCTTAAATTGCGATCGTTTTTCATCAATTCTCAAAAGCCTTTTAGGCATTATTTGTAATTGTCTCTAGTACATGTCATAAGTTTCAGGGGACGAAACAATGCCTTAGGCTATAAGTTTTCCAATCAAGGTGTAGCAGCCAGTTTATAGGACAAATCAAATACGGTTTTACAGTTTGCAAAACTGGCAATCAAAGGAGGCGAAATTGGAGCTGCAATATTTACATTGCTTCACTATCTACAAACTCTCAACAGACACGATCTGAAACCCATTAATAACCGGAATATGAGAACGAATCACACTAAAAATTAATATAATATAAAATTAACAAAGCTTTATAACTAACATTTTAAAATTTCAAGCTTTAAGAAACCGCTACAGATCAATAATACGCGATCAACAAAAAAGCTAACGTGATGGAATGACTTTTTACAAAAATGATAATTGAGCAACAGTTTTTAATCAGTCGATTAAAAAAGATTATTTTTAGATATTAATTATCTTTTGCAAGTTAAACTTACTTAGTATTCGGTGTTTTCGTGATCATAAAAAATACATCAATGAAAATTGTCAACATATTAAATTTGAATCGTTCAAATTATATACATTCAAACACGTTTTGAGACTTACGACGCGAGTTTCGCCTTCCAGCATCTTCAGACGTTCAAGTGCACGGATGAACTTGAACTGATGTTTAGTAAATAAATGTATCGTTTTGATATAAGAAATAAATGTACATACATACATACGTACAAATAAAAATACGTACGCCTGATCCAGAAAGGCGGAACCCGGATCGTTAGTGACAAAACTTGTGTGAATGCAAACAATTTAAACGATTCAAATTTAATATTGAAATTCCAGCAGTCACTTCAGTCGAAATATTAAATTGTCATAATATGTTTATTGTGTTATGATCAGGATCGATTTCGCTCAACGCAAGCATTTTTAACTGATAACTTATACAAAAAAAAATAGCATACAATATAAAGAGAACTTGTTCTATAGAACAAAATGGATCATGACCTAGATAAATAATAAATTGGGCTCAATTTGAAAAAATATCTTCATTCGCTATTCGATTTTAAATAATGATGAATCGTGTTGGTATAATATCGTAAGAGTATACACGCTCCGCCAGAAAATAATAATAAAAATTTGGCGTAGCATTTTCAAGGTTTCGGAAAATGTGCTCTACGATAGAAACTCGTAGCATTTTAAAAAAATCTCTACGACTATCGCCGCTCGGTCGTTCACCGTCCCCAGACCATCTTCATCCACCTCTTGTATATAAAAAAAGGCTTCAAAATAAATTATAGAATTAAAGAAGCTCGTTTCGTTTGATTATACAGTTTGGTAGTATCTATCTTATCTTCAAGAATAATATGAACATTTTTAAGCTGTACAATTATATGAGTAATGAGAATGGGTAATTAGTACATTTTTTTCTCAAAGGTGGAAATGATTAAGGAAAATATCAAGGTATATTATATACGTATGTATACATATCACGAGGCGATGCATTGCTTAACGTAGACACCCCAACGTGTTCAGTCGTATTTCTTAGACTACCACGTGTTTTCTCATAGCTTATTTATTTTTCCATAACGAAGATTTCAAGACCGACATTTATTCTTACTAACGACATTTTAAACAATAGCCGTAAGATATTAGATAATATATTTGAATTAGCTGTATAGTATACTGGTTTCGAAGAGATACACAATACATCTTCTCATCTAATGTGAAATTTCAATTTTTAAATAATACCGTCTCTGTCATATTTCTTAGAATAAAAAATATATCATTTTTAATTTATATCCGCTCCCTGTGTGGAGCATATGCCTTACTTGTGAAGGTGTCTGAACAGAAGTTTTTTATTCAGTCGCTCAGCCAGTCTTTTTCAAAGAGAGTAGTAGAAATAGAAGTATAAGGCTAGGACAAGACTAGTTGTGAAATAATCGCTCTCGCTACTCTCAGTTAGTTAAGGATCGGAATGGTGGGAGGAAATTTTTAGACATCACAAGCATTCATGCCTTCGAACAGAAATCGATTAAAAAAATGATGTGCGTACTGGGACTCGAACCTGTGAGATCCGGCACGGAAACCAACAACGCTACCGATGCGACATTGCCCCGATTTTTGTATTATTATATATTGTAATACTTTACGTTTCAACATAATTTAGGACGTTGGAGCAGATGAGAAAATGTATTGTGTATCTCTTCAGTATATATATATATATATAACTAAACTAAATTATTTTTAAACACAGTTCTGATGATGGCTAAATAAAAAAAAAATGTGGAACTAAATACCGTGTCATTTTGAGATTATTATAACGGAGCTGTATTATGTAAATGCGAAATCGATCAACGAGATTCATTTCCCTCCAAAGCACTTTTGCCAGACGTATTTTGCGAAATAAGCCGACGATATACAAATATTACACTTAAATAAATAATAGTAATATCCTTGATTTTATTTGTCACTTCGCCAGACTACACAATTTATTTGTCCAGATATCGGGAAAAAAAACCCGACCAACTCGTACATGTTTTCTACAAAGTTAACTCTTTTCTCGTAGTTCCATGGAAAGTTCAACAGAGCGTAGAAATAAAAGTGGCAATAAATTTTAATATTATATGAATGCGCTCCTCGGCGTGTGTACTTTCTAGAATAATTCCAGACTTACAGACAGACCGGAGATATTTTATTTTTAAGTGCCGTTATTTACTAGTAATGTATTCAAAAATAAACATTATTGACGAATTGAAACATTTCTAAACTGAAAATATACGGTACTTGAATTTATTAGTAATGTAGAAGTTGTAGCGAGAAAATTAATAAACAAACGATGTCAAAACGCAATCACTATTATAGGATTACGTAGAGCTGAACTTTGCTGAAATTACGCTCGTCAAAGACACGACAAAAACAAATATGAAATGGGGATGTAAATTGAGGGAAATAAAAATAGTTTTCACCGATATTTCTTTCCCATTATCCTGAAAATCTACGTATATGGTTCAAAGCTTTTTTATGTATGAGAATAAATAAAATTTAGGGCAACTGATGTGCAAACATTTTATGTAATAAGTAAGGCCCATTATTTAATAACATAAAAAACAGTATCAAATTAACGTTACACGTGGGTCAATACGCATAATGAAGACAGAGAAATTATTTACACTCGACATTAACAAACAAAAAAGTCTCTGACGTAAATTGCGGGAAAATATAACGTTAATCTGTGTTCAATCTACGACGTAAACTGTAGGTATATGTGAATTCATGGTAGGTTTCGAGATTTCACAAATTATTTCCAATCTCCCGTAAAGCACTACAGAAATTTTACCCGGAATGTATATGGAAAAATTTAAATATACCATAACATTTTTTAATTATCTTATGCGGTTGAGGCAAAATTTTGATTTTTCATAAGCTTATTCAGAACCGATGCAACGTGTATCAATCCAATACAATAAAAAACAGTACAATAAGTACGCCGTATCTTAGAATTTTAAAACATAAGTTAAATAACATAGTACTTATACGTATTCCGATAATTTCCCGAGAGATTCTGTTTTTTTCGTACAAAAAAACAACTCCCAAAAAATCTATTCGGTAAATCAGTGTCTTGAGCTGTCTATTTCAATTATAACTTTCTTTTTAGCAACTCGAAGTTGCGCTGTTTTAAATCAACAAAATATACTCTTTCATAATATATTTCAAATAATTATTGATCTGTTGGTTAAAGACCCGATCGCTGCTGCAACCGAGGTTCGAAACTTTACGTATATTTTTCAAACGGAGAAAAAACTTCATTGTTCTGACATTAAAATCTTATGTTGAAAAAATTCAAATAATCCATTCGTGTAATTGATAAAATTTGGATATCTTTAATTTTAGCAACGTCCCAGTTGATTACGGTATATCATATACAATTACACTGACCGTCTACTATATAGAGCGGGTACGACACTTGCAACACACATTAAAAATAATTTGACGTCCAAAATCACTGATGAATGTGTCTAGTATCCATATCTGAATAAATAACAAACAATGAACAAAAAATATGACAATGGCGATAGATAAAGTATAACAAGATACTTCGACATACATGTAGGTCGATACTCATCAAAGGGTTAACCAGTGACATATGTAATATATTTTCTTTCAATTATTTCGTAGAGCAATACATTACAGTGAAACCCCGATTCTACGTTTTCCAAGGGACCGGAAAAATCAACGAATAATGCGGGAAATCTTCAAATAATATCAAAAAATGTTTAATTTTCAACCAACTCATATATTATATTTCACTTTTTTATTAAAGAATATACAAATTTATTCTTTAATTGTTTAATTAATAAATACTAAGTTGCCTATTCCTAGTTGGGTACTAAAAGTTTGACAGACATCCACCCTTCAAACGCGCGTATTTTTCTAAGTTAACTTTTTTTTGATATATGAACTTTTTCAACGCCTTGAATTGTTTTCAGTTTCTCAGCTAGAGTTCTAGTTTTTTTTTTTTATTTGGGCATTTCAGTTTTGACTTTTGTGTGACCGGGGTTCCACTAAAAAACGCAAAACGAAATACGAGGTAAGACTATTTATGAGAAATATTCAACGAAAACGGTCAATCAGGATAATACTTGTGACGGGACCAAAATATTTAAACGATAGATCGAGGAAAACGGTAAATCGGGGAACGATTAATGCGGGATTATTTAACATTGTTCTTATGGGTGTTTGGCCGGGACTATCAAAAATAAACGATTCATGCGTGAAAATGAAAAATGCGAGAACGGTAGATCGGGGTTCCACTGTATTTTGAAATCTACATCAGAAATAAACAAAAAAAATATGGTTTATAGGAACAATTGGAATTAAAATGGGACTTAGAAAACGACAAGCTAACTATTGCCCTCCGCGGAGAGAGACGTTCAACAATTTACTTCCAGCGAGGTCTCTTGAAAATGAAATTTGAGATACTAGAGCGTATATTGTTTAAAAAAAAATGTATGATTCTGTGTGAAATAAATACTTTTTATATTTTTTTTTACCACACTAAAAAAAACGAAAAGTATTGTTGCTCTACTGTAAAATGTTTGTAATGATTGATTGTTGCCGTGTTTTACATTGTTTCGTTTTTGTTTTGAAATTTAAAAAAACAGCTGTCGGGATGAGAGATTATTGCTTTGTTAAGTACAATCCCCTGGGATATATTCGCACCTGAAAAATGATTTATTTCATCTCACATTCATCCAATGGAGAGGTTATGGTTCGCGTACATGGAATATATTACCCTTAAACGAGAAACAGTTTTGTACCAACCGAAAGCAATAATATCTTATTTCAGGGAAGTATTATAATTATGTATGAAATCATTACAGTGTGAGATTTTTCCTTATGCACAAACATGATTATATTGAAAAAAAATAAAAGATAGTAAAATAACATGACTATGTATTGAAACAATACTTTACTTTTTTATTTCATTAAGAAAGCAAACGTTGAAAATCTATTGTAAAACAATATCTGTCTGCACATAAAATGTTATACACATATTAGTTTAATTATATCAGTAAGAATGTTTCTTATTAAAAGTAATGGTTTTTAGTAATATTGTAACGTAATTATTGTCTACGTTAGTGCAAAAAGCGCCAAGTCGAAAAGTTATGTTGTGAGGTATGTAATTATAAAATAATACTACCAATTACAGATATGTATATCGACTAAGCACATATAAATTAGTTAAGATAAAAAAAATATTCAATATAACTAGTTATGTTCATTGCTAGACAGTTTTTGTGTACGATATTTTGCAACAAAGGACGAAGTCGATAACTTACTAATTCATCAGGTTGTGTAACAGATTGTGACACGTGTTCATCCTCCTTGAGAAGCATCCTCTGACGAACTATCTAAAGGCTATTTGCGAATAAACTAACACTTTATTATAATACTTAACTTAAAAAATTACAAAATTGAGGTTTTTATTGTATTTCTTCTGGGCGTAGCGTGGAGGTTAAATACAAACGTCAATAGTATTGATTACAAAGTAATTACCTAAATGAGTTATTAATTTGAATTTTATATTAAAAAATGAACTTTTGAATTTCCATCGAAAATATTTGTAAACGTTGATTAATGTAACGTAGAAAAAACATTTTGACCAATATTATTTTACATCATCGGAAATACGATTGTATAATACATCAAGATAGAATTGTTTTAGAAAATTTATTTTTAAATAACATGCGTCATTTAATTCTGCCTATGTAATACAGGTCGAATCCGTGACCAACGTCGGTGACTTCCGAGACAGATTTCACGGGATTGAATTCCAGTAAGAACAGGAATTTTTCAATCGATTCATTGATTTCTGTTCGAATGCCTGGGGAGTTTGTGATATCTAAAAAATCCCCCACACCCTTCCAATCCTAAAATAACGGGGCGTAGCGACAGCTATTTGCTTACAACAGTAGCCCTAAATTTTTCATTTTAATGCCTATGCGTCAAATATTTTGAAGTTGAAAGATCATACGAGATGTAGCCGATGAGAATTTTCGTAAGTCACTTGACATGAACTCAAGGAGAATTGACGTAACAAACACCCATGCCTTAGATATCAAATTTAAATTTAAAAAATACAATTTGACATTTATCTCACCGGGAATCGAACCCAAACTCACCTGATCGGTAGAGCAAGCTCTAACCAATTAGACCACAGCGGGTGACTATCCTTACTCTCTACGAAAAAGAGAGTTAAAGCATGAATAACTAGCAGTTCTCGTAGAAAAAATATCCATTAAGATTCTTCCATTAGAAGACCACATGGCTTCCACATTGAGAACGGACATGGATAAAAAAATAAATGTAATTCTATTCTGTTTAAAACTTTTCATTTCATTTCCTTCAGCGATATCACATCTCACACAAAGGGAAGAAAATGGCTCCACATTTTGTGCAAGGGTCATTCTTTTTATTGTCGTTTGCACTCAACTCTCGCATTTTCACAATCTTGTTTTTTTCGTATTTTTTCCCCTCTCTTGCACACCATTCTTCTTTAGACCCGTTATTTTTCTCAATTCTAATGTCAGTCCTCTGGAGCGTTAACACTGGATTATTTTTTCCATTCTCTTCTACTATTATTTTTTAATAATGTAAAAAATTTAGTATCAGATTCTCTACCGAGATTTATAGACGTGTGATAACATCCAGCTAGTGACATCAATTTTATATTATAGTTTAGTAAATATATACTGCTCAACACGCGTACATACACGCAGAATACTACTTTTAAAATAATAAAAACATTGCGAAATAGTACTCGGAGAAATTTTATCTAGTTTTTTTATTTCAAGAAAACAAAAATAATTTAGTATGACATAATTTTAATCATAACTCAAATACCTTTATATATTACTATTGAAACACAAGTATAGGACGTACCTCACATGTATTTACACACCTGCGCCGGATTTGTCTGTAATTAGCTGTCTCTCCGTAACAGGAAATAAGATTTAGCATATTTTTAATATGTGTTGCCAGCCTGTAGTCAAGGGAAAATGTGTTATCAGGGGAGCTTAACGATACAATGTGTCGGTTTCTGTGTCATCAACATTACCGACATACATACACACACAACATATATTGTGCAGTACAAGGTTCTATTTACATTTTTTAGATTTATTTTCATTATTTTTTTTAATACATGTCCGCTCCCAATGTGGAGCATATGGCCTCCTAATGGAGGTATCTCAACAGAAGTTTTTCTACGAGGACTGTTTGTTACTCAGTTGCTCAACCTCACTTTTTTCAAAGTGAGTAGTAGGGACACAAGGATAAGGCTAGAACAGGACTAGTGGTTGGCTAATCGCTATTGCTACACCCAGTTATTAAAGGATCAGAAGGATGGGAGGAAAGAAAATGATGTGAATTGACATCACAAACACCATGTCTTCAATCACAACTTTTAATTGAATAATTCTCAAATTCACTGTGATCTGACCGGGAATCGAACCCAGACCTGCGTGATCGGTAGAGCAAGCTCTAACCAACTGGGCCACAGCAGGTGACCATTCCATTTTCATTTACTTGACAATTTAAATATTTAACTTTATTCAGATTTTGTAACATCACTAGAAAATTACGAAAAGACGCCGCGAACAACTGAACTAAAATATCAAATGTAAAATTGTAAATATATAGTCAGCTTGCTGCAAGAATTACACTAAGTTACATTTACAAAAATGCTTATTTTTTTTTATATATTTAAAAAGTCACTCAGTATCTTAACATCAACCAATATTGTCCAATGACATACCTTTTAAATTATTATGTTGTATTTCACGCTAATGCCAGAATGAAAGACGTCATCAACAAGCTTATATCATTCTTGCAAAATATATTTAATGACATATTGCATTAATGTATATAATACATATACAAATGTACATTGACTTCGCCAGGAGTTTAACCCCAACGCACCCGATCTCTTTGTTAGAGCTCATATCGATAGAAATTGATGCCACACCAATCACAGAGGTAGTACTAGATCACAGTGTGCACCAATTGTGCATATCGTATTACCATTGATAATATCACAATGTCGATTCAGTCGCGAACTGTCTGGATTTTTTAAAGATATATCACAAATGACGATATCATAAAAACCGCACATCAAAACCAATTATTTTCATGTTCATAAGCTACACAAAATAAATGTGATTATTTATAATAATCATTTATCTCAAAAGCATTTAACGTCTCGTCTAGAATGGCTACATGTAGGAATAGCGTTGGAAAGGAGGAAAATTTAACAATTTGTAAAGTTTTAAATTGCTCCGTAAGTGGATTAATTTACTGCATCAAAACATCACCAGTTTATCCGAACTAAGTTTTTACTTTATCCTCACTTTGTATTTTAATTAAACTGCTGTGAGCTTAAGCAAATAAAAAAAGCAATATACATATATATGTAGACAGTATGTACGACATGTGATGAGAACTCGAGACTTTCGACTTAATCCACATTTTTCATTTCATTGTTTTCATTCGTATACAAAGTTATATTGGTAATTTTGTATATGGTAATTAAAATTTCGTAAATATAGCCGAGAAGATTACAGATATATGAATTTGGCAACTTATAAAAAAACCACCAGTGGTGTTTTATATCGATAGAAAGCGATAGTAGTAGAATAAAGTACATTTATGTGTCTTCTGAAAACTCGTACTCTTTAAGATACGAGATTGTAGAACATTACCGACGATATAGCATCCTAATAAAGACATCTACAAAAACGTTTTTCTTATGAGAACTGCTTGTTACTCAGTTGCCCAACCTCCATTTTTCAAAGAGAGTAAGGGAAGGATAGGGCTAGAACAGGACTTGTGGTTAGTTAACTAATCGCTCTCGCTACGCTCCGTTATTTTAGGATTGTAAGAGTGGATGGCAATTTTCAGACATCACAAACACTCACGCCTTCAAATGGAAAAATGGCGTTCACTGCATGACGGACCCGCCATGACTCTTGGTATGTATATATTATATAAAAGAAATTAGATAATTTCGATACAATCACGTTAACTATCCAACATTTCAGAGTAGAACAAAGCTCGTTTCACACAAAACACTACCGAAAATATTAATTGTTTATTTTGTTATTATGTGTTTCAACCACGTTAAAACAACGGAAAATATATAACAATATGTATATTTAACGGATTATCTTATTAGTGAATCAACGAGTATTACATATATCGTCGGTACCTTCGGTTTTGGGTCAATAGACTTTTTCGTATATCATGAAGCGAAGTGTCAATATAGCGTGCCCGTAGACAATGAGACAAATGAATAAACAACAATTGACCAACATGATTACAGACCGAAATAATAAATCTGTACAGCCAAAAAGTGTTTTCTGCCAACGAAATTGACTTAGTTCGTATTACTTTTTTTAATTATAGAAAAAAATTAACGTTATATGAGTGAACGTGTTGCTTTGGACGATTGAGCGTGTTTAAATCTATCGATCTGCATTCAGAACACCCGATTTTTCAATTAACGTTTTCTGGCCATAAGCCGGCGATACGAGGCACTTGTGGGGAAACTCTTCCAAATCGAATTTTGAGAAAAATGAGATATCGCCATAATATTGGAGTACTGATTCAAAAGAATCGAATTTATTTTTTAACACCTCGTAGTTTCCATGCAATTAAAGGTCAAAATATGATCTTATCATTTTATCTGAGAATTTTGTATCCCAAGCTCCTCATATTTATTATATGACTGAATTAAAGTTATATTAAGTCTCTGGGTGCGTACATTAAAGAGAACATTAAACGAAAAACTGATGAAGAAATTTGGACTAATGAATTTCGGTGACAGGAAAAATCGTAACATTAAAAATAAAAGACGGCTGGAAAGATTAAAAAACAGCGGGCACTTGTACTAAAAGCTTCCATAAATTTCAACCGCTAATCGTTTTTATGAATATTCATGCTAAACACTGTACAAAATACACTCTTGGCGTACATTAGAGACACTCTTCCGGACCGTTTCATTATATAATGTAATGTGGAATACTATAATATTACAGTATAATGCGTGTAGCAATGCATCTCAAATTCTTCTGTTTTTACATTTAACGAAAATTATTTGATTCGATTTTTTTGATTTTTTCGGTTGATATTACAAAATTTTAATTTATCATTTTGTCAAAACTCTGCACTATTATAGATCATCGAATCATGTGGGACAGTAAAAATACATTTATTTAATAAGCATGTCGTTAACTACTTACTCTTACAAGTTTATCCTCATTCTTCTCCGTCGTTATTCAGTATATGGACGTAAACAGGTATTGTGACACGATTCTTAAAAACAATATAAATTAACTGCCATTCTTTATTTAGAGATAGTAGATTATTCATAACATTTTAAGCGGTTAATTTGTGTTAATATTGTTATAAGTAAAAATAAATAAATGACACATCAAACTGTATGATTAAGCAAAATACAAGAAATTATAAGCAAAAAATCTACTTTTACAGAATTAGTTTGATCAAGATTAGTATTTTTTGAGTTTTATAAGATATTGAACCAGTAAACGATTATGGATTTTGTGAAAATTAATATTTTTCAAAAACAATATTTGATATAACAACTAATGCTAATGCGCCAAATATTTTAAAATTGAAAGATCATACGAGAAAAACTCGATGAGAAATTATTGTAAGTCACTCGAGGTAAATTGACATCACAGACAAAACTCAAATTAAAATTGAAAAATCTAAATTTTCTATTAACCTTACCGGGAATCGAACCCAGACCCACCTGCTCGGTAAAGCAAGCACTAACCAACTTAACTGCAGAGGACGACAGATTTGTGGAATATAAGAAATTTTAGCGCATTTTCAATAGATAAAAAAAAGGTTTTTTTAATTCACATGATTATGAATATTCATAAGTCTCCCTGATTAAAAAAATAAATATTAATCTATACATCGTTGTACCTTACAATTCAATTGACATTACGGTTTATATCCATCAAAATTTTAACTTTACGTAACTTGTGGTATACTAACGTATTTGACCTTTTCCATTGAAAAATATTACAAAATTTTCACTTTTGAAATATCATTTGTCGGTACGAAAAAACTTTAAACAGCTCTGTATAAAACTCTGACTGGAGTTGCCAGTGTTTATGAACGTTTTCCTGATACGAGTTGGCCAAACTTTTTCTGTAGCACAAAAAGTTATCTCGGAAGTTACACACATAAGACTTGTAATCGTGGATACAACGATATCATTATTACATCACTTATTCGAAAAGAAGTTAACCATTATATCATTCTATAATTGAATTTGACAGTTAAAGTAGTGCTCGCAAATGCGAGCGTGTTCGATTATTATTGTAACATATGTAATTTATTCTTCAAATTAAACTAACATAAAATTAACTTGACACCATTGCCGGCGTGTATTACGTATATTTCATTCTTGTTCAATTTTCATTGGAAATCTGCCAAGAACTTACAGAAAAGAAGATCGATATATTAATACTAAAATTTGCATGAAAGCAATTGAGTCGCCCATTTCCAAAATTCACCTTGTCCATTTTCATTATTTTGGAATACATTTTTAAAAATAACCATATTTTAGTGAATCAAATTTAAATATATAATGTATGTATTCTTCAATTTGATTTAAGAAAATATGGTTAATTTTTCAATATAACAGTTCGCTGCACGTTCTTTTGTAAGTATGTCCAAAAAAGTGATAATAGACAAGGTGAATTTTAGAAATGGGAGACTCAATTATATATTGTGATATATTTCAATCGATTCGACGGTAAACTGCTAGTGATCAATTGCTGGCGGTAAATTTTCCTAGTCTCACTCAAATTACATTACAACTAATATTTTTATTGCCTTGAGAGTCATTAGTCACTGCTGCATGTAAGCTACTCCATAAATACTTATATTTATATTACAATACATATCGTAGTGATACGATATTACCTATACAATATAATTAATAGAAACAACTTAATATGATTACAACACATTGTATATCTTCGTCACTTATAGAAGTTATCTTAATTATGTTTAGCGTGGAAATTTTGGTAGTGCTATCGCTGAATTACATTTACGACATTTCAACATCTCTTCGATTTATTTATCTGTGCATTTAGTTATTAAATTCATCGAATATCCCGGTTGAAATCAGACAACGCCATTGATTTAGCATACAAGAGATCGATACAGCAGCAAGAGTTGTATTGATTGCGAGTTGCCATGTGATAGAAACTATAGTGCGATGAAGACGGTTGCATTGTACAGGACACAAAATTGTAATGAAATACAAAATAATGTTTATTTTTTTACAAACTGTGTAAGTATACAAAGAGATATCAGTATAATACATATTTAAATTGTTTGAAATATAAACTGATAACCATTGCAATCACCATATTAAATATAATGCTCTGTTACAATAAATAAAGCACAGTAGCGCTGATCTCAGGCGTACAATTTCAAATTTGAATATGGTAACACGAATTTATTAAGAATTCACATTTTAAGTCCAATATATTTTAGCGCAGTGCTTCGCAACCATATATCCAGCTCTATTCCCGCCGATAAATTACAAAATATTTTTTTAATTGTCCATGACAAAGTATGCCAATAAATCAACCTCACTTGAATATGACCATTTTTTTAAAATGCAATAACATAAAAACTGTATTGCTGAAAGCTCAGTGGCACAGTTACATACCAGAGTTAACTAAGGCTACCCCAGTTTAAATTATTAAATATATTTTTTACTGGTAAATATCTATGAATTTCGGCAATTTCTTAATAATACACAATTGTCGAATGGCTGAATTCTTATTCTTTCCAAATGTTAAGTGACGAATGGCAATAAGCGACCATCAAGTTTTGACTCACAATTCGGAACCAGTCAATTAATTGGACAAGGTCGTTTAAGTTTCAAGCTTTGAAACATGTCTGATTAGTAAATATACCAATTTTTCAATTCAGGTACATGATTCAGAATGCTGATCACATCATGAAAGAATATTAAAATATGAAAAACGCTAGGGAAGAATTTCTTGAAATGATACGACCATTTTGCGTAAAAAAGCATCCATAATTATAAACACCTTTATATGGACTTAGTGATCTGGTTAGTTCTCTATTACTTAGTTCTCGTACATCATTACATTTATGATATGGAAGGCTGGGCAATTAACACACATTGATTAATACTGACATGTATTCCTAGTAGATAATTTGATATAGTAACAATACATATCGCATAACTCCCAGAATGATTAATAAAATATAAGCGAATTAATCATTTTACCTTGACGTGACACATGTGATTTGGGATTGCAATACCGGATAAATATATTGACATGGGACGAGTTATAGGCATAAGCTCCTACTACCCCTTTTGTGATGACAACTGGCAGACATTTAAAAGTTTAGTTCAATTAATTGTGTTTAATTTATTTTATCATGTAACCAGTAATATCGATTGTTTTTTCTATACCCGTAGCGATTTTCGTTTTGTTCGTTCTTGCTTTGTAGGACGTCATTGGTACGTGACGTATGGCGACGCTGCCAGCTGCTGGGATTAAGGCCCGGCGGTAGTTTTAACTACACTTGCGATTTTTCTTTGGGTTTGTGCGATACACGATTTATAAAATGACGTATCGGAAAGCTCGTCGCCCGATATTAAAAAAAATCTTTTCCAATCTCGACGAGAATTAAAAATAATTTTTGGTTTCAGTCGCGCGCGCAGACTTTAGTATTTTTTTTTTATCTAAGCTTCTATATCTTCATTATGCAAGCTAGGTATTAATTCTGCTGCAATGTAAATTATATTTTTTAATAATTTTGTGTGATTTTAAATCAAATGTTTGCAAGTTCCTAACAATAAACATCTCCGTAACAGTTAAGCGGTGTTTTTTTTTATTCCTACCTACTTGTTGTACCTCGACCATCATTATTAGTGAGGATTTTTTCTTAGGGTATAACATCGTGAAAAAAAATACAAATTCTCACAATAAATGAAACTAGCACAAAAATAAATTACGAGTCATGTCAATATCAACACCGGTATTCCCATATTAAATGATGCTATTGCAAATATCAAAACCAGTATTTCGGTATTGAATAACACCATGATTACCGTTATCCCGGTTTCGGTAATGCCGGTATTGTAATCCCTACTAGTGACCCATTTATTAATATTTCATTCTGGCAAGGAAAGGTTGCCTATTTGTATGTATAATTGCCTCTTAGAATCGTTGGTAATGCATATGGAGAATAATAATAACAGAGATAATCAAAATTTACATAAATGTCAGCTTTAGAGTATCATACATTATAATTATGCGTTTTACTAACCGTGTTTGACTAAAGATACATTTAATAAATTATTTGTATTCAACAATGTTGGTGACATGTTCGCATTGTTTCAACGCAACCACACGCCAGATACAAATTACCTAAATGGGTAAATAAAACCTTCTTAATTTGAATCTTCCAAAAACACGACACAGTAATGCCAGTCTAATAAATATACATACTTCAATGTATGGAATATCTCTTTTGAATACAGAGAACACTTACACGGCGGTTTATAAAAATCTCTGACATTTTTACATCGTATTGAAAGCTTTTAGAATGTTTTCGTGGTATTATGTGTTTTGATATCGCTAAAGGAGTCGTTAACATTTAACGACCTTTAGCATTATTCTACGTTGGCATTTTAAAGCTTTTCTATTCAAAGCTTACACCTTGACATTACGATGACACATTTTTAATGATAGTTATCTTTAATAGCAAAATATCTAAATTTATATTTTTTTATTAAAATATTATTGCAGGCCTCGTTAAAAATGTAATGTCAAATTTACTGCAACATTTTTCATTACGTACATATTATACATACGACAATACTAAAAATAATTTCTTATTAAGAAGATATTTTGTTGGTCAATTTGGAGACTTATTTTTCACGCAGTCACAAGTATGACAGATGGAAAGGAAAATTCGACACATCAAGTAAAATTAAAGGCTTTCGAAGTAGCCATACCCGTATCCGTCAGGACCAATAATTACTATGTATAATTATTCATATTCATATTAATTAACGGTGATTTTTTTCCCATGTAACGAACGCGGTGGAACGTCGTTCCAACACCTTTTTTGTCGAAATTTTACTATTCTAAATCAATGTTCATCAATCAAAAATTTGTTTTTATTTTCGTTTGAAAACTTAGGATTTTTTATGCCCTTAAAATATTTAAAAAAAAATAATTAAATCATGATCTCCCGAAAAAGTAATAACAGTAAAGAAATAATCGTCAGAACTAAGATTAGATCTACAAGATTGATTTCTGTTCGAAGGGGTTGGTATTTGTGATATCAATCCATCCCACTTTAAATTCTAAAATTAACATGGCCATAGTTCTGACGATGGCGTAAGCCGAAATAGCTATAAACCTTTACTTTTTAACTGAAATACCTTGATATTTTACCCTATTAAAATGGAGTTCTACCAAGTAAATGCCAAATCAATAAATACACATTAGTCAATTATTATTTCAACAATGTGTACCTTTTTTTAAAAAATATTAGTACAGCCAATTGGTAATGCGCACGAAATTTCAAAAAAAATAATTACATACGATAATCTAAATCTAAATTTTAGCAAACCCACTCAAAATCTATTTTAAAAGAAAATATAATACATCATAAATATCCTTTTTTTGCATACGTGAAAAAATCTTAATGCGGCACGGATTTTTACCACTAGGTAACGGTGCTGACTTAGATATAACCTGTGCGCTTACTCATCTAAAAACAAACGACGGTGAAATACTCCAGAAAGCTAGAATTATGTCTAAACGTTACGACAATCCTTAGAGATAGTTTTATTTTAATAAAAATGAAATTTCTGAATAATACCGTTTCAAAAAAGAAACAATACAAAAATCATCTTGCCGTCATATTTTCCAACAAAAGAAAATTATTGTTATGGAATTAATCTTTTGGGAACAGACTTTAGGAATTTAATTACATTTCAAAAGTCGTAAACAAATTCTCCGTTCGAGTCCTGGCCGAATGCAAATTTTTGCTTTCGTTTCGAAACAATGGAGTGAGCTCGTACAATTCCAAAACGTTTTAAATGAATCGCAATTAATCTTACAAATTCAGCGCGCGACAAAGACCTCGGAGTGGGAGACAACAAAAGATGACATCTGAGCGAAATGAAAGTTCGTCAAACATTCCGAATTACACATTTTTCGATAACAGATTCAAATTCAAACCGATAAATCATTTCATATCATTTCACGAGATGTCTAACGTCTCATCACTTATATCGACAAACGAAGAGCGCACTTTACAAAACACCTTACATGTAAATCGTGTGCTTACATAGCGCCTTTTTTTCATACCACCCCGAAATGTCGCGCTTTCGGTGACGATGATGAAATAATTTCAATTGATATGTCTTTATCGGGTATAAATATGCAGCACGGATAACCACTGGCAATTAAAATATTTGTAAACAAACCAATGATGAGTTACAATGAAAGCATTTAAAAAAAAAACTATGGAATACTCTACAAAGCGTATACAAACATCTGTTCTCTTCGTATACATGAAAATCTTAAAATTAACGGTACTTGTTAATATGTAACATTTAATGTTGCATCCAAGAACTAAATAAGAGCTTAACACTTTTTCCGTTTAAGGGAAAATCCTTATTACAAAACATAATCGTTGTAATATTTCCACATAAGAATTCAATGTTAAGAAAGACCGTTTATATTGAAACTGTTGTTTGTTAATTATTAAAATAAAACAACTTTTTGTACTAATTTCACAATTTTATAAAATGATCAGAGCCGGTTTGCTTTATCGCGAGCATTTCCACATAATAATTGACAGTCAATACAACAGAGGTGACAATTTTTTTATTTACTCTCTATTGGGAAACGATATTTTTTATTGATTGAATTAGCATTTACTATAAATCTATTGTAATAAACAATGTTTAAACTTAAAATTACTCAGCTGTGTGTACTGGCTTACAAGAGATACACAATATAACCTCTCATTCACTCTTATATCCTAATTTATTAAATTTGAATCGTTCAAACTATGTACATTCTCACAGATTTTGTCACTAAATATACCATAAATTCCACCTAGCACCTTCAGTCGAAATCAAAATTATTTCCTATTTTATATTTCAAATAATAGTATAGCAAATCAGTTTAAATTTAAATGATTATTTAGCATCAGTTACTTTTTCCATTCCTTGTCTGCACAGCCATTCATTTTGTTATTTGTCAAGATATATTCCTCTATTATAATTACAGATAGTATTTTTTTTTCAATGGATATCGCAACCCGGCGCGATCCTAAAATACCATTTTAAATCGCATGACAATTCTGAATTGAAACATATTGTTTTAGATTTTTAATTCATAAATACAATCTATAATATATACTTAACTGTGATTCAACGAGTGGTTTACAATCGACGTAATCACTGTACAGCTGTTAGAATGATTAATTATTTCCCAATTAATTGAACCCAAGAGAAGAGATGGATAACTTCTCGGGATTTGATTATAAAGTGGAGGTGGAAATGTGTATTCATTAATGTTAGAATCAAGCGGAATTAGTTTTCGCAACAGCAAACACGAACAATGGAAGGTAGGGTAATAGCTCAACTTGGATTAGCTTAATACTTGACAAAGCTCCTGGGAATAATTTCACGTATGTATTTTCCAATTCTATAGTATATGAAATATCTGGTGGAAGTCCACAAACTAACACCGTTAATTTATCTAATCCATAGAGACACATTCACAAAATATCGTATTACAGTTTTGCTTTGAAAGTGAAACCATACGTTTAATAAAGACAGGCGATAATATTTTTAGTTCAATAATGAATCATAAAACCGCAAATGTTAAATAATAATTAATAGAACGGATTGAATTATTACAAATATATCACAACAAAAATAAATATAGTATAAAATAAATGCACACACTTTATTTTCTTTGAAAATGTATGTTTATTGTAATTCTTTTCTAGTAACACAATTGAATACTTTATCGGCGGTATACTTGCAGAAGGCGATAATTCGAAAAACCTTAATTTGAGATATTCGTCATTTTTGATAAACATGAAATTTTAACATCTCTATTTATGCACATTAATTATCACTCAAAGTTCATGAAATTCGATAATGATGATTGAATTCGATTCACACATTCAAACATTTTAAGTAATTTATATTAAATAATATTATTAATAGGAATTTAAAAATAGGAGCTTTAGTAGGAATTGGCTTAAGATAGATATAATATAATGTTGAAATTATGTATGAATACAATAAATATGTTAAAATCTATCTATGTATCTGCATTCATAACTCAAAACAGCCGGGTTTTGACTTATAGCCTTCTGCCAGTATGTCGACGATATGTAATGTACACCTTTTTGGACTCTAGAGCGCAATCTAAAATATTGTTAGGACGGCGAGCACCACATTTTTTCAAAATCTCTAAACCCGAAACTGCTTTTTTTTAGCTTACCGAGGAATTTGAAATCCTCAATTTATCTCAGAAACTCTTTTTTTTGTTAACCAACGATTATGATTAAAACGAGAAGACATATGTAGATTAATAATATAATAATCATGTTTTTATCACCTGGTCTACCCTACTCCATGTGAAAACGGGATGTTTCCCACCTTCCGCATATCTTTTTTAAAACACCTTGTCCCAAACGTATTCCGTAACTAGGGGATGGAAACACACACTAGAAAACCTTTATCAGTATTTTTTTACTACTACGTCATCATTTGACATGAACATATACGGATATCTTCAACGAATTGTTTTAAAAAAAAACTGCTTATGATATTGATTTAAAAATTAGCAACATTTCATAATGTGACCTACTGCTATTTGTACATGTGATGCAATACGTATACAAGCACGCAAAATCGTCATTCTTTGCGGAAAATCAGAGAAAAGAAAAAGCACAATAAATCGAATTAGGTGAGTTTTAATCCGATCAGTGGATTGTTTCTTCGGCCAAGGGAAGTGTTTTTCTCAAATACAAAAAAGAAAATGTCCAAAACGTTATTTAATAACAGCACAAAAGAAATTTGAGAAATGTTTTGCTCGTTAAAAGTAATACAATATACATAATTGGAGTGAAACAACCATTTTCCCTGATTTAATAACAAATGATTGTTTTCGCAAATAAACGAACCCGATTGAAGTGAAATATGATCGTTTAACATTTTTCAGTAAACAGCAAGTATATTATTATACTAAAAGCTTGTTAAGTACATGGTTTATTACCTTTTGCGCTGCCACCAACACCTTATCGAGGAATCGCAGCCACTCGAAGACAAACAATGGTCTCTTTGCTGGTGGAATCTGCTGAAGAGCATCCTCGTTCAGCGTCAGCGAGTGGCTCAGCTCCATCATCATAGCTGCGAGGGCCGCCTGCCTGTAATAGTTAAAAATACAAAAAGATTATATAATTGAAAATACTGAATTGGGTAGATTAAAAGGGAGAAATTTCACGAGACAAACAAGGCGGTTTTTTTAATCAATTATATACACACTTTGTCAAAATCAATAAAAAAAATATGTGCACATTCTACGCGCAATTTTGAACTAAGTGAGAAATTTTATATGCTCTAACTTTAATAAATTGTATGGTTGATCAGCGCTGCTATTTTTTTTTTATTTAACGATAGAACATAATGGAAAAAAATATCTTCACTTGCTAAGCAACAGAAAAAATGCTTGCAACGTAATAACCTTGTGTATGCAGTAAATATTGAATTTATTTTGAAATTAGTACTTATCGCTTTTTGTAACTAGTCACTTCATATATAGACTTTTTATTTCAATGAAATTCTGTGTTTAACCAATACCTCGGTTCGGATTAAAGAAAAATTGTGGAAAAATAATACAAAACACAGCATTTATGCTAAATATTTGTATCTTCTTCGAACGACGAAGGAATATACAACTATATTAATGTGCAAGTAATTATCGATTTTTTGTGCGTCCAATTTTAATGCGCGACGGTCCTGAATAATTCCTGATAAAGTGTGGTCAACCTTCACATATTGACTGAAATGATTTATATTAGGTAAAGCTATATTATAAATATTTCGTTCTATGTAATTTACATAATAGTGTTTACGACATAGAACAATTCTTTACAATACACTAAATTGATATATAATATTATATGTAATTGGATCATCGTGAAACCAATTTGACGAGATCGCGCCACGTAGTTTTTAAAAACACAAAGTGATACAATTTACCCATTCAATGACTATTACTACTTTTTACTGTCGAAAAAAAAAACATTTTTTTTGGAACCATTTTAAGTAAAAACAAATAACAATCTATTCCTTTTAATATAAAATAATTATAAGTACAGATTTTTTCAGTCAAATATAAAGCATCTATCCTGATCAAATGAAAATCAGTAAATATCGTCAAGACAAAAATGTTGTATGTATTGTAATATTTACCTACTTTGGCGATAAAAAATGATATTCAAATAATACCCCCACAGTGAAATTATCATAGGTTTTTAAATACATAATATGTATTTCAACAAAAATAGTATTTTAAAACAATATATTTTAACGAACTTACGATATTAATAAAATGACAATTACATTAACGCTATAAAAGTATTTCCCCCTTAACTAATTTCATAAACGCAATTTTCCAAATCCATGAAAAGTAAACATCAGAATTTTCGGGCATGTTAATTGATTCAATAATTCATTTAGAATAAGTTAATTTTTCAAAGTATCCAAAATTTATCGTGCGATTTTACGTAATTATTGGATGCGGCGGAGATTAAAATGACTTAATCTACGGAACAGAAACGGCGGAATACAATTTCCTCCAGTTAATTAATGATCAACAAAATATATCTATGCTTCTGATAGAACTTTTGGTGCTACGCGAATTTCGACACTATTTTTACCTAAAACTGTAACTTCAAATACACAAATTCAACATTGTTATAACACCGGAATCCCACGATACCACTTCCTCTCAAACAATTGTATTTTATACAGCTCGTACTTGGTTATATTTCATGCTGAAATATAAATGTAAGTTTTCCTTGTAAATTACCCATACGTTTTATAATAAGTAAAGATAAATACAGAGATTAGAAGATATCTACTTAAAACTTGTTTGTTTTTAATATAAATTAAATCTATTAACTTTGTTGTTCCACACGTTGTGTAACATTTTTTTTTTCTTCGTGATTTGCTCTCCCTCATATAAGTAACTTATTTGTAATTAGTACAAATAAGTGTCTTGTAAAAAGGGAAAAAGTCCCAACCTCTCGATAAATAGATGTTTAGGGTATTCGTAAATAACCTTACGATAGTTTGTCTGAAGGTGCTTCTCAAGCAAGCGAAACAGATGTCAAAGTTTGTTGTACAACCTGTGAAAATATTTTTAAAATTAACTCACACAAAGTCACCATCAAAATATGATGGTTTATTTAATTTTTCTATGAAACGAAACGAAACGTGTGTTACAGTTAAGTTATAGGAATGTATGTATATGTGATTTTTTTTGGTTGAGTTGATCGCAAGGGTCATTCTAATATCTCGTGCAGTTCAATTTCCCTAAAATGACATTTGAATTAATATGTTGTTTGAAACCATAAAAACAACGATTTAAAGAAACGACTTCATTAATGTATGCATACATATTAAAGAACAAGTTAAGAACGATAATGTTGACTCTGATCATATCGATGATATGTTATATATACATTTGCGTACGAAAACTTAGTTTTTTTTTTGCAATTTTGCCTTTTCTTAATAAAAACTGCTCGTAAAACTATGTTCCATATACCAAGCAATCAGACATTGTCGTCACAAACGGTTGTATGCCAAAAAATTACTATTTTAAATTAACATTTATAAACCTACTAGAATCTAAAAGCAGCTTAAGCTTAGCTTATTATAATATTCAACATAAATATTGCGAATTTTGCAGTAAAATATTTAAACTACGACAGGTAAAATATGTATTAAAAGAAAATTTTGAGAAATAAATGCGTCCGCTTCTAACATCAAGAATTCCAAGAAAACATCGATGCATAATTTTAAATAATATACCATTTAATATTCATCAAGAAATTTAACAAATATAATTTGATGGTCATATTTCTTTCTTATTTATCCCTCAATAGATTTTCTTCGTCATCGAATTCGTTTCCCATCCGGCGTATATAGGATTTTTAATCAACTTAAATGCAAAATTAAATAGAGCGAACAGGAATAATATTAAATTTAGTTTACTTATTAAATACATTTAAAAAAAAATCTTTTGATACCCAAATGGTTCGATTATTCGTCATTATGTTTATGTTAGTGATAAGTTCTATGATTTCAATTATAATTCCTGTATTGTGTTTTGCAACATGAACCATTTCTGCATTAACAAATTTTATCGTATCTACAGAATAATTCAGAAAGTATATAAGTACAGTGAGCCTGTCTGGCGTTGAGCCAATAAAAGCATTTTACCGAAATGAACGACTTTTAGCAAAAACACTCTCACTAAAAACCAAAACTATGAACCTATTTGCGAAAAGTGAATGATGGATGATAAACAGTAAAATATATATGTATATATAATCGAACGAATGCGTACGAAGAAATGTTATCGATTGAGTATTTTTTAATGATTCTATTCTGCTATACCGTATGCTTCAGGGCGGGTTGAATATAAATTATCTAATATTATAATAAGATATTGCACTACCGGTATTGCGTCTGTTATTTTCACATCGAATTACCGGTTTTAAAACTGCATGAAACCGTTATCACAAAATTGATCGCTTTAATAATTTCACCGTAATTATTTTTGAATCTAAGAACGCAGAGTATGCAAGATGATAATTATAGCATTCCCTTTCAAGCCAGTATATAAAGTAATTCAATCCGTTTAAACATAATTCTAACTATTATGTGAAACCGAAATAACTATCAACTACATCTTACAATTTTTGTAAAACTAAATACTTTCACATTATTACCTTATCACAATGGAGTTCTCCTAGGTCAGTTCCAATTTAATAAAAAAACTTCAGTAAATGTAAATCGGTTTCAGTATCAGTATCATTTCATTGGCAATGAAAAATAAGCTGTGATTGCAAGCCCGCTACCAATGTGGAGCATGTGGCCTCTTAATGAAGGTATCTAAACAGGAGTTTTTTTACGAGAAGTGTTTATTACTCGGTCGCATAATCTCTCTTTTTCAGAGAGAGTAAAAGCGACAGAAATGGTAGAGCACGACAGGAAAGGACTAGTGGTTGGCTAATCACTCTTATTATTTAGGATTGGAATGTTGGGGGAGGGGATTTTAAGACATCACATACATCCATGCCTTCAAACAGGTACGGCATGAAAGCTAACGACGTTGACAACCGTAGTTTAATAGCAACCCGACATTTAATTGTATTCAATTGATTTTATAAACGACAATTGATTAAATCATGTGAATTATAAAACAAAAATTATACTAAGGTTTGTTTGTTATGCCGTACACCAGGGGTTACCAACATTTTTGAACCCTAGAGCGCAATCTAAAATATTGGTAGGGCGGCGAGCACAGAAGAATTTGAAATCCTCAATTCCCTTATACTTTTCCTCAAAATATCTCCGAAACTCGTTTTATTTTTTTAGCTCACCGAGGAATTTTATATCCAAAATCCTAGGATTTTAACGATTTAATTGGCGGGCGCATCGGAATCAGTCGGCGGGGTACGGCAGGGGTTGGTAAGCTCTGCCGTACGCCATCAACTGGCTTATTTCCTTCTGGGTGTAGTAGTTAAGCTTTCGAAAGCTTTCTTGTATGAAATTCATATAGTTACACAGATAAGGGTGTTATTTTACATTTTGCGAAATGTTTGATAATGTGGTTGAATCGTCTTAATTTCATTCGCGGCACACTTCTCACCGTTCATAACAAAAATGGCGATCGTTATAGAAATATTTACGTTATGCTAATATTGCCGAGCACTAAGAAATTTAAATATTGAGAAAAGCACTCTTTAATTAAATCGGGAATTACTTCGCAGAAAATTTTAGCAAAGCCTAAATAAGACGTTCGTAAAGAAAACTGGATGGGTTAATTGTACTGGCTCGAAAAAGCACTTATTGCTTAATGGCAGTGATTGAAGCCATATATTATAATCCAAATAGAGGATATGGCAGTAAAATTGAGATTTTCTACATATATTCATTTTTCAGGCAATTAAGAAAAATACAAATCGGAATTTAATATGCTGTCATGTGCGAAATTCTGCAGTTCTGATAATTAAAAAATGACGCCAAAAATATATACAATGCAAACATAAAATGTTTGTATTGTATGGGTCATTACACCATTATTGTAGTGTCCCAGTACTGAACCCGACCTTAGTACCTAATCTGTTGCACTAAGTTTTACGTGGGCGAAGTCACTGAGAACACGATTGGAACGCGGTTCAAAGCGAATCAAATCAACTGATCGCAAGTAGCGCGCCGCATCGCATTCGAATTCTGTTCGAAGGTATGGGTGTTTGTAATGTATAAAATTCCCTCCCAACCTTCCGATCCTTCAGTAACTGGGCGTAGCGAGAGCGATTAGTTAACCACTGTCCTAGCCTTATCCTTCTATTCCCATTTCCCACTACTGTCTTTGGATAAGAGAGTTTCAACAAAAGTTTCCCTCAATTTCTTTATCCTAATCTGTCTCAACTCTCTGTGCATCCTTTCTAGAGTATGGAGTTAAACAGTTAATTACTTTCACAAAAATCGACTATTTTCTAACAATATGTGGTGCACATAAATATCTATAATTTATAGTTTACAATCAAATCACAGTGGGAGATGGTTCTAGTAGTACGTCAATGTGTTTTCGGCTTATGATATACTTGATCGTAGGTATAGTTAGCAGAGGTATTTGATATTATGATTATAATATATAGTTTTTATTGACCTATTCTTGAGTATGTTTAAGCTATTCCTGCTTGCAGTGTTGAGTATAAGGACTAGTTATCAAAGATCTCAATGGAGGAAGAAATTATTTTTGTTTACTATTATCAATATCAAAGACATTGTTTCTTTTGTATTAAAATTTATAAATACATTTATCAATATGTGAAAGCGTCCTTTTAGAAATAGGAAGATATTTTAAATGGAAAATATTCCTTACCCTCTATTTTGATAATGGACACGTTGATAAATGTATTGCAAAATACAGTATTTAAAAAGCTGTCACAGGGCGTGTGATTTTATATATTTTGTTGCACAAAGTAAATGTTAAATCAATCAACAATACATTTTGCAATCGTCAAGCACATAGTTGTTGCCATTTTAAGACTTTAATCTACGATCTTATTGTAGAACATTTTAACTTCAGCGGACCGAGAATGATGCCGTTGTTATTCTTTGAAGAGCGAAGATAGCGCACGTTCAGCTGAAGCTTCCTTTGCTCAAAAGCGAAAGCAATAAAACTGAAGCAAAAATCATTCCACGGGAAAACGATTGCTATACGTGCACAAAAAGCCTGACTTGAAACTGCTTCGATAGATAGAAAATAATTTATTAAATCACGATGTCACAACTACCTTGTAAATGCTTGAGTATAATAAACTAAAACAACAATTAAATTACTCAAGGGTATAATATTTTCAATGGATTCTGCGGTAAAACTTATTTCTGATAACTTTATTCTTTCACTGATTGTGTGACAGATTGTGACACAATCGGTGGAATAAAAAAGTTATCAAATTTAATGATTTATTAATCAAGGGGATTTATTTAAAACAGTGATTGTTCGTATATTTAATATGTTATACCACAATTAATAAACTAACATAAACTCAGCGGCGGACAATGATAACATAGTCGTATTTTTAGTGTATTTATTGAAGTGTCATTTTTTATACATAAAAGGTTAAACTTATTCACGCACACAACATATTCGAGTTCTTCAGTAACATTTTAAAAATGTTTGTCGTGACATTTCGGATTTTCAAAATTCCCGTCGTAACTTTTCGAACTAAATAGTTGAACTTTCAAAATGCCGTATATAATAATTCGACCTGCATAAACTATAATGTAAACCGGGTATATTTTGTTGCCTTCTTATAATTCTTAGAGAAAATTGGTTGAATTTAAGATTTCGACTGAAGGTGCTTGGTGGAATTTCAATAATAAATTTGAATCGTTCAAATTATGTACACTCCCACAGATTTTGTCACTAACGACCCGGGTTTCGCCTTCCGGCATCTTCAGGCGTCCAAGCGCACGGATGAACTTGGTCAGTTCAAGTTCATCCGTGCGCTTGGACGCCTGAAGATGCCGAAAGGCGAAACCCGGGTCGTTAGTGACAAAATCTGTGGGAGTGTACATAATTTGAACGATTCAAATTTGACAATTGGTTGGTTATTATCATTGTATTATTCGTCTAGTTTTTAATGTTTCTGTTAAATTACTCAACGATTGCATCTTCACAGTCGTCGTTTTCATATAGGTCGGAAAATTGTATTTTATTGTCGAATTCCGAAATCCCGATATCGGGAAAATTGACAGCGACTGCTACCCCAATCGGACCTTAAGCGACAAGTATTGCCACTTCTAAAAGATTGCGTCTGTGGTTTCGAAAATCGACGATTTAAAAATGTATCTAAAGGCAAACGAGCGACATATGTTTTGTATAAAAAAAAACGAAAAAGATGCAAATCGGAAAAGTATTTGATGCTGCCTGTGACGCCAAAAAAGGCATACTAATGTATTGAGATTGTGTTGTGGGGTTTTTTTATTCACAACCCCTTAGGTACAGCGCGGTGATCAAATACATAAAATTACGCGTGGGTTTTCTTTTACAGAAAAAAAGAAAATGTTTTAGTTACTTTATCAAAATATTACTAAACATGTAACTGACATATATTGCCGGAAAACCGAAATTATATAACTTTCGGTCTACCAGAATATTTAAAAAAAAAGCACCCTTTTTTGTTTTATTCAATATTTCTTATACTAAAATCGGGACCAATTTCGCTCATCGTAAGCATTATTAACAAATGAAAAATAATCCAAACACGTTTATTTACTAGAGGTAATTAGAGTGTGCTAGGTGTAGGCCGCACACCCTAGAACTCTTTGAACATTAAGCGATAATTTAAACTACATTTGTAGAAGGAAGTATATTATCATAAAATTATACATAAAATTGAGTGTGATTAATGACAATATGTATAAAACACGAAAAGAATTTACATATAATCATATAAATTTTTAAAAAATACAGTCAAAATGACAAGGATTTTTTGAAATAAATATCTACTTATCTGAAAATTAAAAAGAAGTTTGTTTTTGATTTGTTACTTTTGAATTTAATTAAAAAATATATTTTACAGATAAATACATAAAAGTGAGTAGTTTTTTTTTAAATATATGGATTTTTATGTAAAATTATAAAACTAAATATTAGATTTTCTAAAGGCCAACAGCAAAGTTTTATACTTCAAAAATAATAATATGCTTATGTAAGTATATACTGACGTTGAATTGCGTTAGCCTTGTTTGCCCCAAAAAGGAAATTCGGTCAAATGACTGATAGTTTTGTATTACATTCCAAATCGGTGTAAACTATAAATTTGAGTGAAATTACAACACCACATAAATGAACTGCAGCGACTCAAAACGCAAGATACATAGGTTATCAAACGTAATCGATAAAGATTTTTAAATGTGTATTTTTGTGCCCACTGTACACTACTGCTGATGCGAAAACAAATCGCCTTGTGGGGAATAAGATTGTTTTCTCAAAACGTAAAGTTTCAAAGATTTTCCAAGTGTTTTCTTATTTTTGTAGTCTCGACACGATTTACGATAGTGTTCTTTGATGTTTCACTAACACATCTAAATAGTTTGTAAACAAAAACAAAAACTAACATTGATTTCGACAAAAATGACATATGTATGTACATAACATATATTATATAAGTATTTTTTTTTTTACAAACCTCTGAAATGTGTGATAGTTTAAAAGACACCAAATCTTTTGTCTTGAATTTATGTATTATATGTATTTAAAATTTTAGTAGCGATCAATCTGCAGTGGAAAATGTTAAGTGAAGTTTAATGAAGCTAAAAATCCATACTTTCAAACTGGATTTTTTTTAAAACCAGCATGCCTTTTAGTTTGAATGTATGCTTCAATATTGCGGATTTACAGCTGACATTAGACGTATTCCGTAACGCAGCGACGTTGGAAGCTTTTCAAATAGTAGCCAGGAGTGTTTCAGGATAAGCACCAATGAATGTTTGATCACTTTTTTACGAAAACATCCTGAAAAATACCAGCTAACTATTGGAAATCAGTTCTGAAGAGAGGTAATTCGCTTTTATAACACAAAAACACAGTCAAATATTTTCATTCTATTATCAAACTTATGAACAAGAAGACGGAAAATAAAACACAACTTAAAGCCAATCAGTGCCGGTTTGAATTGAAAATACTTTCTCGCTGAGCGAAACCTGTCGTGAATATAATATAAAAAGTGTACAAGTTGTATGTTTTATTGCAGAAAATTCAATTACACTGTCCACCAAGTGAACACAGTGAACACCACCATTTCAGTAATCAATTATTTACCAAGTTTCATTGTCGATTGTATAATAATATTGCTTACCTTCTCACAGACTCCGGCGTAAGCATCATCTTCGACATGTTTTGTATATTTTTTACCAACTCACTTCATAAAACCAATCACCATTAGTCACCTTTACATGTAACACAAATGTCTAGCAGAATGCAATCAGAGTCCAAAAAAGCTTCGAACATCATTAATATGTTATCAATAACTCTACAGCACCGAATGGTCGTTTTTAATTGAATGTCTGATCTACACTCTTTTGAAATGCAAAAAATACACTTGAATTAAAGGGATTTTTAATTAAAAAAGACAATGGGTAAATATTAAACGGGCAGATCATTTTTTATCGAACACCAATGCACAGCTTTTATTCAAAATCAAATTCATCAGTAATTAAATCACTCAATTCTTTACGATTAATAAAATTATGATTGAATAAAATTTTATAATAAAAAAAACATATATCAAATTCAGACAAAGCACTAGTAAAGTATACTAAAAACGTTTTTAGGCAAACTGGATTTATAAAGAAAACTAATATTTTGTGTAATATTTCAGGTTTATTTATATTGAAAAGGTACGGCCCTCACTCAGTCTAATAGAAAATTGTTAAAGTGACCGACCCATGGCGAATAACAAATATGAAATACTCTACGCCAATATTTAGCCGAACTTATCTACGTTTAAAAATGAAGAATAAATTACAGGTATTAAAATTGTTCATAATTCAGATGAATCTTACGACGGTTATCAAAAATTTATCAAGATAGGAAAAATTGTATCTTAATAAGTTTATTATCTTATTTTAACTAATGCATATCCTCTCGCAATGTTAAGCATATGGAATGTATATCAACAGAAGTTTTCTACGAGAACTGCTTGATACTTAGTTGCTCAACTTCTTATTTTTTCAAGAGATGAGGACTAACGCATGACAAGCGGTTAGCTAATTGATCTCGCTTCGCATTGTTTTTTAAGGGCGGGGTGGACTGGAGGGAATTTCATAAATTAGACACCTATGCTTTCAAACAGAAACAGATTTTTTCAAAACTATTCCTACAGGGACTTGAACCTGTGAGTACCGCAACCGACGATAACAAAGTTGACAACCGACCCGGGACGGACAGTTTATTATACTTTACATTAAATAAATAATCCAATTTTATGTGTAGCTACATATTATAGTACAAGCGTCAAAACAAAGTATATGCTTTGGTTCAGTTTGATACTATCCACATTTTTGGCGGCGATGTCTAGAGGCGAAAACTTTCTTCGTTTAAAATGAATATATAAAAGTTGATCTAAAATCAAATAACTTATTCGATTAATGAGATTAATCTTTTTGAATAAACAAATGAAGGTGTAAATTACAAAATACAGTATGAATTATATTTACTAGTGAATTTTCAACTATATGCGAGCTTTACAATACTTTATGTCAATAATTTATTGATAAACTTTCGATACTGTTTGAGGGCACTGCACTTCGACGATGGTATACGTATATTTTATACAACTGTACATTGTCTTTATTTTGTTCCAGTGCTTCTTAATCGCAATACACAAACGATGAAAGGTTTTCTATATAGTATAAAGGAAAAAACTTAAATATAAATCACCAAAATATTAAAAAATATAAACATGAAATAAAATTCCCGTAATTAATATAACGGTTAAAATTCTTATTGAATATTCCATCGGATAAAATGTAGTAAGCTTTGATGAAACGGTAGGCAAAAATTACATATTTTTAACAAAGACGGATTCAAGATAACATTCTTTCATTATAGATTATCATGAAAATTAATTTCAATAAACTCTACAACTCTACAATATGGAAGTGATAATTCAGTTGATTCCAAAGTCAGCAATATGTTTTCTCACACAGGATATAAGCCACAAAAATTAATTGTATTAGCCTTGTTCACGTATGCTTTAACGAGTAAATTAATATTAAACAGAAGTTCGGTTCAAATATCAGATAATCGATATTGGCGCTCCATTTATTATTACGATCAAAATCGTATTGTATCTGGGTAATGATAATACAGTGGAACCTCTCATAACGAGCACCTCTAATAACAAATAATTACAATAACGAGCAAAACAGCTTGTGGAAAAATGCTCCCTTAACAAGCGACATTTCGCATAACGAGTGACGCAGAGTTTTGAAAAGATCACTTCCTCATCGTTGCTTACCTCAAGATGATTGACAAGGCGTGGGAAAGGTTTACCAAGATAACCCTCACTTCTGCTTGGAAGAAGCTTTGGCCAGAGAGCGTTGTCGAATGTGATTTCGAGGGGTTTGAAACAGTATCTGTGGAGTATACAGTCAGCAAGATTACATCTTTGGTCAATACCATGGGACTGAAGGTTGATAACAACGATATTGATGAGCTTGTGAAAGAGTACAGTTAAGAGCTGACCACCGAAAAGCTTATGGAGTTACATTGTTTTTCACAGCAAGAAGATAACGGAGAAGAGTTTAGTGGAGGAGGAGGAAGTAGCAGAGCAACAATCTTCTGGCGCAATAAGAGAAATGCTGAAAGCATGGGAAACTTGCATCGTAAATTGAGAAGCATCACTCTAATAAGGAGGTGGCTATGCGTTTTCCAAATTTATTCAATGATAATGCTGTCACATTTTCACCAAATTTTGAATCGTCGGCAAAAACAAATGCCTCTAGACAGCTTTCTAGTAAAAAATAATTAATTATTTTTCATAAATAATAAACTAGTCGATTTTGAAAATCGAAATCGTATTCCAGGTTGTTACGCTCCTTAGCAATTTATAAGTATGTACATAATTTTATTTGAATAAACATTAAAAATATAAAAAGTGATATTTTTTCGGCATGTAACGCATTATTGTATTTTACATTGTTTTATATAGGAAAATTTGTTTCTCTTAACGAGTGTTTCACATAACGAGTAAGATTCTGATACGAATTAGTCTCGTTATGAGAAGTTCCACTGTATAATATAATCTAATTATCTTCAAAGGAAACAAACTCTCAAATAGACGAACCTATTTTTTTAAAACTTTGAATATTCAAATGCATATTTTTAAAAACTATATCCGCTCTCTTTTCGTAGCATTTGGCCACCACATCGTCGGTTATCTCTGCATCCCGTAGGTCCGCCGAGTACATCATATGGATGGTCATCAATGGCCTTCCAAGACGACAGGATCCAGAATATCTCTTTGATGTATTATATGGATTTAGATGTATATTATATAGATTAATCGAAATACACGGATAAAAATATAGATGAATAATAATTTTCTATCGGTAATTATGTAAGGGGTAAATTTTTTACTACCGTCTGTTCTTCTTCGAAATACTCCTATTTAGAAACGGTTTTGTGGTTTGATGTTCAGTCTAATAGGTTTGTTTGTCAGTTTTAAGTAAACGTAATTAAGTGACGTCTGTCTTCCATTAACCACAGGTGTGACAATGTCATGTTAATGAGAATCTTGCTAAACCACCGTTTGACACAGTCAAGTGTATTATTTATATAATAACAGTATTTTTTTAAATTCAATATTTATTTTATTTTCTTGTTGAATTTTATCTTTAGAGAAAATAACGCTAGTTCATTTAATTATGAGTAACTTATTTTATTCCTTAAAGTAAAGGGATGGTTATTAAGTATTATGGAAACTAATATTAAAAAGTGTAGTAAAATAACATGTTGACAAACACGATAATTGGTTGACGGCGGAACCTATTAGTTCCGACTTGATAAAGTGCACATCCGTTTCCGATGTGACGATAATAATGCTATGTAGCTAACTTCAAGAAATAGAAATTATCTATTTTTTAATACATTGTCTGTTCTATATGGTTAAAATAATAAATGGATATTTAATGACAATATTCAAGGGCAGTGGTGGATTAAGCAAATAGGAGGCCCTAGGCGCAATAAAATTTGGAGGACCTGATTTTTCGGATAACATAAACACGTCAGAAAATAACAATTACAATAATAAAAATCTGAACAAAACGTGTATGGGTTATGGTATATAAACTATTTCCGAGTCCCCCAAGATTCGGAGGCCCCAAGCGCGCGCTTCATTCGCTTATCAATTCTCTACGGTGCTAAAAAATACTTCCAATATGTTGCCGGCCCTTAAAGAACCAAGTGAAAAAACATGTTTCAACACAACAACTTTGATGGACGGTAAAAATCTAGGACCAATATTTAAAAAAAAATGTATTTCGCTTGATTGTTAAAGGACCAGCAACATATTGGAAGTATTTTTTGCACTCTAAGGGAAGTATTATAGGGTAATCTGCCGCTGTTCAAGGATTGACACGAGTCTTCACTGGGGATTCCGGAAATTGAACGGAAATATTCTGGATGAAAAAACATGATATTCCGGGTATATGGATTTTTTTGAAGACCAAATGAACGGACACCGTAAAATGGAATCATTTTTTTTTAAATGGCGAAGATCAGGCATAAAATTTTGAAAAAAAAATGTACCATTTTTTTCATTTTGTGGAATGTTAAAATTTTAAGACAAAAACAAATATTTATTATTTTTTTCTAAATGTTTGAAAATCAATCAAGCAAGAAGTCATTGGTCTGATTAACAAAACGTTTTTTTGCAGCATTTAATTATTTATACCCACGTTTTTTTCAGTGATCTTGCATTCCACTATTATATCTATAATTTTTTCACTTTAACATTTATTTATGTATTACATAATCGGTAAAAAAAAATGTGAAAATTGAAAGAGTTTATCTTCGAAATTTTCGCAATTTGTTTTTTCCAAAAGAAAAATCGTTCGCTAATCTAAAACAATAATTGTAAGTTATGTAAACAATGAATTTAAATTCCCTCTCAATCAAAGTATTATGAATTTTTATACAACCATTATAGTAATGAAAAATAATTCACATAATCTTAACAGATAAATTAATATCATCACTTCACATCGTGGGATTTCTCTTGAGTCATAAATTGATCATAATATAATATTTACATACAACTTGTTATACGGTGTGTAGGGCAAGGGTTCGATCGCGAAAACGTGAATCAACAACACCACTATGACTCAGGTGAAGATATAAGAAATTAATTCCTAAAATACGCGTAATAACCAAGTTACGTGTAAAGATCAAAATCAAAATTCGATACACCTAAAGCTATTGCATTTTCTCATTGATAAAAATCAAGAAAAATTACAGATAACGACCATTATCATGTTCTGTTCTGTACTGTTAATCTACTATTTAAATTGTTTACGCTTTTCACGACTTGGCCAATCACTCAAGTAGATCGATCAATGTGAAATGTCAGATGCTATTCATGCACTCTTGAGCGAATTTATTTTACTTATATGCCATATGTATTCATTTTAAACAGTACAAAAATATGACAGATGAATAGTGCTAAAAATAAAGAATAACGTCACACAAAGACACCAAGAAGCTACTCTTAACGGAAGTAAAGATGCAAAGCGATATATTATAGGCCCATTAGAGATGAAGTGAGCCAAGTGATATTTTTGAAAAAAAAATGTGTTGTAATATTTCACATATTGTCTTAGATTATCGTAAAAGTGAAGTAACCTCAGTGAATATACATTGCAATTGTGTTATGTCCGTAAAATAAAAATATGCAATCTACCATAACATCAAGTAAAGACGGGATTTTACTTAAAAGCCCAAGAAAATAGTTTTACCATTTTACTAGTTGACTCACTTTACCTCTTGAGGGATCATATAATAAGGACTGCATCATCGACATAGGAAAGTCGTCGAATAATTCTATATATACTGTCTGAATGACAAGTGGGCCAGATGATATTAATATAAAATTTAAAATAACTTTGATTATTCCACGTATTGTGCGACTAACTGTGACACGTGTTTCGCCTCTTTCAGAGGCATCCTCAGACTTACTATCGCAAAATTTGCTTAAGTAATGAAGCAAGATTGATTCTAACATTTAAGTTATGAAATTACAAAATGGAGTTTGCGTTTTTTTTCTTTTTAGGGAAGCAAGGAGGATCAATTCACGACATACGTTCATTTTAATATTAGTCTTATTAGCACATTTTATAATATTCTATGTACATGCAATAAGTTAAAATAAAAATAATAATAGTTTCAATCATACAAAAGTATATTCGAACTACACTACTAATAAAGTGACAGCATTGTTTTAAAAAACTCTTCAATCAACATAACCTTTTGAATGTCGTTTATTTTATAGAATTTTCAATTGTATGGCAGTGTATCATGTAGTTGAAAAGTGAATTTACAGTAAAATTAAACTTTGAATTTAGTGTGCAAATACAAGCGTAAATGTTTTTTTCTTCTTACTATAATATTTTTAACACGCTGTCGTATACGGCAGTGTAGTTTTGCAAGAGTGTTTTTAATCACACCGTTCTACGCAGACGCCTTCTTATTTTCTAAAATAATATAACCAAAGAAAACCGTTCTAAGTTTTCTATTTTACATGGCGGGGAAAGTTTGGAAATTCGATCTGCCCAGGGGGACAATCTTTGCTGATACATTTTATAAACGCGACCGCTGGCTGGTCGTATTGAGCTGTCTGGAGACCAAAACATAAATGTAAAGATATCCACACAAGTGTTGATTATTACTAATTGATGTTTTAACCACATCCATTTCGGAGAGACATTATTACAATTTTTTAGAACATATAGTCATGAGAAATAATAAAGATACGATTCCACACAACTATTATACATAATATACACAAAAAGTTATTAAATATTTTATAATCTTTCATTTTAAAGTTGTACAACCCCAAATGTTTCACTGTGAATTCATTTATGAAAAAAAGAAGATGCGAACATTATATCACTATCGTAAAACCCCGAATAATTATTGTATAACTAAATGTTATGCATTACGTGAAGTATATTCTAAGTTTTTTCTCTAATAAAATAAATAAATTGTTTGAAAGTTTATTCCAGTATTGTATAATATCAACTGAAAAGGATACTTCAATTAAATTTTAATAGCTCGCTACTGATTCTTAAAATAAAACGTCAAACACAAAAATAGGTTTGACCCCATAGGCTTTGAAATTAAATTCAATATAAAATAAAATAACTTAGATTATTCCACGCATTGTGCTACAAATTGTGACACGTGTTTCACCTCTTTCAGAGGCATCCTCAGACAACTACTTTCGCAAATGCTTGCTTAAGTACGAATGATTTTAATTTTACTATTCTGATGTATTATAATAACGATAAAATAAAAATGAGAGGCAAGGAGGGGATGATAGAAAAACAAACAAACGATAATGGAATTTACATTACGAAATGATTAACTAATGAGTTGCATCAATTAGGACGGGTTAAACCGTTAGAAAATATATTTAACAGTGGCGAACCACCTGTTTTATTCAAGATATTATTTAATAATATTTCTTTATTGTTAATACTTTTATTTATTTTTAAAAAATCTAAGCTATTCATTTTTAAGCCTTTTTTATTTACTCGATGGAGTATTTCTACGTTACTGTTATGATTAAATTTATGTTCGTTTTCGATTAGATGATCGACTTAAATTAGATTAAATTCATTTAATTGTTCAGGTCTGAATATTTTATGAAATAGTTCTACTTTTCGTTTTTTATGTCAACATTAATTTTATATTTGTATTCAAATGCCAGTCCAAACACACGATATTTACACTATTTTGTATCGGTTTTTTAGTTATCATGCGACTATTATTTTTTATGATCAAACTTTTGTGCCGCCTTAAAATTCTTACCCACGTAACGAAAATAATTCGAGCAATTGTTTTTCATATATAATTTAGTTTGAAATATTATTATACTTTCAAAAGCACACCAGCATTTTTTTCCGTTATTTTACAGATACGTGTTGTATTGGCGATATTGGGACGTCGCGGCGCGTACAAACGCATTGACTACCGGCATCCAACTGCAGAAACCGACGACGCCGCGACGCCCCCACAATGACAACCTGCGTGCGACCCGAGTGAGCGCGGCAACTCCTGACATTATTTTTAACGAATTTATAAATGATATTATCAAAATATACTGGAAATTACAGACGCCTTACAACGATGAATAGATTTGTACAATCTACATTACTTAAATGGATCACATAGATAATTCTGTTAGACAATTAAACCACAAACCACACACATCCTTTTCGACGTTATGATTTATCAAAAGCGCTGTTTATCTGACCGTTTATTTGACAGAAGAAAAAGTAAATATTCAGAATGTGTTCATGTACCTATAGTATTGTTTAATGCGTCAATAGCATATTCATAGTTGCTGACAGATTTCCACCATTGTGATAATGTGGTCATTGTCAGTTCTTCTTTGATTGGAGTATTTTTTTTAATTTTCATTTCAATGAAAGATTTCTACAAAATATTTGTTTGATAGTGAAAATTATACAATTGTCAAACTTTTGTTACAATTATTGTACACATAAAATATTGTATACATTTCGACCAATTTATAATTTATATTTTTTAATGTTAATACAAGAAAATATTTAAATTTTCACCGTTTTGATTTCATGTCACATGGCTTCCAGAATATTACGTAAGCGAGTAGTAGTGAAAAAATAAGCAATTAAATCTTTATATGAAATAATATTAGAATATATATCGTAAAACATTCGATAAAGAAAAATAAATGGTATTAACACAGAAAAATATTTTATTTTTCATTTGCTTTGTTAAATAACTTCCAGAGAACTATGTTATCGAGTAATAGAATAAGATTTTTATTGAAAAAAATCGTAACACATGTTACACGATGAATAAAGAGTTTATATCTGACAGTACTGTTTTATTTTTATTTAACTGGCAACATTGAATTCTTATTACTATGGTGGTGCGACTACATTGCACACCATTCGTGCATTACGTCATTGTGATAAACGAGTGCTTGGGTGACATATACGATTCGTACATATCTGTGCTTATGGTTTGATTATACCGGATTCCAATATTTTTTCAATTAAAGAGTTATATTGTGAGGTGTTGTAATCCCATGAAATTGCGTGAATTATTTCGCAACGAATATGAGCACACTACCGAGCCCCGCAAACTTGCAGTCGGCTGCAGATTTGGATAAGATTTATCAGTGGGTGTTAGAATTGTGCAGTCCGAAAACAAGAGAAAATGCTCTCCTCGAACTCAGCAAAAAACGAGAAGTCGTTCCAGATCTCGCCCCAGTTTTATGGCACTCTTTTGGAACAATCGCAGCCCTCCTTCAAGAAATAACGAATATTTACGTTGCCATGATTCCGCCGACCCTGACCGCTCATCAAAGTAACAGAGTGTGCAATGCCTTAGCATTAATGCAATGTGTGGCATCTCACCCGGAAACGCGTTCGGTATTTCTACAAGCTCATATTCCACTATTTTTATATCCATTCCTACACACTGTATCGAAAACGAGGCCATTTGAATATTTGCGCCTTACTAGCCTCGGTGTCATTGGTGCGTTGGTGAAGACCGACGAACAAGAAGTCATCACATTTTTACTGTCCACAGAAATCATTCCCTTATGTTTACGTATCATGGAAAACGGATCAGAGCTGTCTAAAACTGTGGCTACGTTTATTCTACAGAAGATTCTATTGGATGACAGTGGATTGAGCTACATATGTCAAACTTATGATAGATTTTCACACGTTGCCATGATTCTAGGTAAAATGGTACTGTCACTTGCCAAAGATCCCTCCGCGAGACTTTTAAAACATGTTGTAAGATGTTATTTGAGACTTTCTGACAATCCTAGAGCGAGAGAAGCCTTAAGGCAGTGCTTACCGGATCAACTCCGGGATGCGACATTCACAATATGCTTGCAGGAAGACAAATCAACAAAGCATTGGCTCGCCCAGCTGATCAAGAACTTAGAAAATCAGCAACAGTCTGCAAGTCCGGCTCAATAACATTTCGAGAATCATTCATTTGAATTCTAATGTAAAATTTTGAAGTAATGTTTGATTATGAAAAAGTATATTGTGATTTTTGTTGTAAGTGCTTATTATTGTACATTTTCGACCTAATCGTATCTTTATATCTCGGAAGGTACATCTAAGTAAGTCAATAATTTCTTAGAATACCCCCAGTAATTGTGGAAAGAAAAAAATCTAATCTGAATCAATTACCAATGTTATTTATAATAATAGGTTAGTATGTAAGGTTTTTGAGTATGTTTTATGTACTTATTATAAATAAATTAGTAGTTACAAAAATAAAAGTTTTATTCTCCCAAAATATCTTAACCATTGAAGACTATAAAATATGTACTTATTATTATAAATAGCTGTTTTATGCTTTTCGATATCAATAGTCATTTTACATCATGTAGAACTTCAAAACATGGCAGAAATACCACAAGCGCATAAGTATTATTATATAGGTAAGTAATAAAATGATTTACAATTAGTATATCAATGCATGAAACAACAGGGTTATGTAGTAAGCAGACTTGCAAACTCTTGTACCTCACTGACCTACTTTTCAGTAGAAAGAAACAGTGTCAGATGTGTATCATAATAAGAATAGGAATGTTAAGCAATGTTTTACTGTTCATAACATTTATGTCTATACATCTTGCAAGGTACAATACTTATAACATACAATTATTATTAACCTAAAAAATATAATTGACCAGCGGTTGGCAAAGTGGTGGTCCATCCGTAAAGATGTGTGGATATTTTTTAATCCACATGTCTAGTAAATGATGCATGATGCTAGAAATCATCTTAACCTTCGTAAGATGTGTTCAATATATTAGTTGGATTGTGTGAAAAAAATCTTATGTGATATACACATGTTTGTTAATTGCTTATGACATGTCTAAAGTTACTTTTTCATGGAGAACTATGACCCACTATCTACCAGCTATTTTATTTATATTTTAAAATTCTTCTTGTTTACAGATCAAATTTCTAATTTATAAATCTACAAAACTTTATAGCATGTTACACATCCAATGTAGAGAAAAGATTAAATAAATTTATACTTTTTAGATTATATAAATTATAGAAAATGACCTATTGTTATAACGCAGGGAGGTGAACTTTTTGGATGAAGGGCTACATTCGAGAATCCAAAATGAACAGTAGGCTGTAAATAACATACTATTATTAGATGTACACTGTTGAAAACTACCATGAAAAAAATTTAACAATGACGTAACCATGAAATATAAAAACTGTGCGGTAACCATGAGGTCGTTACTTTCGTCAAGAGTTATCGAGTACCACGTCATCGATTCTAATACTGATTGCAATTTCTAGTTTAAAAATTTATCGATACTTTCAATTCTTCAATGGTTCGCCGAGATAAATATAACTTCTCAAGATTGTGTTTAACAGCTTAACAACCGCGGACGCGTATTTGAGTCTTTGAAAAACAAAGGTTGCTGGCCAGCGGACTCATATATGAGTATAGGCGAAGTATCTGGAAGCTAAGAAAATTAAAATTGGTAAAGATATCTTAATTGGTTTACAAATTATAGTGAATTTAGTAAAATTACAATGTTTGCGAATTTTTCGCAAAATTGCCCGACCACCAGGTGAAGTTCTATAAAAAATATGTGCAGTCGTTAAGCTGTTAATATCACGACATATATTAATTCCACCAGCATTAGTAATACATTCCATAACACAGTTCCCGAAAAGGGCGATAACAAAACTTGCCTATTGAGGCTTATCAATTGAAAAGCTGCTTCCTCATTCATGTGCCGCATGTACACATTTTGCCGGCTTGATAAATTTTGATTCAATCCATCAGCTGTTTTCTAATTTTGCTCCCAGAGTTAAATTGGCGCCATTTTTGTTGTGTTTAGTAGTGAAATATCTTGTAATATTATACTCGTTCAACACTAATATACTCTCCCAGGAAATGAGACAAATGGTCTTTTTATTTACGTAATCAAAAAAGGGAATCTTTTTACAATTTACAACTCGCGGACAACAAATACGCTCTGGACTGGGTGTGGCTTGCGGGACACTTTTTTATGTGTCTGTTAAAGCAGGACACTTTATCTCGTATTGCTGAACTGTTTCCATAAGTTATTAAAATTGGTTCTCGTAAATATACCAAATGATTTGAAGATTACGTGTTTATCCCTTTTGATATCCTATAATTTTTCATAGGTTTTCCAAAAATACCCTGGGAAATATCTGTAGTGTTTTTGTAAATTCATGAAAAAGTATTAAAAACAAAGATATTTTAAAATATTTTATGGAGAAATACCATTACAGACTTATTAGCAGCCCCAACGTCATGTACAGTGGAACCCCGATCTACCGTTCTCGCATTGTTCGTTTTCCCGCATGGTTCGTTTATTTTTCATAGTCCCGGCCAAACACCCATAAGAACAATGTTAAATAATCTCGCATTAATCGTTCCCCGAGTTACCGTTTTCCTCGATCTATCGTTTAAATATGTTGGTCCCGTCATAAATATTATCCCGATTGACATTTTTCGTTAAATATTTCTCATAAATAGTCTTGCCTCGTATTTTGTTTTGCATTTTTTTCAGTAGAACCCCGATCTTTCGTTCTCGCTATCTTCGTTTTATTGCATGGATCGTTTATTTTTTACTCGACTAAGACTTCGTAATTACAATGTTTAATAATTCCACGTTAATCATTCCCCAGTTTACCGATTTCCTCGATCTATCATCTAAATATTATCATCCTGTCCTAATTACGATCCGGATTGACCATTTTTGTTGATAATTTCTTTTTTCATCATAAATAGCGCAAATTTCTCCAACTCAAAAGTCAAAACTAAAGAAAAACTCTATCTGAGAAACTGAAAACATTCAAGGCGTTGAAAAAAATCATATAGCAAAAAAAGTACGGGTGTTTGAAGGGTGGGTGTGTCAAAATGTAAGTACCCAACTACGAATAGGCAACTTAGTATTCATTAATTAAGCAATTAAAGAATAAATTTATACATTCTTTAATTTAAAAAGTCAAATAAATATATGAGTTGGTTGAAAATTAAACATTTTTTGCTATTATTTGAAGATTTCCCGCATTATTCGTTGAGTTTTTCGGTCCTTTGGAAAACGTAGAATCGGAGTTTCACTGTATTTAGAAAATATGCAGTGAGTTTGGGAAGTTACTAGACCATCAAAGGAATAATAAAATTCGCAATAACTTTGGCATTACATATATTATTATTCTATAATGACTATTTTACTAGGGTGGGGTGAGGTTACTTTAGTGATTATTTAATATTTTTTATCATTACATCTTGAAACAAAAATTCCATGAAAAAAACTACATTTTGTGGGGCTATATTAAATAATTGCGGACCTGTAAGTAGCTCGGACGTCAAAGGTTAGGTACCCTATGCTATTTCACTTCTCATTTTAACTTCAAATTATGTTACGTACATAAAAATATATGTACTATTTAGAAAAGCCGATATATCGGCTCTAGGGTATTAAAAGGGTTAAGATATAAGAGACATATAAACAAGGATACATAGAGAAAAATTGAATATTTTATATACATATTCACCATTACTTTGATATAACTCACATACGTATTTAAGAAACATCAGATTTTAAAGTAAACAGGAATATCTGGATATGTAGTAGTATTTAAAATCATTTTCGAATGTCACCCTATTGGTATTGAGTTTTCAACCAATACATCTAGAATTTCTTGTAATTAATAAGGACAAGGCTATTAATATTATTACAATCGTCGATTAATTTACATAAAACTAAGCATAACATAGGTTTTTTTTTTAAATATGCCCATTAACAAAGAATACTTTTGTGTTTTACTAGCATAGATATAATAAAGAATAATGATAATAATGTCACTTTCCTAAAAAAAAATTGTTAAGCATTATCTTCTCACTAATCATTCAAATTGAAAATATATTTTTTATATATATCTAAGGAACTGACAATTATTCCAAACTTTTGTCACACATTTGGTAACATATTAATGACACATACTATTATTTATTTCTTTAATTAATTAGATTATATTAGAGAACTCACTCATGATTTATCAACTTATTATTTATCTTATTTATTGATTATCATTTACTTTCAGGGATCATTTTACTTTTACAAATACTGCATTAGATATTTCTAAAATGACTATCATTAGTGCAATATTAAAAGAAAGTTTGGTGATAATCTTGTAAAACAAAAATAACTCCCCAGAAGGTTTCCAAGAATTAAAAATTTCAAAATCAAGAATAAACATTTTTCACTGAAATATTTATCTCAGATCTATCACAGAAAGCATTTCAAGTGACAATTAGTACACAGGTGGCAACAATTGAATACATTATTATATTATGAAAACTGATTTGACAGGGTATGAAAGATTGCTCGCTTCGCCTTTTCCCAGTTTCTATTAAAAAGTACCCACGAAAGTAATTATTTAAAATTACATTCTTACGTATGCTATCATTATGATTCGCCGAATCTGCTGTTATATTATTAAAAAGAACATCACTTTTGCTACACGACTGGAGTCGCATGTAGAGATCCTACATTAATGTTATGTATACTAAAGCTGAATCATGCAAAACTTACCTAAATAACAGCTAGCTTTTAGATTATATGTGTTGCTGCTTTAAATCGTCAAAACTATAATTTTTACTATAAACTTAGCGAATAATCGACACCTAGTCATAAACAAATTGACTAATACTGACGTTTGCAGTGTTGCCAGTAAAATAAACGAATAAGTTAAGCTGTCAAAGTAAATGTAGCACGGCGTTTTTTAGTTGACGAACTTTTGAAACTGGGTGCTAAACTTTATCTTTAATAAAATATTTGTTTATATTTAAATTATTTATCAAAAAGAATGTTTGGTTAAATTATTTATTTGGTAAAAAAAAAACATTTTTTGTAAAATATAGTTTTAATAAAAATATCACTTTTCATAAATGATCAATGTAATCAAGGTATGTAAATGCAACAGTTTTCTTAGATATAAATTAAACGTCTTTTATTTCATTCATATCCATTTTATGGAAACACTTATTAAGTTTTTCTTATAATATTCCAATACTGAAAATTTTCAATTGTCAATAGTAAGTAATTATTATGACATAAATTTTAATTTTTCCATTGAACAGTCTGAAACAAACAAAAATTTACATAGAAATTTAGATTTCAAAATTAATGTAGTGAAAAAACCATTGGAGCTGGCCTATCACAGTAACATACAATAAATATCACAGATCTTTTGCTTACCAAGGGATTTGCCAAAATAAATGGAGAAGATAATAAAAAGATCATATTATCTCAAATAAGTCGAAAAAAAAAATCGCAATTCAAAGATTTAAACAAAAAAATAATAAAAATAATAATTATAAAACTCAAAAATACATTAAATTATAAATATATATTTTTAAATAGAAGTTAACTTTTAGAAAAAAATGCAATCTTAAACCATACATAAGAGTAGTTATTTTTTATTTTTTTTATCCATGTCTGCTCCCAATGTGGAGCATATGGCCTTCTAATGGATGAATCTTTTCTACGAGAACAGACGTTTCTCTACAAGAACTGTTTGTTACTCAGTCGTTCAACCTCTATTTTCCAAAGAGAGTAGTAGGGATAGAAGGACAGGATTAGTGATTGACTAGGTACAATATCAGTGCATGCCACGCGGCGCATATGAAATGCAGAATCCTTTACTGTGATTTAGTACTCACATTGATGCGATATAAAATTACCTATGGAAAGATATCGACAAGTTCTTTTCTTATATGACAGTTAAAACTTATATGTCTTATGTAAGTAAATATAGTGGAACCCCCAATTACACTACCCCGAATTACGCACTGGCATGAAATATTCGCCGCAAATCCCCCAATTGCACGGTCACATTCCTTTGTCGTTACTAAGAGACGGTCGTCTGTGCCGGGCATACAGTCAAATGTTGACTAGCGTCTGTGTATTCAACACGTGACAGGTTATACACACATAGCTAGGCATCTGTGTGGGATATTTACTACAACAAAAACTAAATATTTCATCCATATATATTTTTTGCAAAACTAAGGGAAATCTTAGTTTTGCGTTTTCCGCGGAAAAAAACCAAATCCTTCATTTTGTATGAAATTCACATCCCCAATTACACTACCCGCAATTACACGGTCCCGACTATAGTGTAAATGGGGGTTGTACTGTATATATCTTTTTATTTTTTTTATTGATGAAACATCAATATTAACACCATATTTATTAAGCAATTAAATATTGATATTTCAATAGATATTTTTGTCTCTGGTAAAATATTTTTTGTTCTCAAATTTTCAGAAAGAGTTTAGAAGAAATAAAAATCCCCCACCGCCCACAACGGAAGCCTTTACCGCCCGCTAGTGGGCAGTACGGACCAGGGTGACGACCCGTGATATAGTATATTTGACAAATAAAATATGTTAATTTAATAAATACTGTCAATATTTGATGTTCAATTGACCATTAAAGTCGTCAAATAAGGTGGAAAATCTTTTTATCGTGGACTGATTTTTATTTAAATTACAAAATTTAATAATTTTTTTAACTTTGCAACCAAAACAAGTACGTGTATATAAAAACTTACGGATGTTCTTAGTGCATTTTCTGCAAGAAAATATTCTTCAGACTGAGGGTGTAGGGTCATTTTATACTGGGTTAGAGCCTGGCGATCCTTTTGTGAGACAAAACAATTAAGTACTGTTCTATGAGCCTGCAAAAACACAATACATTTATTCAGTTTCAAAATGTATGCAATATTGTGAATTTTAGCCTTATAACAAATAATATAATTTCTTCACCATGTCCACAAATACCCTAAGAGAATAATAGGACTATTTAAAGAATATTTCAATACTCGGTATCTAAGCAAGGACTAATTTTGTCCTTAAATACCATTCTGAAAAGAGTCGAAATGTAAAAATCAATGAAAACCCCAATCACAAAGAGTTAGCAGGGACGTATGTCTGGAATCACCACAAACAACAGTTCCTTGTATAGTCATATAATAATTGAAAAATGAATAAACCATAAATTACACCATGGATGTATGTATGCCTGACAATAATGCCGTCACCAAAAATACTACTGTAAATTATTGAAAGTGTGCTAAGTAAGCAATGCAATAATTAGCCATTCGGAGAAAATGTTTCATTTCAATGAACATAAAAGAATACTAAATTTGAATCGTTCAAATTAAATATTGAAATTCCACCAAGCACCTTCAGTCTAAATCTTATATTATAAAAGAATACCTTGATTTTTTTGGCCAATTCCAGTCTTTGTTCAACCGAGCTTATGTGATCTAAATAAACACCCAACAGAATTGAATTAGCACCCAATTCATGTAGTCGGCCAATAACCTTTGGCAAGGATATACTACATGCCATTGTGGAGCGTCCAAGGAAATTCTGTAACAAATATTAGTTTTTAAAATATAGAAGAAACATCACCCAATAAGTTCATAGGATGACATATAGATGGCGCCTGTATTGATCCATAGCCAATGGTGGTAGCCAAGTACCAACCTTCAAATAATACGTGTCAAAATTTCATAACAATCTAACATCTAGTTCACAAGTTACAGTGGTTTTAGTAATGCTACTTTTGAAATTTTCAAAATAGAAAAATCTGAATTTTGTGTGTTGACAAAGATTCGCTGTTTAGTTGGAAAAAATACCGTTCAAGCAAAGCAGTGGCTTGACAAGTGCTATTCGGACTTTGCTCCATCGAGATAAATAGTAGAGAAGTGGTTTCCTGATTTTTGAACCCTCATTTCATGATTTCTGAACTGAACGCTCTGGTAGCCCAAATTCGGCAATTGTTCCAGAAAACATAGAAAAGGTCCACAAAATAGTTTTGGCTAATCGTAAATTGAAGTTGCGTGAAATAGCTGACACCTTAAAATTATCAAAAGACAGTGAATTTACTATTTTACAACAATATTTGTCAATGAGAAAGCTGTGTGCGAAGTGGGAATTGCGTTTGCTCAAAGTCGATCAAAAACAACAACGCGTCGACAATTCAGAGCGGTGTATAGAGCTGTTTCAACACAATAAAAAAGATTTTTTCATACGGAATGTGACAATGGATGAAACATGGATCCATCACTACACTCCAGTGCCAAATTGGCAGTCATTTGAGTGGACAGCAGCCGGTAAAAGCGGCCCAAAGTGACCAAAAACGCAAATGTCAGATGGTAAGGTTTTGTCCTCCCTATTTTGGGATGCGCACGGTATTTTATTCATCGATAACCTTGAGAAAGGAAGAATCGTCTACAGCGAATATTATTTGGCGTTATTGGAACGTTTTAAGGAAGAAAATGCGAAAAAACAACCCCAAATGAAGAAAAAAGTGTTCTTTCACCAAGACAATGCACCATGTCACAAACAACGTTCCCTCTAATTTTTCTATTGTGTGTGCGGACCATCAATTTATGTGAGTAGTAATTTTTCAGCTAAATAAAAATGTGCGCAAATATAAAAATTTTGTGAAACAAACTTATTTTTTACAATATTTCTAGGTGCAGCCTTGTGCGGGTATAGAAAAATGTGTGCGGGCACATTTTGGGAGTTGTGCTCGCACACGCGCACACCTTAGCGGGAACATTAGTCACAAGTAGATTGCAACAATGGCAAAATTGCACGAATTGCACTTTGAATTGCTTCCCACCATATTCTCGTATCCCAGCGATACCACCTGTTTACCTAAAAAGAATGCTCCAGGAGAAGAGATTTGGCTGCAATGAAGAAGTGATTGCAGAAACTGAAGTCTATTTTGAAGCCAAAGATAAATTGTTCTACAAAAAAGGCATTGAAATGTTAGAAAAGCATTGGAATGAATGTATCACTGTTAAACGAATAATGTTGAATTGTATCTAAAAGTTGTTGTTTTATTAGCCATCGTACGAATAATACATGATGCATCCTACGAACTTATTGAATGATGGATTACAAGGAGAGGTTTATCATAGCATAGACATTAATTAAACGTAATTTTAGTATTCACCAAGATTTTATTTCTGTCGAAGATGCTGTTTTTGTAAAAGCAAAATTTCATATCAAAATGATCAATAAATTGGTCTTTTAGTTCCCAATTTTTAATAGTCATAGCTATATTTTAAAGTTTTATCATCCGCATCATTCTAAGCCCACACATTTAACGGGATGATAAAACGATCAATGTTGTATATTATATGTATGTATAATATATTATAATGTAATCTAATGACAGTTGCAACACTTGAAAAATTATTTCAAGTTATTGAAAAGACAAACCTTTTTTATAAACATCGTTTCTATGGGCTCCCAGTTCTTCAGCATAGCTTTTACTGTTACTGCAGTCCAATCATATTGTTGATTACTTATCTTGAATCAAATAAAATCAGTTTTAAACTTTCTGGTGCATAATAAATACATGCATAATTATTCATTTTTGCAATCTTTGTGATTCTTTTGGGCTTAAAATTAGAACTGAACTAAAAACAGGAAAAACCGATTTGTAGTTTTTTTCAGTTCGGTGGTGCCAGGTTATCATATAAGTGGCACCTCGACATAAGGGCTCGAGACATTAGCACGACAAGACTAGCACACGATATAAGATTATTTTGTATTGTTAAAATAATTATTTGAAGACCTGCTTAAAATAATATTGTTATTTACAACATCAGTTATTTCGCATGTACCATTAGTACAGTGGCAATAATATTACCTGTTGCTGTTGGCAAAAAGACTGTGGGGAACCAACTTTTCCAGCTCCATCTGTCCAGTGATGCGCACAACAATGTCCCAAGCTTTGAATAACAGACTTATTGTATAACTCTGGTACCGACATGCATTTCTGCCATTCTGTTCAAACAAAAGATTTCCAGAATATTCATTTAATCCAAAAGATCTTAAGAAATTGACTTGGCGCTCGCAACAAATTCATTAGAAAAAACAATATGTAAATACATGAATATAAATGGAATGACTGATAAATTTCCAACATCATTATACTAGGTGATCAAAAACTTATTTAAAATTATTCCAAAAGCTAACCGATGAGTTTGATGTAGTTAGAGAGTATCTTAGTGTGTAACGGTTCTACAGCAGGCTGCGAGAAGTGATTTGAGAAAAGATTTTTCACTTTGGTAAGCATAAAATCAGGCGAAGAAGTGGAAGATTGCATTATCATTTGATATTGTTTCATCTGAAAAATGTCAAAAATTATTTTTTTCGTGTTCACATTACAAGCACATTTTTAACAAATTACTGAACATGACATTTCAAAATAGCTAAAATTTATTATTAAAAATAATTTGCATCGTTGTAATGCAGGGTTGAAATTATTATGAATAAAAACAAGAGTTTCAGATTACATATTTCATGCATGTTTCCAGTAAAAATATAAATAAAAAGTCTTACAGCAGCTTCTCCACTCCTTCCAAGCATCCTAAAAATGTACAAAATAATAAATAAAATTACATTGTCAATTGTATTCCTATCACTATCAAGAATAAAAAAATAAACTACACAATGTGAAACTAAGAATATCGGACCTAAAAAAAACTTTACAATTTATCAAGCAAAATACTTATCTTGTATAAGTATTTGTTATTAATGTTGTAACTACAGTAAAAATCATAAACATAATGCAATTAGACAGCAATGGAGATAAATGGACTAATTTTATTTTCCCATTCAATGTGATTGGATTACATCATTCATTCAGTTCAGCAAACTGTCACGGCTATAAACTCACTGCATCTCTCTTTGGATCTAACCATCATTCCATTATGTGTTCAAATAATTATTTCAGAATTACTTACGTCAACAAGTCTGTTAATTCATGTGTTTTTAATCTTGTCAATAAATAATTAACATAATGATTAACAGCAACTGGACGAGATGAAAAGAGTTGATATACCAATTTCTTCTTCAATGTTTGCACAAGATACAGAACCACCTGTTATGAAATTAGAAATAAGCTTGAATTCTACATCATTTTTTAAGTAAAAGAAACAATCACTTGATACATTAATATATTTGTTTTTTATTTTCTTAAAAGTCTCAAAGTTACCTAAGCGTATTGATTTCAATATAAATTATTGTTACTAGTGGCAGAAATTTACATTTGGACTATGAATTAAAATCAATTTTCATGAACAACTCCATTGACCCTCCAAGGACGAGCGTGACCATATGATCACAGTAAACACCGTTGTCTATTGATCCCATTATTCATTCTTTTTCTAACTGAATATCGTTGCTTTCACTCAATTTTGGTTGAAAAGGATACACACTTCAGTTAGTCATCAGACGCAGGATGGGAACAACTAACAAAAGTACATGCGATTTTTTTTGAATTTCTGTTTATTTTTAATGGACTTTTTGAAATTCTTAGTTATTATTTTATCAAAACATTAAATCATTCGCACTACTTTAACTAATATATTTATGTTGAAATTATGTTGATCTAAAGAGGTCAAGTTGTAAATATATTTAAAAAATTCACATTTAGCTATATTTCAACCCCGAATGTTTGTGTTCCCATATGGTCACGCTCGTCCTTACTAATGTCCGTACACAATATAATACAGTAATATAAGAATGAGCATGACTATATATAGTCAAGCGGGGTTTTTATATGACTTTTTTTTTTTTAATTTTTGATTGAAATAAAAATTATCCATGATTCAATATGGCTTAAAAAATAACTTTTTATTGAAAGGAATCTCTCGTCTCTGGAGGGTTAAAAATAATGGTGTAGTGCTAACTAAAAAAATGTGGGGGCGCTGATTAATTATAATATTTTAACAGTGTATAATCGCAGAGATCCAATACCCTCACCAACTAGTTTCCAACAAAACTTTCTTTAAAACATTATTACAAAAATCATTTTATTATATTTGAAAAATTTCTAAATCGTCTAGAAAAAGGGTGGGAGTGCCGACCCCACGAAACCCCTCCCCCTCTACACCGTTGATTACAAACTGTCTCCGATCCATAATAATAGTTCATTATGATAAATACAGTAATACACACCGCCAAAATTGCATTCCCATCACCAATCGCAATAGCTCCATCTAACAAATGCGTCTTCGATTTGAGGCTTTTATAATTATGAAAAGAATAAGGACGTCCGACAACTATTCTTTTTAAAGTTATTGATAATATTTGCTCGGAGTCATTGGTAGGTGATTTTTTTTCACTGTGTGGGAACTGTCCAGATTGCGCTAAGAGAACTGAAACACAACAGATTTTATGGTTAAACTCTCATTTACAAGACTTTTGTTTTATTTTATCACGACATTATACATGAGAATGATATAATTACCAGTTGTGGCACAGTGGTCAAGTACGGGGCTGGCTTTTTGAACATTTTTTTAGTGTGTTCGTTATCATTAAGAGTAGTATTTATATCCGCAATTTTTGTATTGCTGTAATATTTTGTGCACCTCTTTTTTTTAGGGTAGGTTAGGTAGTACGAATAAATATCAGAATGCTCTAAAATATTTCGTATTTCGCATAATTTATCAGTGTTCTTCGTAATAATGTGTGGTTTTAACGCAATTATCAAGCTCTCAAAAAATAATTTTAAATCGTGGCGTTGTTTTTAGCTTAGTTTGTGAAGTTTTTCGCCGTAATAGTCCGTGAGGTGAAGTATGACAAATTTACCACATTTTGTAACAAAAAAAATAAGGGGGCCGTTGATGACTTAGGTGTGATTTCTTTCTAAGTGATAGATATTATTTTGACTTACTCATTTCCAACGATGTATTTGACAGGATAATATCAAGTGGTAACATAGATTGTCTGGGAGCATTAAAGTTAACATCTTTTCCAAATGAAGAAGTATTATCTAATCCGGCTCTTACTTCCGCTCCCAATTTCCTAAATTGCTGAGAACTTCTCTGAAATATTTAAAAAAATAATAAATCCTAGCGACTTTCCATAATAAATTATGTTTATTGATGCTAAAGGTCAATTGTCAAATAAAAATAACATCACACTTTTTCCACAGGTCTGTTTAGATGTTATGTGGCAAGTAATCAATGGTGTTATTGTAACATTAAAATAATAACTGAAAATAACAATTATATTTACATCATCATCTTCAAATCTCAACGCTTTTTCTTTTACATCACTATCATCCCAATAATCATCAGCTTCTGACATCTTCTATGTCTTGTTTTAGTATACTAATATATTATGGTGCTGTCAAAATTTGTTTTGACAGTTTGATGGTAATAGTGACGTACATTAGTAATATACTCGTTACATGTAGTATACCTAGTAACGGCTGAAAGACTAATAATTGTTAACTGGTACTACCCGGCACTATAAGGATTAATTTGGAAGCTATTTTGGGAGTTTTGCAGTGAGGTCAATCATAAACTTTTTTTAAAAACTTACCCCTTTAGAAGAAAATCCTTTTTAATTATTTATAATTCTTTCTGATTGGAAATACACTAAACGTTTATGACCGCATGCTTTTAAATCATAATGCTTTTTTTAACAATAATCTAAGAATATATTTTAATATGTTTAAATATTATTTTTTTATACAATGGGACAGAGTATTCACTAAAAGTAATAAATTTATTTTAAAGTTACTTAAATTTGAATTGCTTAAATTGTGTACACTCTTACACTTTTCGCCTTTTGGTATTGTAAATATGTATTGGATTTGCACTGACGCTTGATTAATAACATTGTCGTGTATATTATGTAAGAAATAAATTTATTTGTCATTTAGTGAAAAGCTATTGTTGGTGCTAACTTGGCAACGTGAATTAGTTTCATTAATGGTTTGATTTGAATGAAGTGCAATTAGTTGAGAAAGTAATCACATAAACATATTTTTTTTAGTAGGTGATGGAAATTATATATGATTATCGTTAAAAGGTTTAAACAGTACCTATTAGTATTTTTAAGGATTACATTATTTTGATCGCTGGATATTTATGATTATTTTTTTTAAGTCTCTTATATTTATAATAATATAACAAGGCAAATAAGAAAGATTCACTTTTTCGTTAAAAATTGACAAACTTTTTCATGTGTCCAATTAATTTCTTGGTAAAACATTTATACTCATCCGTGTTTTGATGATAAAAAGTAGTATTGTAATATTAAATGGTTGGTAAACATTGACATATACTTTTTTAATTTAAAAGCAACGATGTGTTCAGCGGTGGGCTGCCAATATCTTAACAAGAGGCTCGGTAAATCTTATTCATTTATTTGTATCCATTTTCGCTCCCAATGTGAAGCATATGACATCCTAATGAAAGTATCTCAAAAAAAAAAGTTTTTTTTCTACGAAAACTGTTTATTAGTCGCTCAATCTCTCTTTTCCAAAAAAAAAAATGTGCTGATTTGATCTAAGACGAATGATTTTCTTATCTTGACAAGGGGCTCGCCGGCCGCACTGAAATTTAACAAAGGGCTCCCCTTCAGCCCACCTTTGGATGTGTTCCGCTCTTATACGTAATGTAGATATGGTTTTCCCTGTACAGAATTCCAGGCAGCAATTGCGTTACAGTCTGTAAACACCAAATATTGTATTCGTAACATTTTGGATGTTTCTATTTTTGACAAAATTAGAACGATTCAAATTTAATGTTATAATTTCACCATGCACCTTTAGTTGAAATCTTAAATAAATGTTAATTATTTATCACTGACGGAAAAAGACCAAAAGACCAGCAAAGCCTTAAAATCTTTTTAAAAAATGAGTCAATGGAAAATGTTTTTGTTATTCAGCATGTTTTTGGTCAAAATATTGCCGTTTTAAACATAATAAATCATTTTATTTTTATTGTAAATTTTGATTAGACAAAACTTTAGTAAAATTGTGTATTTTCGAATTTGTCACGTGTCTACCGATTGCATTGTTTGCTAGCTTATGTTCATAAAAATAACACACAATCATATTAATTAATGCTCAGTGCCATTACCATAGGAGGCTATGTCAGTTCTGACTACTAAGTAATATTTTAAGATATTTCATGTTTATCATTTTATATTAAAGTTATGTTTTATGCTAGAAATATTTGTATTTACATGAGTGATGTGAGTGGAAAAAAGCCCGGGTTTTTTTGGGGCTTAAACCTGGAAAGTTGGGTGGGAATAAACTTATTAGTAAAATTACGAAATATTATTTTGATATCAAGCGCTGTATAATGTATAACTTATTCTTTCCGTTAATTAGAATGTAATATGTATTAATATTATGAGGTTATGAAGAGCTGTTAGTTTATGGCAGTTTATAAGTTTGACCAACAACTCGGGATACTTGAATCCGAATGAAAATATTCGGTAACGGTTCTGATTTTTTGACATGCCTTGACGTAATGCACATGGACTTCAGTATTTTGTAAAACGAACGAAAAATATCATTCAACCAAATCATTCCTAATATTACCAATTTTCTTTTTTTCCTAATACTCCGGGTTTATTTCGCCATTTTAAAATTCCCAGGTTTTTTGCATCTTTAATTGACATACAAGTTTTTTTAAATATATATTTATTTTATATTATCTGTATATTCAGAGTTAAATTATATGATGAATACAAAAGCAACAGAAAATTTTCGGTCTTGATAACAATTCTATTAAAACCTAATAAAATTATTTATTTTGTACGTTTAATAGTTTAGAATGAAGCCACTTTATGCACACATTATATAATATCTGCGTGCTTACAGTTTGTTGGTATATTAATTCAAAATACAATGATTTTTGTTTTTATGAAATATAGATTATGGTTCTAATATGACTGAGATCTGTTAATTTTCTTTTCCAATGAATTTAAATTTGTAAAAGTTTTTATGGGAAATTCACAAACGCCGCCTTTTTCGTACTACCAACCTACGAATGCTAATTTTGATCATACGGATGTGACGACACTAGATTTCATGTTGTGGAATGGGAACGTTTGAGAAAGTATAAAAGCGCTTGTGATCTGACCCCAACTGGCTCCTTTGAGTCCGGCAACTCGCGAATTAGGTGGATTAAAGTTCTACATGTCAAATTGACATTAACCAAAACAATGGCATTAAGTCAGACAACAGTGGTGAGTAGACTTTCTGCCAATAACTCTAGTTTTATTCCATAAATATGTTATCATTTTCTTGACACATCACCTTTTCTGACAGCCTTGATTTCACCTTTGAAAGAAGGACAAATGCGCTGATAATTATTTTCTTCGAAGTCTTACCTCATTTCTGTGTATAATGTGTTTGAACACAATGAAATGTTAAAACACATGTGGATAAAAAACCATCTCGTAACTTTTCCAAGAACGTTTTTATTTTTCTTGTAACTACGAAGTAGGCTCATGCTGAGTAGGTATTAACGAATAAATCTCCTGTAAATATCAACTGCTTATAAACAAATGATTTAGAGATTTAGAAATTGATAGAAGCTAGGTAAAATCTAGTTAAAGATTTTCATCTTAGCACTAACAAATAGTTGTGAATTCAATAAGCTAACATGAAAAAGGTTATATCCCAATTACATTTTTTGTGGTACTAAAAGTTTTCCTCATTAAAAAAATATAATGAAGGATCATTTCATCTTCATACGAATTACAGATATATGACAGGCTATAATGGATATTAGTAAATTTGTGATAAAACATGCCACGATATTTCTCGGTGGAAAATTTTCAATGTAGCTAAAAACAACGCTATGATTCGAAATCTTTTATTGTGGATTTGACTTTCGCAATAAATCACACATTATTATGAAGATCACTGATAAATTATGCAAGATATGAAATTCATTTTAGTATAAAATTTTCTGAGCTTCATTCCTTCATCCACATTTCTGGAACAGGTCCTTGTCGGGTGCAAGAAAATACGTGGAAGAATATTAATTTTTCGTTTTATAATTTCTACGGAGATTACATAAATATTATCTGGAATAGTTTCACGGTGAAACACCTAATTTTATCTTGACGATCTTGTGGAATTTATTGTTTCATATATTCATAGGTATTATTATTATATCCATTCATTGAGTGATATTAAATTATGAAAATGTTGTTTCATTTAAAGTTGAAACTTTACAATACCGTCATCGAAGACGTAATATCAGGAGTAAGGGAAACCTTCCTAGATGATGGTGTCGATGAACAGGTCCTACAAGAGCTCCGCCAATTATGGGAGTCAAAATTGACCGCTAGCAAAGCGGTAGAACAGAATCCTGAACCACCTGAGCATCAACCCCCCCCTATTGTTGCCAATAGTATGAAAGCTAATGGAAATAAATCTGGTGAGATATCTTATGGATTGCTCTTTTAATCCTGTTCTGTTCATTTGGGATGTCCATGGTTAATTAAAACTAAAATTTGGTGTAAAACAATCGAAAACTAAATTTACTTCAAGCTTTCATATATTTAAACCACTTTCTTGTAATGTTGCGATTTTGAAATTACAATACTTTACGGAGAAGGTGTCATCATAATGAAGTATTATTTATTAATTATAACACTGCCATCTCCCAAAACATCATAGATAACATCTGCACAGCTGATTTCGTAATGTTATGTCTTCAGCCATTAAATCATCCAAAAAAACTTACCTTTATAATACTTTTAAAAAATGACCATCTCACAACACGAATTTTAATTAATTGTAAACCAGTTTTTTTTAGTAAGTTTTACATAAGATGAAATTTGTTTTCTGTAGGTATTGAAAAATCATATTTGAACAATTCAGATTTCTATAGCTATTGTTATTTGAATTCAATGTGGGGAATCAAAACATGAAGTTAGGTCAAAACAATCAAGATACACTTTATTTAAAAAAAATGTTTTATCCTCGAATAATGAAACCAATAGATACAGTCCAACTTTCCAAAATATTTCCTGATTTTTTGTTGTATCCAAAGAATATTGTGCTCCTTAACATATGTTCTTTGCTGAACACTTGATTGTTTTTTTTCAGGCGCAATTAGGAAAGGACCAATAAACATAATTGACCAGCATCACATTGGTTCAAACCAGGGAATAAATCACATGAACCAAGCAAATAATTCAAATAGTACAAGTAATGTGCCTTCACAGCAGGGAGCTTCCGGTACCCAATCCACTCATCAACCGAGTCTTATGGTTCACGACCCCCTCACTAAAGTTCCAGTGCAGGTAAATATTTAATTATCACAGATGTTTAACTACATTTGCTACAATGCTACAGCTTTATCTATTTGATTTTTGAGAATATTTATAAAGCTTTGGTTCTGCCAGTATAAATGATAGCCTATCTCTCGTAGCCCCAAAGCTTATCTATTGGCTCCCTTAGACTAATTTAGAATGCCGCTCAAACCGGTCTATTGGAGCAAATTTATTCATAATAATACATCGAAGTTTGCACTAATACATCGACTTCTGTAAAGCTTTTTTTCACAAATTGATTCACTGATTAGTCAGCACATAGTAAAATTTCATCACAATAATACATAGATCAAAATGCCACATGAAATCATAATCTCCTTTACAATTTAAAACCTTACAAATAATTCTCTGAGCTGCTGCCATAATGGCCAATTATTGGCAGAAGCTCTGCTCTCTTTATATTGTTTGAGATGTAAATCTGTAGAAATTTATCACTGTTTTTAACAAAATTAAAAAACAACAAGAAGTAGTAAATTTTACAAGTTAAGGAACGATAAAACATGACTATCGACCCATAATCGAACATTTAGCAACACAATTCTGTAAATTGCGCTTTAAGCCAATAATTGTTCAATATCGCCTAGGGCAGGGTTTCCCAAACTATGTTTCGCGGAACACTGGTGTTCCGCGGAACATAGTTTGGGAACAATGGAATGGATTTATACGCTGCAACACAGTTTAAAGTTTAAGTGTTCCGTTATATTTTCCGAACATGCAAAGTGTTCCATTCCAGAAAATGTTTGGGAAACCCTGGCCTAGGGCATCAGTGACAAAAATTTTAGAGCATTACCTCATTCGCCTTATCTTTTTTAGGGCCTGTGCATTTTAGTGTTTTGACTTGTTACCGTTTGTTCCACACGGACCCCGGTTGAGAAACACTGACCTAGAGAACTGAAAGTAGTCAGACAATTTTATTATTATATCAGGATAGGCATTGACCATATATTACTATTTACTAACCTCACTTAAGGAATTCCTTTTTCGAACTTACTTTCTGTAAAATTTATAAATCATCTGTTACGATTTACTACCTATTACAGGTTGATATAAAAGTAAAATAAAGATCACAGTAAAATTTAATTTTTAGGCAAAAAATCTTATATATACCACAGAACTCTTGAATGGCAATAAAGTGTGAGCTGCGTTACGTAGTCTCAAGAGTTCCTGCAGATTACAATACATTGAAATTCGAATATTGGTTTGAAAAATCTAATTGTTTTGACAACCATATAGAGGTAGCAGTACAAATTAGGTGATATTAAAAAAAACAATCTGTCCTATGTGTATGCAAAAAAATTCTACCATTATTGACTTTGCATTTCATACCTTGTTGCCCAGTAGGCCGTCAATGTGCCGTGTCATACCTTGAGACGCTAGTATGAATTGAGTTAAAAAAAACTTTTTATATACTATTTGACTCGATTGAATAGCAAGATATTTTTTTGTAATATTTGTGGAACAGTATATCAAAAATATATTAAAAAATGTAAATAACTAGATTTCTAATGTATTTATTTTATTTCTCATGATTACAGTTAACGTTACCTGCACAAGCAGGAGTCCCAGGTTCAGTACCTAGAGTCTTCACTTTGCAAATACCGACAACAGCTCTCCAGAACAACCAATTACATCAAGTGAGTGGTTTACAATTACATAATTCTTTAACTCGTACGAGTCCGGGCGAACCGATGTGTTCGTTTTGCCGAGTGTAAGTTTACACAAAAAAAAGGTACTTTGTGTGATGATTTTTTTTCTTCCCATTTAACATCAAGGTTGCCAGTGATATTGAAATTAATATATTTTTTGGAAAAATGCATTTTTTTAATATAAAATAAAACAACTTAGATTATTCCACGTATTGTGTTACAAAATGTGACACGTTTTTCGCCTCTTTCAGAGGCATCCTCAGACAACTACTTTTGCAAATGCTTGCTTAAGTACGAAATGTAATTTGTAACACAATACGTGGAATAATCTAAGTTATTTTTTTTTATATTAAAATCAACTTCCACAAAGTTACCGCCGAATCCATCGAATGCATTTTTTTGTTAGATCTTTTGTTTCATTTACGTATAAATATGGGCTACATTTTCGGGTAAGTTTATTTATTCTTTCTTTGGCTGCTTCACAAGTCTACAAAAAATCAAGCGTTTGTTCTTTGGGATTTTTACGAACGTGAAATTAGTCACGAAAATAATTATATAACACAGACCCATTGTCTCAGATTCATTTTTTCTTTTGTACACATTTTGCAACTAATTCTTGTTGGATTGTCAACCCTAAATTCAAAGAAATGAAATCATTCTTTCACTTCGAACAAAGCACCGCTATTACGTAATATATGTTTGGCTTGCCAATAGCAATAAATTATGTAATTCTTAATACTCTTTTTGAGACCCAGTTGAAAAAGAGCTATTTGTTCTAGACCCCGAGACCTAACAACTACGAACTAATGGACATTATCCTCTATTAATATATAGACTATCGACAGTCATAAACAATATTGGCAAATTGGTTTAATTACACGGTTTATAATAAATCCACCTGATTTTCCTGTTGTTGGAAATGATAATTTATTAATGAAATAACTACTAGTAGCACTAATTAAAATAAAATTAAGGTAAATTAAAACGAACACATCAATCTAGTGAAGATGTTGTCGTAGCAACTGACTAAGTGCTTTACTAACTTTTTTGACCTGCAAGCATGAATTTTTCACTCTTTATCAAATTAATGTTCACCCGTTGTGTATTTCAGGTATTAACTGGACCAATAATCACTGCCACTATGAACTTGCCCCAGTCCCTGGCAGCCACCTTACTGCAGCAACATATCAACGCTGCATTATCTGGGCAGCAATCTAGTTTTTGTATGTCACTTTATTCTTATAATGTCATCGAACTTGATATTTAAAAATTTAAATTACCTAAATTGTCAAACCAATCGGCTAATAAGTCTAAGGGTGTGGCCTCAGTGGCAGCGTTTTGCGAGGCTTTCGCGGTAAGGAACGTGCTATCAAGCATATGCTCCACAAATGCAAGTATCCTGAGTGGCCAGAGAGTAGTGTGGTGGAGCGCACACTGTCATGTCATATCAGTTAGTAATTGACGCCGAAGCCAGAAATAAAACGTGACTTCCCGCAAAACACTACATCTGAGGCCTTTCTTTAAGAAACGAATCCTATCAATACTATTATGATTTTGATAACCCCTTTCCGTACTGAGTCACGAAATTATGTTTCTATGAGAAATATGGTTGCTTGTGATGTATTTAAGAGTAAAATATAATAATTACCTAATTTTTAAGTGAGCAATGCTTCCGCGGTGACCAAATCCCAGCTGGATGGAGCGTGCGACACATCGGATGATGAGATGTCTGACACGGGCGGCGGTGGAGCCGCAGCTTCAGATGAGGACGCTGAGGCAGGATCAGGATTGGGCAGTGACGGTGGAGTGGGTGACGATGACGACAATGAGGATGGAGATGAAGGTGTGGCTGATGAAGAGCCACTCAACTCCGGCGATGATGTTTCTGAAGAGGACCCCAGCGATATGTTTGATACTGATAATGTGGTCGTTTGCCAATATGATAAGGTAACGTTGTTTTTAAAAAAACATGTAATACCACTCAAGGACAATCTGAAAATGTCACTTTCTATCTAAATATATGTTACGATTGCAGAATCTTTCTTATTTGACCATATATGTACCCTTATTAGAATATGACATTAATTCCAAGATTTCCTGTTGCCTGCCAATTGAGTTCCCACATCATTTAGTTTTAGTGGACAACTCACTGATCAGAAAAAGAGGCATACGTAACATGTGAACCAGTCATGTCTAATGTATCATTATGACTACTGTCATAACGTAGAGTTGCCTGTTCCAGTCATATGCTTAACATTTTATAAATATCTGACAAGTTGACAATTTTTGTAACATTAAGAAATACTTTAAAGATGCTAGCTGTCAATTCTTGGTGGAAGGTATAATTTTATTTGAATTTAAATAAATTTGTTCTGCCTATAAATTTAAAACTCAAAGCAAAGCAAGCAAACATTTTGCTAATCAACTTTCATGCACATTGTACAAGAATGACCATTTTATAATGTAAATTCTGTTTTTTTAGATTACACGAAGCCGAAACAAATGGAAATTTTATTTGAAGGATGGAATAATGAATTTGTCAGGCAAAGACTATGTGTTTCAAAAAGCCAATGGTGACGCAGAATGGTGAGAGTCGTCACAGATTTGAGAAACCAGAAAAAAGCCTTAATTTTACATGTGAACACATTACATATTAATTTTTATAATATTACAGTTATTCGAGTATTAAAACAAGTTTGTTTGATTTTAAGTGTGAAAATAGTGGGAATAGTGTTACGGAGAAATGAAGAGGTATTCATTGTTATTCTTGTTGGATCATTGTTGAATATTTTGATTATGATCGACACTAACAATTTTTCATGAATCACCCTATCAAAAATTCTGTATTTAAATTGGATAGTTATCACTTTACTGACAAAAAACATTATTTTAGTCAGAATTAAAATGATGTTTAGATTTTTTTAATGTATGAGAATGTATCATATATTGATCAATATTAAATCAAGTCGGCAATGCTGCTACGAACACCATGTCTCAGTTGCCAGTATAAGTTTCCTACTATATGTGTAAGTATAAAAGGTATTTCTAAATCTCGTTTCCACCTAAAATAAATGGAATGTAAACATGTTTATTTAATTTGGGATTATTTTATTTTGGAAAGGACAGCACATACATAAGATTTTCTTTAACGTGGTTCGTAAAAAATCACCATCAGTTAATTGAGATTTAAGGGTTGATTTCTAATATTTTTTTTTATGTGTGTTTTGATTTACACAATTAAAATGGTGTAATGCCTTATTAATGGACCCATAGGGAGAAAATTCATGTGTGTTTGTTTCTTGCCTTTCAATGGATAAAATCTTTTTAAATAGTAAAATAATCAAATCGTAACATTCAGAAATTGAAACTGTTTGCCTTTTGTCATGTTTGTTAACAAATTTGATGAATATTTGTGTAAATGTTTTGTATGATTTTGTACTAAGTAAAAACTGATGAATCATTTTATGAAATAGAATTATGATGTTAAGTAAAGATGTTTTTAATGACTTACATCATATTTCTATTTTGTTTGAAGTGCATATGTAATAATTAATCAATTATAATATTGTGTGTATTATAGAATAATAACTGTTACCATTTTACATAACTAACAATTTGTTACTGTAGGACATTTTGTCTAAATTGATGTGCCTCACGTAAAGCAGTGGCGGATTAAGCACTTTGGAGGCCCCAAGCGCAATAAATTTTGGTGGCCCAGCTTTTTTAATAATGTAAAAGTGCTGCAAACCTCTTCGTAAAATAATAATGAATATTGAAAACTGAAATTAAACTAAGGTTTTATATAATATATGCTATCTTTGAGGCCCCCAAGATTTGGAGGCCCCAAGCGCGCGCCTCTTGCGCTTATGGGATAATCCACCACTGACGTAAAGTACTTTATCTGCGAATGTGTTATCATAAGAGTAAAATGAAATTTCGTCATTCAACTCTGCAGTATAAGCAATCGGTCATTTACTAATTTCTACCAAAATTTTCTGGTATAAAATTCAAATTTTTGTAATTGAACTCAAAATAAACATGGGAACTCGTCGAAACAAAACAAAGTAAAATAATATTTTTTTATGTGAGTAAATGAAATTTTCTCAACTTTCACCATTTCTACTGCACTAAGAATTTCTCAATGGGTTGGAAGGGTAAAACTTAATGAATTTGACTTTAAAGTCTGGTTGTTTCGGGATACATTTTAGTACATGATATTATTGGTTGAGTTTAATAATACAAATTAATTAGCGACGAGGGTTTTTTTGTTAGCAACGGTGATCTTTAATAAAAATCAATATGTGTTATAATTTATCTAATAAGTGCCGATAGGGTTAAACACTAGTCAGGTGAATATTAATATACCTTAGTTCACAAGGAGTTCGTCAGATAGTAACCACAGTACTGTACTGTTAACAATGTAATTTAGCTTTTGTCAAAATTAACTGACGGCTTAAAAATTACATAATATCCACTGTATATTAGCAATGTTGAACAAAACATGCCGCCGCATGGCTAATAGCAGATATTTGCACAATATTAATAAATAGTGTTGGCATAGTATAATATTTTTTTCATTGCTATCACAATATGATATTTAAATGGTGCAGTCGTCGGAATAATGTTTTATTAATAAACACATGGACAATTGTTCTATTAAAGCCTAAAAGCTTGAAAAAGACTATATTTTTCACTGTGGAAAATGAGACTTGGTACGTAATTGCATCATGCACAATAATCTAAACGGTTCCGTTATATTATGGAATGTCATTTGGCAGTTTTTAATCAATTCAGTCAATTTGCTGTAAGCTATTTCCTTCGAGCATCATTACACTAACATCATTAAAATAAGAATTTTCTTAGGTTTTGTCATACAATTGGTATCATTCATGAAGTGGCATTTTCTTAGTCAGAAATCAGAAGTGTTTCATGCTGTTAACTTTTCATTATCATTATCAGCATTTCTTACACATATTTTGTAAAATTGACAAAATGTTGGTATGATGTTTAGTTAAAAATCATATCATATATTTTGGGAGAGATATTGTAGATTGAGTGATTGGATATTTTGAAGGAAAAGATCTATGAATGTTTGCCAAAGACATAATTTACATAAAGTAATTTAAAATGTGAAGTAGTTGTAAATAAAATATTAAGACTGTACATGTATTTTTTTTTTGTTGATATTAATAATTACTGTAATCATTGTTGAATTTTTTAAAGCCTGGTGTATATAATTTATCCTTGCTTTAAATTAAACAAATTGAAATGATATGATTTGTCTATATTCCATATCAATTGTGTAATAAACAATAATTAAAATATTCCACGCATATTGTTTTTTATTTTATCCCTATTATCATTAAATTGACGATAATATAATCGAAATATACAACCCTATGCTTATATTGTAGGCAAAGGATGTAAATTTTACATGATACATTGGTTTCAGAAAATGACGCGAATAAAAACGTTACTTACATATAATTTGATAAATTTGTTCCAAAAATCAAAATATTGCATAAAAAATGTATTAAAAATTTAAATTTGCTCTTCAAATTAGTTTAATTAGTTTTTTAAATATTAACCATTAATTTCTTTATTTAATATAAAAATACAATGAGAAACAAATACATAATTGTATGAAAACTTTTTAGTACAAAAGTTATTCACTGTCAGTTGTGAAATACAATCGTTCGCGATTTAAAAAATTATTTCTCTTCACAATAAATTCCGTTACAAGTTTTTGATTTGATTACTACATTTCCCATGGCTGTAATTTTTTATAAAGTTCCGTATAATTCATCGTGCAGTCTCAATTCATTTTGAAATTTTCAAGCACGCCTAGGTCACCACCTCAAAACGCAGGGTCACCAGTTCTAATTTAAAAAAAAAAATCATGTCACAGGAGGAAGCAAAGCAATTGGCCGGAGACGGAAACATGGAGGTGGCACAAAAAAACTTAAATATTTGTTTTTATATTGCAAAAAGTAATAAACTAATTATTTGTAATCGTGACGTGTGCGGTGTACACAGGTGCAGCACTATCCACTCATTTACATCTATCTACTTTTTCGAGGCGCCGAAAGCGCCTCGTGCAGAAATCCTCAAGCCGGCCCTGTTTGTTATGCTTTTGCAATGTATGTACATGTAAATAAATCCCAAACTTTTTCTGCAATGGAACACTGCAAATCCGGAAATTTTAACGGAACGCTTGGCTTATAACAAAAAAAATATGTTAATAAAACACGTTGAGTCTGTTCCTGCACTTTGATTTAGTTGCAGCATGCTTCGCATAAATAGGTTGTATAAAACGGTAGTAAAACAATAATTACTTGTTTTGACACATAGGGGGATTCTTCTGACAAACTTGCAAAGAAACAGTAAAATGAAATTCAAATCAGAATCACTAATAAATCAGTCAGATTTTTATAATCACTGAATTAAGCATGTTGCTTTTGCTGTCATGGAAAATGGATTGCCAATCAAGGAATCATAATAATCATAAGTTTGCGGACATATTGAAAAAGAGTGGTTTTGAAGTTATGTGAGTGTTTGCGGAACACCTATTCAGGCTCTGCAGAACATAGTTAGGGAAACCCTGGTTTATATATTTCATTCAATGGGCTATGAAATACACTGTATGTAAATAGCTTGTTACGAATTAAGTTAGCCGATGTAAGGAATAAGTATAGGGCCCTGTAAGAATAACTTAGGTTAGTTTTTTTGTGTTTTTTTTTAAATATTTTGAACCTTCCCTTTTCGGAGCCTGTGGACACCACACATTTCCTACAAGGTTTTTTATCTTTCGCCAGTCTCTTTAATTCCTCCCGGGTCAATCAACAAGATAACTTTTCTTATGTTTCTGTACTATGGTAAATCATGATTTTTATTTTTGGTATCATTACATGAATTGGTACTCAAATTTTAAATTAACAATAAGTGGTTAATTTAAAGCTGTATATGGCAAATTTTTAAATACAATAAATACAAACTCAACCTAACTGTGTAATTTATGGTTCCTTTTTTTAGACAATTTTTTTTGCTTTAACAAGGTTTAAAAAAGAATAAAAATATGTATCTTTGTACATATTTATCAAAAAATTGCGTTGTACTGTCGCCTATATTATTCATAACTAGCCGGTTCCCAAAAAAAGAAAATGTTTGTGTTTATCAAAGTGCATGTCTTCTTTTTCTGTCTGTTTGACGTTTGCTGCCGATTGTCTATGGTCTATCTATGTCGAATGTCAATCGAACGTCAAATTTGATTTATCCGAATGCTATTTGATCGTCAGTCGATGGTTGACAGTAAAGTATATTAGTTTATGGTTGACAGTTGAATTGAATGAACGGTAGACATACAAACATTGATTTTTATATATAAGACCAACCGTAAGCTAATTTTAATATGCCTATAATCGTCCCGGAAGTGCAAGCAAAAAGTTTGTCGAAGTTTTATTGCAATCTGATCAGCGGCTTGGCAGCCCATAGAGTACGAACAAACAATCATTCATTTTTATATATAAGATTACGTTACATAAATGCACACGTATGCCACAATACATATTGTGTTGTTTCAGTACATTTGTCAAAATATTATTTTGACAAAAACGTTTATATTTCTTACATGAAAACAACAGTTATAAACGGTATGCAGCAAATATGCTAACAAAGGGCTCGCTTAATCTCGGCTATTTTTTTTTACATCGGGAAGCAGTGGTTCTTAGCCAGGGGCGTGCACTGGGTGGTACGAGAAAGCATTTTGGGGGTGCGGGAGAAGTTTCTATTTTGACATATAGTAAAAAAAATGTATATTAAATGTATTAAAAATATGTAAATAAATTTTAAAGGAAGTGCGAGAACATATTTTCAAATTCAAGGGGGTGCGGATCACTAAAAAGGTTAAGATCCACTGCCGGGAAGGAATGATGCTTTGTCAACATTATTACGAGAGTAATTTATATTATATCGAAATAACATAACATATAATTAAGTATCCCTCGACTTACGCTGAATTCTTTGGAACGCATTAATCTCCGCTGGCGATACATGTGACATTTCTGACAGCTGTAAACAATGTAATTTGTTCGCTTTATTTATTGATGCTATTTTTGGAAGTGTTGTATTAAAAAGAATCCAAAAGTCAACTAGTTTTAGTGAGGCGGCATGAAAAGCACTTAGCCTGTTAAAATATCAAAACTACTTCCATCGGAGAGTCGGGAACCAATATACGAACCATTCAAATATCAAGCCCTCCTATTGAGTAAATTTTTCATTTAAGTAATGATTTATAATATAGACCTTTTGATATTTAGGTAAGTTTCAAATTATGCAACAAATATGATTATTTTTGAAGTTAATGTTATCATTCGGATTAGATATTACTGTAGTTTTCAAACTGTTTACCTTTAAGAATACTTCATATATTCCATCAAAATCCAAGTGTTCTTTATTAATTTAGGTAATTTTGATGAATTGTTTTATATTTTAGATTTTCTATGGACACTGGACAAATAAATAGGTCCCCATAGTGAAGAATTCAATCGATACTGAGTAATTTATCAAGTTGACAGTATGTATTTATTGCGAAAGAAGCTATTACTGTTATGTTTGTTTGCGGGAGTTGTTTATTTAGTGTGTATTTTACTGTCAGTATTTTCTTATCCCAGTGTCTCTTTGGAGTACATCAGCTCCACTACCACAACTACTCCGACACCTTTAATTCTCTTGATGAAACCAAAACATAATTTGAAAACAAATAATATAACGATTGAAAAGTATGACGCTTTAAAAGTTCATTCAGACATCATGAAAAGAAAAATAACAAAAATGACTGAAAAAATGTCATCAAGAAACACAAATTATCCACCAAAAAAGAATCTAATTGATGACCGTGTACATTTATTTTATACAGAATTCTTAAAAAAAGAGGATAAAAAGTCCGTGAAATTCTGGAATCTCAGTTCACTCTCTAATAGGACACACGCTGAAGATTTAGTTGAGAGGAATCTTAAAACAGCTCGATCCGCAGGTGCTGGTGTACTGTTCGTTATTTGTCCACGATTATCTGTTTCCCTCATGTCCCAAAATAACCGTATACACCAAACACTAAGAGGACTGTTCCAATCGGCTCCCAAGTATGGAGTTAAAATTTCCATTGCTGTAAAAGAGTACCTCAAACGTAATGTAATGTCGATCAGAAGGGACGTGCGCATTTTTATCTCAACTTATGGAGCACAACCGGCGTTATATAAAATACAAAGACCGGGAGACAGTGGGCCTCGTCCTGTGATATATATTTTTAATTCATTTGCAATACCATCCAGTGAATGGTTGGAAGTTTTATCTCCAGCCGGTAGATTTACAATTAGAAATACAGGAACTGATTCCATCATACTAGGACAGCTTCAAGATGAGGAACACACATCGCACATCAGACAGTCGAAGTTTGACGGCTTCTTCACATGTTGCTTAATGAATGGAGACTCTTTTGGAAGTACTTGGAAAAACTGGCAATCCTTATCAGTTTGGGCTGAAGGGCGGGGGTTGTTATGGTCTGCCGGAATCGTTGAAGGCACAGGCGGTCTTCCGGCAATAGGAACAGCTCTAAGAACCACCGTTAGAATTCAACCTCATCCTTCATTTGTTTCTTTTAGCAATATTCCGCTTATCGATGATTATGCAACACTCACTCAAAACTGGTTAAGAAAGTGGACCAAATCGAATGTAACGGATTCAGATTTAATTTAGGCCTATTATTTCAAAGGAAAATACCTCTTATTTTATAAACTTCTGGTCATATTTTTATTCAATATCTCCTTACTTAGATGCTATCGAAAAAGTTGAGGCTTATAACTACAAAAGGAGTTATATTCTTCTGAAAGAATGTCATGTCATGTTGGCATCATTCGACAAATAGCAGAGTCAAGAGTCATAAAAGAGCCGGTGACTGTACCTCCTTTTTAAGACTTAAAAGAGAACCGTTTTTTTAATATAAAATATTTCATTATTTTCAAAATCAGAGTCGGAGTAAAAAAAATTTCAAATACCAGAGTCGTAATCGGTGCAGTTTTTTTTGTTCATGAATCAACAGCCCTGCTTTTATATTATTTATCATAAAATTTTCTTTCATACCATATCACCATGAGCATCTTTGTGATAATTACAGTGATATACATAATATTAAGACAGTCCTTGACTTTCGAACAATTTACTATTTCGGTTTTTTTAAAAATAAAAAAAATCCATGTCCGCTCCCAATGTAGAGCATATGGCCTACTAATGGAAGTATCTCAATCTCTCCTTTCCAAAGAAAGTAGTAGGGATAGAAAGACAAGGCTAGGACAGGATTAGTGATTAACTAATTGCTCTCACTACACCCAGTTATTGAAGGATCGGAAGAGTTGGAGGGGATTTTTACACATCACAAACACCCATGCCTTTGAAAAAAAATCAATCGAAAAAATGCTGTTTATACTAGGACTCGAACCTGTGAGATCCGGCACGGAAGCTAACAACGCTAACCGCTGCGCCATAGCCCCCGGACACTTTTGATAATTTAAGTTTTGGCAAAAATGTGTGTTGCCTATTTTTTTATGTGTAAATATTTTGAACTTTATATAATAATTTATAAGCATAAGTAAAAAAAAAAGAGAAAATGGTGATATTGATAAAAATAAATTAAGGTCTCATAATCTTCATGCAATCCAAATAACAATCAAAATGGTGGGGCATTCTTAAACTGGCAATCTTTTACTTCAATCTAACGTACTCTTTTGATTAATTGAATAGATCATAAAATATCGATTATTATAATAGTGATCATAGTCACAATTATTACATTTTAGTTATATTAACCGCAAAAACCAATTAAGGAATTATGTGATTAGGGCTGTCTCTTATAGTGAGTATTAGAAACGGTACTTAATTATTAGATACATATACATTTGAGAATAATCCCGTGGGTCTAGTATATATATGTTCAGGATTGAAAAAAAATTCAATTTAAATTTGCGATTATTTTTTTCTTCAATTGTTAATCATTGACAATTAGTGTTAACATCTAGAGCAGTGCTGGAGAACCTATGACCCACGGGTCAGACACTAACTTACTTTATGGGTCTTTCAGTTGATAGAAACTAAATTATTGAACAAAAATACTCAATCAATGTTTGAAGAAGTCTCTGGTACCCTATACAAAATATACAGCAGGAGATTAGTGAATTTGTATAATAATAATCTTAAATTAAATGGAAATCTTAAATAATGATATTCATTGAAAACTTTTCTGAATTTTATAAATTTTACGATAACCTGATATTATAACTCAATAATAATTACCAATATATATATATATACATTACTTAATAAGCTGCTACCAAGAAAATTATAAGAAGGCTTCCTATCCTCCCAATTTACGCTATTGAATTAGTCTCCCATGAGCGGCTGGTATTTAAAAAAAATAACTAAATTTGACCCACTCCGTTCGCCATTACTGATCTAGAGAATATTAAAATGCATTTTATAAAATTCCAGGGTTCTTTTAAAGATTCTTATTTCAATTAATATTTAATTGAGCCACTCTTTGCTTTTATTAGGGCAGTTATTTGCCTTGTCATGGAAATATGCAATTTTTTAAAATAAATTTATTTGTTTATACCAAAGATCTTCAATGAGTATTTAAAATTTTTTTTTTTTTGGCTTAACTGGATGGTTGCCACTAGGGGTTCCAACTATTCGTCATTATCAACTATTCGAATATCAAATAGTAAAACTGAAACTATCCGGATAGTTTTTAGTATATGCATTATATGAATATACTAAAATAATACATAAAATAGTACATTAAAAACGAGCTTATTTAAAATAAAAGTCATTTATTCAAATTTCAAAAATACCTATTTTAAAAATAGCATGGCATTAAATGATTCATATTTCAAATTTATTTTTAACTTAGTTTTAATTGTTCCTGCCATCGAAAATACTCACTCAGTACAGCTTTTGCTAGTATATAGTGGTCTCGATTTCTAAGTTTTTACTAAATAATCGTATAACTCGCATGCAAATAGAAATGTTGCACGATCAACGTTTCCTTGTGCACTGATATATATTTTATAATAATTTTAAACTAAATATTTTCCCACTTCTGTAAAATCTCAGATAGAGACAATACATATAAATACACATTTCAATACCCTTCCATTGTACTACAATATTTAAATTTGCAGCTGCTTCGGATTACTCCAACGATATTTCTTTAATGACTGAAATTACAGCATTAAAGGTTTTTTTTAGCCCCGAGTCCGAGCCGATTCGTCCAACTCAAGTATTATGATAAGATATTGATAGCACCCGAGTTGAGTGAAGGCAAAAAAAACACTACCAATTCATAATTATTCTTGAAATGTGGAGAAATTGTGATGTGATTATTCGTAGATTTTGTAAAATATTTCATTAAAAATTATTACAAATACTATTCAGATATTTGGGGAATTATCGAATACTTAAAAAAGGGACGAATATATTCTGATATCAAATATCCGAATTGGAATCCCTAGTTGCCACAGACAAGATATCTCGTCAAATTTTTCGTGCTCAACACGCCAGAAATGAGTTATCTCGTCAATACTAATTGAATAAATTATTGCCAATTATAACCGGCGTGCTAGGTACAGACGTACTTTTTTCTACGGCAGCCATAAAGGTCTGCAATTTTTTCTGCCAATTATGTAATCATTCAATTTTAACAACGGTAAAACCATTTATATTTGAGATGTGGATACATGCTTAGACAAATTTGCAATGATATCCATTAGGAAATAATTTATCTGGAGCTCTTAGAAGACATTTTATGATAAAAAACTGAATTTTCGAAAGGTTCGCGAAACATTCTTGCTCAGACTGAATGTAATATGTTCGAAACTATACTGTTTCAAAAAGATGTCTCTCTGATTATTATTTCTTAAAGAGTATGTTAAGAAAAAACTTCATTGCTTTTAAGCCCATTTAACTTAAGTGTGCACATGCTTCCATTGATAAATTATTATTTTAAAACACTTCTACATTCAACATTTGTACAGGTTTTCAGGAACCAATCGAGTACAAAAGTTGAGGATCAACTGCATGTTATTGCCTCGATTATTATTTTACGGTGTTATTGAAAATTTAGTATAGATATTTTACTGCAAAAAGTTTTCCAAAAATTCTCCGCTGCATATTTCTTACTGCACACAATAATATCAATAATTTAGAATAAGAAAAACAATAATACTATGTTTAATTTTAGTCAAAGCAATTGAGCAAAATGAAATTATCATTGTGTAACTAGAGTAGTTTCATCATATCTATATTTGTTAAATAATTATAGTATGTAGTAAATTTGTCCAATTCTGAATCGCATCTTCCAAAATTTTATTATTAGTGATATTTTATTATTCCTATTAATATAGTAAGACAGTTGTGTATAATTGTTTTTATAAGATAGGTAATAAAATTGAATACAAGAAAAAGTCTTTTATTTGCATCTTTGTGGTATGGTATAACTAATGTGTCCAGATGTCCCATTTTCAGGTGGCGTGTCCCGGTGTCCCTGAACACAGCTTCAACATTCCATTTTTGAAAAGAGACAAACTCGCAGTAACAATTTGAAAAAAAATGTGCAAAATCAAAAGTAGAATCTAGACTAGTAGATGAAGGTGTGGGCGTACGCACACAGTAAATAATACATTTCAATGTAAATACTGTGTTTTTTTATATAATTTCATATGATATATCTAATATGACATGAAAAAACATTACTATCTAGTAAATTGTATTGTATGTAAGTGTGAGACGCTTATAACGGCGCCTAAAAGTGCCAAATTTTTTTTAGGTGTCCCGGTTTGGGGGAAAAAATAAATGCTCACGTTAGGTATAACCTCAGTTTTGTAAATGATTTATTCTCATGTCTAAATACAACTTGTGGATCCAAATACATGGTTGTATTTGATAAGACTGCATATTTAAATAAAAAAAGAAAAGGCAGGTCCAAAATTCACCAGATAATGTTTTTGATAATTGTCGTCTGTCCGGTGTCCACATAGGAGTGTAATCCGTCTGAATAGGTCTATTGTAAGCTACTAGAACCCGCAGTGTCCTCGTAATTATGATGAATCGGTGGAGTTGTTTGCGAAATTTAATAAGTCGCTAAATATCATATGCACCCTAAGTCCACTGTAAACTTTTTTTAGATTTCGGTGGCAATCAATTCTCTGTAAGCAAGTGAATATTTTGAGTTCAGAATAATCAAACCAAAGTCCATTCTTTTGGTTGAAAAATAAGGTTCAACATTGATTTTTTTTTCATAAGTACCAAAGTCCACACCCTAGTGCCCCATACCTGCCTAAGTCAGTTTAAGCCAGTCACAATGCAGCTTAAACTGCAAATGTTTGTTTTACAGAGTGCTTTGAATGAAGGTTTCTCGTTGAAGTGCATATTAAATACCTGTTATGTAACTATTGAAAATATAACCCAAAATGTGTTGTTTTGTTTTGAAAGTAATTATTTCAAATTATATTTATTTTATTAACTCAAATATAATATAAATCTTTACTTTAGATTGTATGCTGAGCTGGATAGATAGCTCACGGTGGCGTGAAAATTAAAAACAAGTTTGTATAATATCAACATGTAATATATTACGGCATGTTTTTGAGATATACATTCATACACATACCATTTAGAAACATAACAAATACTAGTTTACATAATTATTTTCTACTGCTGAATAATTCTTCACCAAATATAAAATGGTCTATTAAATTGATACATATAAAGAACCTAGCATAGGGACACACAAATCAATCTGTATGAGAAAAAAACAGATATATCTGCAAATCAATTGATCAAAAAAAAACTAGATGGATTTTAACAGGGATACTTGCATTAGTTTGAAACGTAATTGTATTGTTGAACTTTTATAAACATAAATGAAACGCAAATCAAACAATCTATAGCTTTTAATTTAAGAAATTAGTATGTGTTTTTATGAGGAAGCACATTGGAAGAAATATAATAGTATAGAATGATCCAAAAAAAGCAGATATAAAATATTAATCTTACTAATGTTCCCAAACCGTGTTGTTGTATCAGACTCTCGTGTTTTGAAATTGGGATAAAAATTGCTATCTAAAGTGAATTTAGAATGAAACGGGAAACCAGTGATTATTGACTAGTGTTCTGCAAAGATGTAAAAGTAAAAAAAGTCCTAACGAGTTGATAAATTTTTTGGTTATAAACATATTTTGTAATGACATTTATGTTCATAATAATTGTCAATCGTTGCCGGAAAAAAATTAGACTAAATTACCAAGATGCTACATTTCAATAAGTGCAGCTACGTTTTTTTTTTCAAATATCGGTGCAATTAAGACTAGTTTCAATAGACGTTTAAGAGTAAATATATATTTGCATAGCATTGTTAACACATTTGCAGACACAAGACATTTTTTTGTAATTTTAAATATGTTGCGACAGTAAATTATCGATGATATAGAATACAAAATAGTTGAAATTTTCTTTTCTTTCCAGGTCCGGAGACGCACGTAATATGTCATGTCATGCAACGCGAATTGCATGGATGGCACACAATCTAGGCGCGAAACCTATTGTTTGAGTTGCGAGCGGGTTTGTATTAAAAGTGATAGGTCAGCTTGATTGTCATTAAAAGCATTACATGCATCTGGGTCCGCTATTACAATGCGATTAAAATTAGATAATGTCAAATCAACAATTTATCAGTTATTTTTTAAAATGATTAATTAGCCACAGCGCGTCAAATCTAATGTCTCGTTGAAACTGTGCTAAAATTCCTTAAATTGGTGCCCGGGGGCTAAAATGTTATGTATCTGTCATTTCACATACTTTTAATTGCCTTGTGTCAGCAAACATGTAGTGACTGACAATTATTTGCAAACCCGGCTTGTTCCACAATCAGTGAATGATGTACCATGAATGTAATTTACTAAATAAAAATACATTTTCAGAGTATTTTTAGAAAGTAGTCTCAAACATGGCATGATGACATACAAAATATCATTCCAAAGTTATGTAAAACTAAAAATACTTTTAAAATGTATATTTTTTTACAAAATGAAATTCAAGATTCATTTTCCAACCATTTTGGAATATACTGGGTTTGCAAATAATAGCCTCAATTATAACTCAGTTAAAAGCATTAAAATAGCAGAAAAATGTTGACAATTTGTTTGTAGCTTCAAATGTAAGTTGTTTCTTAAATGTTAAATTCTTCGTTTGTATTATTTCACTGAACAAATTTCCTTGTATGGACCCTGCCATCGTTTCAAAACTCTCAGCTTATAACATTCGAAAGTTTTCACTATCAATAATTATAAGTATAAATATAACTATTACTTTACATAATTCATCACCAGACAAGTGTATAGTACAAACAAAAAAGATTAGCTCCTTTACTCCATCTGAGGAGCTGGAATGCATTAGAGCTTTTCATAAAATGCTGTTATAGTTTTTATTTAAAAAATAAATAAAGATTTATGCAACATTACAAAAATTAAAATAATACGCAAAGAATTTACTCTCTGGCGATGCAATACTTCGTATAACTAACGTTATATTAAAACGAAAATGTCCTTAAGTTGTACATTTTTTAATAACTATGCAGCATTATGTTTCTATAAAGAATTGGTAATTTCAAATTGAAAATAAATATACAATACTAGAATTAATTAGCAGGACACTAAAAATAAAAAGAATGTAAAAAAAATACTAATGCACCCGACGGCGACTGTCGAGAATGGAATAGATCAAATCAACTACACCATATTTTTTAACACAGGTATTCTAAAGCGTGTAAGAAAAACTTATTCATAAATAAATATTTTTAAGAAACTGGAAATATATCAATCATTACAGTCATCAAAATAGAATTAGTCCTTAAAGTGATATGTTTTTGAAAGGAAATTAAATGCATCTAAAATTTGACTCAATCTGATAAAACTGTTAAGATTATATTTAAAAAATACTTAATTTGAGTTACACTCGGTCTAAATAAGTTGCAGGACTTTTCAAGTACACAAATACTCCACTCTTGACACAATGGGTTAACAAACATTCATAATGTAATACTGTATTTCCTCGATTATAAAATGCACTGTCATTTTTAATAAACCATTTATAAAATAAAAAAACATTACACAGCGTCGTTAAATACGCCATCGATTATAAGACATACCTAGAATTCAGAGACACCAAAATAGTAAAAAACATGTGTCTTATGATCGAGGAAATACTGTAGTTTATTTATTTCATAATAATTTATTATCATAGTCATTGAATTCTACACTTTAAATCTATCACATTGAATCACGAGTAGCATTTAAAACAAATTGGCAAACGCAATTACTACATTAACAATTAATTTTATTATTGTCTTATTTCATATTATGAAATCACCGACATCCATGTCATCTTTATGACGTTTTAAAATTATTCAACATACAAAAGCAATAAATCCATAGATACTTTTTCTACTATGTAAAATTTGAAATTAATACTACTGTTATAGAAATTGACACTTAATAAAATTTCAAGATAATTGACTTATATGGCTTGTGTAAAACAGTATTTTTGAATAAACGCAGAGAGTCTACCACCCTCGTTTACATGTAAAGTGACTCGAGTGAGACAATATGGACACCCAGTGTTAGTGCTCTCATCCAACTTGCACTGTATACAGAGGATGCGGTGTAATGGAGATAGAGGAATTCACCGCATGCCACCAGTATTTACATAGATAAACCAGTCAAAATAGGAAATCGACAATTTCACATACCGACATTAGCTTGAAGTGAGTCGCTTTTATTCAACGAGTTCAGAGGAAATTTTGATATTTAGTATATAAATGTGTCAAAAATTTTGGTGACTTTTAAAGGGGTATGAACTTAGCCAAAATTTATCTCTTTTAACAATATATTGACTTAAATAAACTAAATGAACAGCCAATCGCAATTAATGAATCGTCGAAATACATAATAAGTAAATAGTTTGAAGCAATTAGTCAACTTATATTAAATTTCAAATAAAATCATTGACTTATTCCAATTCATATTATTACTGCCTTGTAAAATAAGAGTAAATAATTTTGGACAATCAATATTGCCAAAAAATTAAAAATTCACACTTATTGATTTTTTGTGTTGATAATGGTTAACAAGTTTGAATTGAAATTTTTAATTTATTGTATGAATTATGATATAAAGGAATGATGCACTTTTAAATAATTTTAAATTAAAGTAAGTAAGGGTTAGAAGTAAACAAAATACATTGCAGTTTGACAGGGAATGATAACCATTATTACAAATCAATATAATTAGCCAAAGAAAAAGTCTCCTTACATTGGGAAAAAATGTCCATGGCACAACATAATAAATAAATTGCATTGATCTTCTATAGGAATATTAATTATTATAACATGTTGACAGTTTTGTCATGATCTCTTTAAAATAAATTTAAATGCAACATTTTTTAAAAAATAATAATGCAATCCACGGTTTAAGTTTGTAGGGCTAAAATAATAATCCAAATTAGCAAAGTAATTAATATAAATGTTTAGCAAATCAGAAAACGAGTATTTTTGTAGATGAACACTGAATAATAATAATTATAGTTTTGTATAATGTACTCATGAAATATTATAAGATTGATAGCATAAAATATTATTTTCAATGTCATGTCACATTGACATTATCAATATAAGCTCACTTCATAGATACTTTTTTAGCACACGTTTGTATAAATACTCTACAATAGCGATGCATATATAATAAAACAAAATCTAAGCAATATAATAAATATTGTTAAAAAATCATAACTATCACACGGTAACTTATTGTTCCGTTCATAATGAATGTGTATATTTTAGCCCTTTGCATTTAAACAACTTTTTTTATTTTTTCTATTGAAAACGAGGATAGCAAACATTACTTCGCCACTCGTAGATCAATATTCAAATGCAAAAGGTAACATATAAGTCTTTTTAATATCCTACATGTTTATAAATAATTTAAAATAAAGATGCCTAAAGCGTCACGAGACACTGTTGGAACAATCCGAGTTTAAAATAGAAACTCATTTTGTCCAGGCTCGCTGCCTTCAGAGAGCTCACCACTTTTTTGAAAGCAATCCGGAGAGAGTTTATAAATGTTATGGTAGTTTGGACGAATATCGGTTGACAATGTCTTCAGGAATTCAGAGCTTAGGCCAATCCACCGGCTGTAAACAAAACATTAATAGTAGTTTTAGAACTTTTACTAGATTCTGATATTTGTTTAAATTATATTTTATTTTATCACCAAGGCAATGAATCCAGAGTTCAGCTGTAATCCTACATATCAATTATTAAAGACTAAACTTCCGTGTAGAGGTCTGCACGGGCCGAAATTTTACAAAATTACCCGGCCCGAGTCTAATACCACACTCGTTACCCGAACCCCAGATTTATACTACCTCAGCCTGAAAAAAACTCGTTTTTTTACAAATTTACAACAATTAACAATTCTCTATAGAACTGGTAATAATTTAAATCATCATGGCTGACTTACGACACAAATATTTTTCTGAAGAAATAAATTCCTTACCCGGGCCCGGCCTGAGCCCCAATTTCGATTGCGCTTACCCGCCCGAACCGTAACGTAACGTAACTGAACGTAAGGGCCCGGGCCTGTGCAGGCCTCTACTTCCATGTGACGTAAATTGTACACGGATTTATCAACTGAACATAAATATATGGTTTTGGACAAAAAATAAAATTGATAACTTGGTATTCCAGTAATGCGTACTATTCTCCAGGTATCTGAAACGGCAGACTCTCTCGGATTGTCTCGAACAAACGGCCCTCTCAAAGAGTAAGCCGTGTCCAAGCAGGGGCTTTTGCCGAGCACATTAGTTTTAATTTTCATTGATTCTTAAGTCACCATAAGACTAGATGCCCTGCGCACAACATGTGGATTAAAATTTATCAAATTTAATTTTGTTAATACAGATCTTCCAGAAAGTTGGCGCCGAATCCATGAAAAATATCCAAAGGAAACTTAGGACACAAAATTTTTAGAATATATATATATTTGTAATTCACCTGCTAACATAGCTTCAGCAACACCCAAAAAGTAAACAGTTTGAGCGATACCAAACAGCGGAGCAATGACCATCATTCTGCAAGCGCCGCCTTTGAAGAAAGCACGTGGACCTTCCTCTTTCAAAGTTTTTCTACAAAGTTGAAGATAAAATATCGATTAATATGAAGTAATCATTTATTGCTGGATTGGCTTCATATTACTTACTCTTAAACTTTACAAGTCGTTTATCACATTTTTATTCTATTGCTGTAATCTCATGTCTTTTCAATTTTTAGAAGCTTTTGTTTTCATCGGTAATAAGATAATATTGCCACAATACTGGTAGAAAAGGTAGGTAAAGATTTGTCAGTTCCGTGTTAACATCACATATCAATTTTAGTTTTATAGATAATATTTCAAGCCTTGATATTTTATATCACGTGGATATATAACATGAAAATACAGACAAATTGATGTCGGTCCAGTCAAACACAAAAGAGACAGACAGATAATGGCATACCTAAAAATCTCCATTAATGCACTTGGGTACCAATAAGTTTAATTCCTATTTTTGGTATAATAAATGCACCTACTTAATTAATTTTTACAGTCGATGAATTGATATCCAAGAATCTCAATGTGCACTAACCTCATTTCTGTCAATCTTGTAAGTACAGTGATGATGTATTACAATACTAAATTATTAAATGAAAATATATTAAATTGTATATTTCACTCACATTATACAATCTCCAAATCCTTTGTAAGGATTTGTCTGTGCACGTTTTAAATCTTGGAGTCTAGTCTTAATAACGTCAAGGGGATTCACGGAAAGAGCCGCCATTGAACCTGCTGCACATCCTGACAAGAATGACCACCTAGAATGAACAAAAAGATGGAAATGAGAGATGTATAATACGTGCAATTCATAGATCTTCGTTACACTAGAAATGCCAAAAAAATAAACAAACCGTAGGTCATTATTTCAAATGCTAAGCATCATTTTTAAGCATTTTTTTTTTGCATCAAATGTCGCAGAAAATGATTTCTTTGTGGTGTGTATGTGATAAGGAAATGATTACGTAAATCAATCACAACATGGCTATTAATTTTCGTGAATTATCAGCAACTCAAAGATTATTGAATTTCTTCTTAGAATCTGCATTGCCAAACAAAAAGTTTTGATTAAGCAGAAATTAATGTTTTTACTTTCTGCGGGTAGAGCAGGATAAAGGCAGAGACATATTGCTAACACCCGACGACACGTAAGCGTGTTGGACGAGATCATAGCTTCCTATTTACCATTGTATTAAATGGAACAGGAACGCATTGTTAACATCCAACGCGACGTGATGCGCTATGCATATTTTATACAAAAATACACAAACAGACAGATTAGGCTTCCAAGATTGCCGTTTTTATACGAATATGATTTTAAGTATAAGCTAGATTTTTTTGTATCAATAAATAATGTTATTGCGTATTTTACTTAACTAAGACTTATGGCTGGTTTTCTTGTGTATGATTATTTCCACGAAAATTTGTACACTTTTTAATGATGTCATCTTTAATATATTCCATGTAGTTCCTCAAACTGCAATTTATTCGCTCGAAAACACATTTGGAATCGTTCGTTATCTTTTACCAAGTCGTCAAAAAGAGTATGCAATTTACCAAACCTATTTCTTTGTTGATTTATTTTGTGATTCCAATATCTTCAGTTCTTTCATTTTGTTATTTACAAGATAAACAGAAAACATTTTCATCAAATCTTCTAAATCGTCATCGAATTCATTGGAGAGTATGTCCATAATTTGTATTACGAGAGAGGTCACCAGACGTCCAGACGTTCAGATTAATAATAATTAATAATAAATAAAATGTAACAAACAATGCCACAAATAATGTCAGCAGTTTACTTCAATAGGTTTCACATTACAAACACAGATTTATTATTAAAATGGTAGCTGTTGTCTTTAAAATATTTACCAAAATACAGCTTCATGCCCGCCTGGAGTCGATCGGGGACCCATTCCATTGAGTGTTGCAAAGAGAGGGAAGTAAACGACACTGAAGCTAATATCTCTCGCTCCAGTTGCACCGGTTCCTCTGTAAAGACCGCGGATGCCTTCTTTCTTGAATAATCGTGTGGCTACAGTCAACGCTGATTCGTGTTTAGCTCCTGATAACAAAAAAATCAATTATTTTACTCACCCGGTAAATTATTTTTAATGATAGAAATCAGTTGAAAATGGTTGTGATGAACGGAACCAATGGTAGTAATATATTTGTCCATTGGGACCGGACACGTACAATGCTTTTCCACCGTTACCAAATGTTGATTCTTTCCAAAAAAAATAAAGGTAACCTGCTATTCTTCCCGCATCTTGAAGCTGAATTTTAAGTAACTCCATTGGAGTTGTAACCACAATTTGGAACATTCCAGCCAAACCGCCAGCTAACATCTGTCGTGGCACTGAGAGGGTTCTGTGAACATAAAAATAGAGAGCAATGATCAATCTGCAGGTAAACAATGTAATTTAAATTCCAGATAAACTCTTTGGTATCTAACATAGCATCCGAATATTATTCTATAATTCTGATTGTAGACTTACCCTGCTCCAGACTGCAAGTGATGTCTGAAGAAATCATTAGCGGCAAGTTTGATCGCCTTCTCGGGGGTGATAAGGAGAATATTCACAGCAGAACCGCGGTACATGCCAAAGTAGCCTTCAGCTCGGTATGTTTTCTTGAAACAGTCCACCCTACAAAAAAAAACAATATTACGATTGAGATTTAAAAAAAAAAAAATTGTTGATATTAGAAAAAGAACCTTTATAATTGGGTTGAGTTAACCAAAAAGGAATCAACTGACGTTTTTAGGTATTTTGAGAATGGGAACTAGTCCAAAATATTCCAAATTTCAATCTGATAAAGAGATCAAACCGGAAATTGACCTACTTTCTGTTTTATTTGCATTGTTTCCATTTTACTTAGCAGACGAATTCTCTAAAAGTCATATTTTTTGTTATGAAAAAGGAACCAAATGACAAGTAACCCTGTATGCTTAACTAACAAACGATGTAGAGATGTATAACATTTTAACAGACCTATTGCATTAACATAAAATATCTCTAAACTTTGAAGCTCAACATTTCCATTCTGCAAATTTGCAGTTAGTTTCTATTTGTTTAATTCAACTCAATTATGACGCCCTTTTTGTTTATCATGACTTTAATTTCAGCACAATATGTAAGAACGGCCAGGCCCATGGTCAAGTATTTAACATCGTTGGCTTCGATAATGGTCCTCACAGTTACAGTACGATCAATTTTTATAAATTGGTTCAAAGATATCTGTTCGAAGGCATGGATGGATGTCTGTGATGTTTAAAAATTTTGTCACACCTTTCCGTTCCTACAACAGGAATAGCAAGAGAGATTAGTTAACCACTATTCCTGTCCTAGCCCAATATTTCTATAAAAACACTCTTCGACAAAGAGAGGTTGAGCAACTGACTAACAAGCAGTTTGTGTAGAAAACTAACGTTGAGATAAACCAGCGGACACGGTTAAAAAATAAAATTGGTAAAATATGGCATGTTTTATTTGTTTTGATTTTTAAAAATGCATTGTAAGAAAGTATTCTACAATGAATAATAAACTTGAACAAGAGTTGTTTTATTAATAACTTAATTCGACAAAAAAAAACACATGTTAAATTAAACACGCCTATTAAAAAATTGCATGTCAAAATTGAAATCCTTGAAAACATGATGTGCTAATTAGGATTTTTTTCTTAAGAAAACAGATGTTTTAGTTGGAACAAATCCAAGACGAAAACAATGTTGATTTGATGACCATCATAAATTAGACTAACCACAATCTGTTTTCTGACAGTCACATAATATTTACATCATGGTTGTTAAGCTCTGTAAGAAAAAAAAAAATAATGAAATATATTTGGTACATTCAAGAATTGTTCAAAGTTCGACAATGACACCCATATTTATTAACAATCGAGGGTCTGTGGTCGAGTGGTCAACGTCGTTGTTTTTGATCACCGTGCTCACTGATTGGAATCCCACTACGGACAGTTTTATTTTTCAATTGATTACTGGATCACTGTTTGAAGGGATAAATGTTATATTCCTTCCCTCCCATCCGACCAGAGGTGGGCTCGGAGGGGCTCGCGCGAGTCCCTTGTTAATTTAAGAGAAAACAATATTCTCAGATCAAATTAGTACATAACTGCAATTTCTGACTTATATGCGAGGCTATTATTTGCAAACCCGGCTCATTCCAAAATTGGTGAAACGTGAATGTAATTTAATAATACCAATACATTGTAAAAGTATTTTTAGAAGGCAATCTCAAAACTGGCATGATAACATCACAAAATATCATTCCCAAGTAATTTAAAACTAAAAATAACTTTAAAATGTATATTATTTAACAAAATGAAATTAAGTTTTATTTTTCAACCATTTTGGAATGAGCCGGGTTTGCAAGTTAACAGCCTCATATATTATCTACGACAGCTTCCAGTATACACAGTAGTACATTTTTAGCTATTTACATTGATTAGTTTATGGTAAACTGCATGTTGTTGCATATTATAAGTGTATTATGTAACAATCGTTTGTTTATTTAAGTATTGCATATGAGTTATAAATTGCTTTGAGATTAAGCAAGCCCTTTGTTAATATATTGGCAGCCCACCGCTGCATCCGACCCCAAAAAATGAGGTGTAGCTAAAGCGATTAGCTAACCACTAGTCCTAGCTCTATCCTACAATTCCCACTCTTATAAAAACAGAGTTCGTGGAGCTGAGTAGCAAGCAGTTCTCGAAGAAGAACTTCTGTTGAAATAAACTCAATCAGGGTCCATATGCTCCACACTGGGAACGGATAACATTTATTACAAATTCAGATTTAAAAAAATTGCGAAATTTTCGAAGCCGGCGAATTGTTTGCACTGTCAAAACTAGGTACCTAGTTACATTCGCGAGCATCTAACAATCCATGAAATACGAGAAAATAGTCTATGACAAATATCGTATTTTTACGACCACATACTTAATCAAAACGGATTTTTGCTGTTTTGGCATAGTTTCAAACGAAGTGTATACACACGTGTTTCATTCAAGTTCAGGTTCATTCGTTTATAATAAAAATACTATTTCAATTTTATACCTAGGCAGAAATAAATAAATATCCTATGTTATTTTTTGACTCGGCTGCATGCAATGCGAGTGATTATTTTTATGCTTTTTTTTCGTAGGATATCGTTGCCATTATACTCGACGCCCTGTCACCAGGGTAATATTTTAATCATGACAGTAAATGCATTAACCGTTTGAATACCGCGCAAATAAATCATTAATATGTCCCAGAGATACTGCGTATTTTTGAGAAAAATAATTTTGCCTAATATGCACTCGAATTCGATATTTTAAAACTCTATATTGACTCAGTATATATGGAACTACACAAATTCAACAAACATATTGCTTATATTCTATTAGAATACCAAGTATTTGATTTTTTTGAATGTCTTGGACATCCGTGTTCGCTTGCATATGTTACGGACACATGTGTCCGCTTGATATTCAAGTGGTAGATAAATTATAACAATTAACGAGTGAGTTACGTAATAATCAGGTGGTGTTAACTGTCAATTATTATTCTCGGTGATAAAACATAACAAAAAAACTACTTTTTAAATGATTTGAAAATGTGGCTGAAACCGGTATAAATAAAAAAATATATAAATTTTAATATCACAATAACAATTTGATACAAAAATCATAGGATCTATCGTTTCAATTGCGTAAAAAACCATAACAGTGCAAACAGGATTCGATTATCGGAGTTACAGCAGTAATTGAGAAAAATGAATTAATATACTCACTCAATGTTCTTGTATGTAATACAAATAAACTACCGTATCTCAGAAACTGGTGACGTAGATTCAGCCAAAAAAAAAGTTTACAGCACAGCCATGCGATATATTTTAGAAGTGATATAAAAACCTTTTGTTATAATCTCACATTTACAACTGAAAATGCAAATTTATAATATGACGAACGGTTTAAAGACGGGTAACTGTTTTAAACGTTATAGTTTATAAATTATTAAAATATATACTTACATTGAGGAATACATCCTCTCCCCTTTTGGTCCAATAGTCTGATTCTGCAGCCGCGTCTTCACCAGATCGAGAGGAAAGACGCAGGACACGCCAATGATGCCTGCGATTCCTCCATTGATGATCTTAGGAAGGAGTCTAAAGAAGAATTAAAATAATATAAGATTATCTTAAATGTGTTAATATTTTTTGTTAGTTATTAACATATCTGTATAATGCTGTCACTAGGACACTAATAGTCAAATTTCCGACAATGTCACTATTAAAGTTGACTAGGCGTATAATTACTGTGAAGTTATAAAACACATCAATAAATTTAATGAACCAATCAACTACGAGTTCATGTCAACACAATTATTTGAAGTAAACAGGCGAATCTGTGCATTTAATATATACTATAGATTTGAATAAATATTGATTCAAAAACACGTTACAAAATAATTGATAATAAGCGACCCTTTTGATTTCCTCAGACATAACAATCATGTTTGTTATGATTTGACAAATTTCATTACTAAATATTTTCGTTTCAATTAATTATCATCTACTATGCTTGTTTGCCGATCGTCGAGTCGGACCACATACACAACGAGGGCATTTAAAAAATACAGAAAACCTTTCGTATTCGTTGTAAAGACATAAGTTTTTCCACAACCCGTTTCAAAAACAAAATTGTTTTTTGTACACTAATTTACACGAGGGTATCGCTATTTATTAATAATTACATCTAATTAAAACAGCCAAGTTTCATTTACAACAGATTAATCATTGATATATGATACAAGCAGGACTTCGAACCGCTATTTTTTTCGTTCCGGTTCAAGTAAAAAAATATATATCGGTTCGGTTCTGGTTTTCGTTTCGCAAAAAATAAAGGTTTTTTCGGTTCAGCTCGAATCCAAAAACCTAGGAATTTACCGATTTACCCAAAATACCAGCGTGATTCGTTTTTTTTATAGCTCACCGAGGAATTTGAAAATCTCAAAACCCTATTGTGATTTACCGATTTGCCCAAAATACCGGTTTCTGTTTTCGTTCCGACAGAAATAACAGTTTTTGGTTTACGACAAGCTCGGGTTTTAAAAAAAACTATTTTCGACTACTTTATATAGGGTTTATAGCTTTCCTAAATTTATGTTTTTATGCATTAACGGATAACATTTCGATTTGAAAAAAATACAGTATTATGGCCCTGTAAATTTACCTAAATGTTATTCATCTGATTTCCGCGAAGAAGTCGTATATGAAGGCCCTTTTATCATAAGATAAACATATCGATAAATGATTGAATACCTGCAGTATTGATGAGGTTGTTTTGTTTTTATTGTAATATCTGGTTATTCTAAATCGCAAGAAATATCTCTTAACACATCTCTGCTGGAATGAAATTTGATAAATTAATATAATTATACAAAACCAATAATCTTCGATAAGGTTTCCATTGGAAAGGCAAACTTATTGTCAACGTAGTATTTTTTTAAATAAATAATTTATTCAATTCGTTAATTTATTCGTTAACATAAACAAACGTAATATAACAATAGTTTATTAAAAAATAACCCTTTTTAATGTTAAAATCTTAGATAGTTTCATGATTAAAATACATGTATTATTTATATTATTTAATCAGCTCTTCTATCCAAATTGATATGAGAAGATTGCATGAATGAATTTGATGGACGACGCTGTAGTCATACGTGACATTTAGGAAGCATAGAATGCCAGTTGGACTATTTCTGAATTTGATGATGCATCCTCTTGCACATCGCATATCATTATTATCATATCTCGCATCAGACAAGTCCAGGTCAAAACGAAGAAGAAGACTACGAGCTAGAGCGGTGCAACAAGTATATTCGGATGACTTTTATAGTGTTCACTTTCAATTATTGGTACAAAGTCATTTTATTTAAAAACAAAGCACTCAGCGTACTTATTCCACATTTTTGATAAATATACCATGAGAATTAGGTATCAAGGACGCGTGGTCCCGAAGCCGGTCCTAATCAATATTATAATTATGTGAAATAAAATTTAAAAAAGTTTTTGTAAAATATATTGTATGAATGAGTTAGTATAATTTTAAAACAATAACTTCGTCGGTGTCGAGTGCTTCATAATATGAAACAAATATATTTATCTACAGTCCTACAGACAATACACAATTTAAACGTTGATAAAATATTGATTGCTATCATACATACATCGTAACTGATAATTTGAAATTCCACACGTGACAACGAAAAATCATGATTATTTTTGCTTATATTTACAATAGTTTTCCATAATACCTCTATTCTGTAGTAAAATATTTTTTATGAGATAATCGGTTCGAAAAAATCTCAAAATCATGTACCATCTTGATCAGATGTTTCTTCCTGTATCGAATAATAACAAGTTATCAGTTACGTCAGTATACGTACATATTATTTTGAAACATTGATCGAGAAAGATCTAAGACACTAACGATCGACGGACCCATTAATCAAAAAATGACCACACGCCCGAATTGCGTGTAAAATTGTCAAAAAATATTTGTTATAGTTTTATATTTAAACATTAAATTACTAAAGAATTTTTCGTACAAAATAATATCAATATTTTCTTTCGCCTGCCACTCCCAATACACACAACCTAAAAGGTCAGACTACCCTGTTGAACAGGTCAATAACCTAGAATTATGTATCAACGCAAACGTATAGAAATATTTGGAAAGTGTTACTAAAAAAAGTGGGAATGAAACAGTGTATCGCACATTAACATATCAAATAATGTTTGGTGATATTAAAGATTTCACAGGCTTGTAGTGATTATTGGCCCTGATCCAAAATAGTCCTCGCGCTGGAAAATGTTTTTTTATTCCACGAAGAAAACCTACGCTTTATGTTTTCCAGAAACTATTCTTGTCGATTGTTCAATGTTCCAGACTATTCCGCAGACCGGCTAAATATATAAAAAAACATTATTTACAGGGAATCGTGATATCACAAAAAATAAACTAGTAAATAACCTACTGTGCTTTATATATAATAATATATTATTTTACATTCTTTTTGTAGTACGTATCTATATTATTTTTGTATACATTAAATTCTTTCCCTTCTTTTTCGATGTACAAACGAAATGAAAAAACGCATATCATAGGGAGAGAAATATGCAATGACCGGAAAATTAAAAAAAAATCTCATTATTCTTTCGAACGTTAGCTTCACGGAGCAAAACCAATCCACGTGTGCAACTAGGGTTTCTTTTTTCCCGGTATTTTATGGTGAGATAGGGAGTAATAAATACACCGATCCTGTTATCACGGGGAAATTTATAATTTTTCGGGAAAATTAGACATGTAGAAACGGACAAGAAAACTATTCCATATGGTTAAAAATAAAACAGAAAAAATATATATGTAATTATTAATTAAATTTAAACAATATTACAGATATGTATGAGTATATTACAATGATTTAAAAATATTTTTTTAAAAAACGTTACTATCAGTTAAATGTGTACGAAATTTTGTAATAAACAGACCGGCTGCAGAAAAGGCTCTTTCCGCTTCAACGGATGTAAATGAGATAAATTGTCAAACAATAAAATAATTCATTTTTTTTAAACAAGCCTATCATGTCAAACGCCAAAAAATACAGTTATTGCACCATCTTTTCTCTACTCGTGCACAATCAGCTCGTAAAAGCATCACATAGGACAATTCGACTCGCAATAGCGATATCAATGTTTAAAAAAAACCGGGACACCGGTTCACCGGAATCCCGAGTGCCGAGGGAGAAATCTATGTGCATCACATTTAATTTGTTTCACTGAATACCTAGTTAACCCGTTACCTGCCATGATCCCCATTTGGGGTACGCGACTATTATTGCTCTGCAGTTGGTAGTACTTGCTGGAATATTTTTACTATTAACACAGTTACGTTCAGAAGAGTCTGTAGCACCATCTTCACAGAAAATAATTTGCAATAGCATTATAAGATAAGAGTTATAAGTGCTAAAAGTTAAAATATTAAGGTAAATCGTAAAAAGGTAAAACGTGACTTTTGTATAATATATTTTTTGTATTGTTTCTTTAAATTTTAAGTTGTTATTTCGCGCATGACTAATATACAGGTTATACTAAATTTTAATGCTTAGCTATAAATAAATTAAAAATCGCAGTCAATTTTATTGCTGTTTTATCGCATGTTCCCATTTGGGGATCATGGCGGATGCCGTGTAAAATATTTGATACATGTGCTTTACTTTATTTTTTACTGATTTGTAGATATGCGTACGAGAAAATTTTATTCGCTTTCTGAATTGGAATAAATAGTCAATGATCCAAATTTTATGGTTGACGAAGAATCAGATCCTGAGATAGGCCTTGTTGAACATCCACCCTATACCGTCGGTTAGATATAGGAGAAATCGGTGACGTATACTTCAGAAGACACTTAGCCAAAAGATGTTCCAGGCAGTCAGAATTCATTCAAGCTTTCTACCAATAGAAGATTCCACTTTGGGAAAAAATAATGAAAGTACATCACCTTCATCAATTCAGAAGATCTTCCTATCTAACTCTAAAATTAAAAAATCTTAATCGCTTTGGAAAAATATAAGACCAGAATTTTCAAAAAAAAATGAGACAAGATGATGAAATTTTAAGCAATATGAAATATATAGTACAAATTCTGAAAGGAAAATCTCTTGTGGAAGTATTTGAGACATTATTTGAGGAAAATATAATGGAACATATAGTAAAACAAAGTACATTGTATGCATCCCAAAATAACCGCCATGGTTTCAATTTTTTCACCAGACTGTCTAAGAATTTTTTTAGGGGTTTTATTGCTAACTGAATATCATTCTTTGCCCCAGGAACAAAAGAACAGGTGCGAGGACGAGGGTTTATCTAATCAATGTGTAAGGAAATGTATGTCACGAAACCGATATTTGGAGATAAAAAGAAATTAACACTTCAATGACAATGCCGAATTAATCTAGAAGCAATGTACAGACATTTTTTTTATATTGGTCCATTACTTGATATGATGAACAAACTGTTTCTGAAATTTTGAGTTTTTTCTACAAATATTAGTATCGATGAACAAATAATTCGATATTATGGCCATCTTTATTTCAAACAATTTATAAGACGAAAACCTATACGTTTTGGATTCAAGCAATGGGCAATGTGTTTTAGCGAAACTGGATATTGCTTATATGCTGAATTATATCAAGGAATAAATGAGGGAGATACCAAGAAATGGGACTAGGCACGTCAGTCATAATGAGAAATATTTCTAAAATCGATAATCCATCCAACCATTTTTTTTATTTCGATAACTTTTTTATCAGTTTTGAGTTAATGAGACTGTTAAGTGATAGAAATATTACTGCTACGGGCACAGTACGATATAGTTGAATGAATAACTGTCCAATAAAAGATAACAAAATTATGAAAAAAGAAATTTGACTATTCAATATGTATATGTTTTTTTACACGCCATATGCCATGATCCCCATTTGGGAACATTTATAAAAACTTACTTTTTATGGGGGTAAAATGTTTTTTTCGTCAAAATATTTTACCAAACCTATTTTTCAGTAAAAAGGAACACATATATTGCAAAAAAAGCGGGAAAAAAAATCTGGCAGGTAATGGGTTAATGTAGCTAGATATTTTTTAGGATATTTTTATCGACACATAAATATAGTGGAACGTTGAATCGGTACAAGTGCTTTTTGTGTAGTTCATTATGACTGCACAGCACAATATTTCACTCTAGATAAGCTATCAGATGCAATTTCTTTCCGGGTCATTAATTCACATATACATTAAATATATTACGTTCTTTACTTTCGGAAATTTTCATTTTATTTCGCGATTGCAATCCCTATTTTAGTTATCTAATATATTTTTGTCTTTCTACGACATTGGAACGCGAGACCTTCCGTATAAATAATCGCCTGTTCTAAGCACACATCAAATTAATTTTGTTGCGGCAGGTCGCGTAGATTATGTGAATAATATTAACGATTATATGCTCGAGCAATAAATGTGATGTATTATATTTTAAATAATGGATAGTGATAAATAGCAACGTAGTCCAAATCAATTTATTATATTTCCCAAATTTAAAACTGTGACCAAAGGCTTTCTTTTTTGCATCGGATTTATTTTTAATTTAACTATTTTATCGGAAACTTATCAACGACGAATTTTTTAGATTGAATAAGTACCTACCTGCAATTTCATACATATATTATCTACGACGGCGTAAGCATACAGTATTCGATTGCTTAAATAATAATTGCATATAAGAGCCGGACGATAATTATTGTTTTTTTACATTGAGATTTAGCTCAGTGTACAAAATACTAGAAATACGTATTTTCAAAACAAGGAAATTAGTGGAATCGCACATACATTATAATATGGTAGTAAAGAACCGGAGTGACGCAGGATGAGTAATATACGAATATGATTAATACGTATTATACAAAACAAATTTGGACAAAGCCAAGTGTTTCTTATTTTCGTAGCCAAAACATATATAATTAAAGTACAAAGAACACAAAGAATTTGTAAATACATATTTCAGTGAATCTACGATAATATGGAAGATCGAAATATAAAGAACTAAGATCTTGATATAATAAACCTTCTACGGGCATAAAGTTATCAATAAGACGTTTGATTTAACTAATAGGACCCTTTTGTTGTTGTTTTATTAAATTAAAATTAATATGTACAACTACCGTGTGGCAAACGTTTGTCGAGAAAAATAACAATATGCAGATTGCAGACTATAGGAAGTGAAAGACAGACAAGAGGATTAGGCTGTCTTTTGTTATGTTATTTAGATGTATATTTGATATAGAAAAAAAGACATAAATTTAATATAAATACAATTATATTATAACATATTTTCCATTTTATCGACAGGCTACATTAATATGTTGGTGAAAATTATATAATATTGATCGAATTAAATGTTTTAAAAATATGTTGCCTAGGCAGTAACTGGACTATAAAGTATTCCAAAGTAGCTGTGCAAAAAATAAAACGAGTTATTAATAAACATTCAAGGATGAATTCCGTACTAACGATTATTTTATTCACAAAAATAGTATAATTACTGTGAAATGCTATAAAATAAAATACGATACTTTAATAAATAATAAACTACTTTCGTTTTAGCAGCGTCTGAATGAAACGCGATCGAAATCATAATGGTATGGGCGGGTACACTTATTAATACATTATTTATCGATTGGCGTATGTGTTAGGTTTGTTGAAAATATTATGTATTTATTGCGATTGGCATATTTATAATTAAAGACTTCAATAATTTTGTACAATACATTTATTTTACGGTAAATATTTGTTTGAAATATTCTGTGTATTATTACGAAGTTGGCGAGGTAAATTTAAACAGTCCAGTCAATTCGTCGTCTATAAAATAAACATTATTGCAAACGCGTCTCCATCATTTAAAATCAAATTAAAACTAACGTATGAACGTGTCGAACTAGAAAAAATAGAATTTCTTTTTCCAACTGTTGACGGATGAGCGCCGTCTCAAGGTTGCATTTATGAGTTCGTTTTGAAAATAAACGAAAAATATTGCGTCAAGAAAACAAAAATATTACGCTCGATGACGGGGGACAGGGGACGACACAATGATTAACTTTTTGACGATTTAAAAAAAATAGATGTTTTCAATAAACAAATGTATACATAGATTAGAACTATGTACCTTCATAATGTACGTTTCTATTATAATTTTGGCCGAACACGACCCGGGTTTCGCCTCTCGGCATCTCAGTTCAAGTGCATTCGCGCACTGGATAGCACCGGAAGATGCTGAGAGGCGAAACCCGATGAATATCATTTATTTATTAATTAGTAGTACCTAATCGTTCTTCATTTGGGAAAAGGAAAAACAGTGCTTTTGGTCAGGTTTACCAAATAGCAGGAATATAAGTGATTATAAAATCACAAAAAATGCTGGCAGGATAAAACTATACATAATACATAAAAGGCACATCAAAGATATGGTTGTAAATGTATTGTAATGTACGATAATTGACAAACTGATTCTGTCGTAACTCGCAATCAGCAATAAACGCATAAATGGTTTCTGGAATCGAGAAAAACAAAGTTGTTTTCATGTCATTCAATATTTAATTGGCAGCGGATTAAAAATCATCGTTTTTTGTCAAAATTTTCGAATAATAAGACAATCTTTCTTATCAGTATAATATTATGTATCTATATATTATCCAATTCGATCTTAACATCATTTTCCATTTAATTGACTGTAATATTGTTGAAACGAAGGCACCAAAATCAATTACATAATTAAAACACTGCAGTGTTTTAATGAATTCATTATAATATTATTAAGTTTGGTTTTCAAAACAGATGATATTTCCATGTGATGAATGAGGACTGGAGTACTTTGTGAGTTCCTTTATGTCGAGGGTAGCGTTACCACTAATTGTCAGCCAGTTTGGGATTAAAATATACGTTTACGTTTAAATAATTTTCAAGATGTAAAACGGTGAGCTTTTAAGTTGACATTTCAGTGGCGGTTCTAGGTACTGGGCTAGGTGGGCTTAGCTCGACCTGCATATTTCACCCAAAATGTGTAGAAAAAAAACTTTAGAGGACTCAATAAAAATGAACAGCAATTCGGCCGCTGAGCAAAATAAATACATTTCTAAACCTGACTAACCTTTCCCAAATTAATACAATATATTTGATTTGATTTTCCTCTGTCAATATAAGACAATGCTTTGTCTACCTACAATAATACTCTCGATTGTGTTTTGTATTACGATTTTAAACCGAGCCGGCATCAAATAAGCAATGGCCCTATACATACTTCATACAAAACCGGCAACGTGACGTCAGTCTCTCAATACCTACGTATTAACTCTCGCGGCTCGGAGACTAGAAAAATACTTCTCTGCCGATGGGGGTCGTTTAGGGACTCCAGTGGTTTCCTCATTATTGGCCTTATTCTTATAAATTTCAAAAAAAAAATAGGCTAAGGGCTTTAAAATATCTCTCTGCGTCATTCCTTATACATTTTTTTTTATAAAAATCCGTCGTTTTATAATAAATAATCATATTTTAAGTTGCGCATAAAAAAGACGTCATTCCAGTTCCAATATGTATTTGCAACTGACGCGTTCAGCCTAGTTATCTTACGAACGATCGCTGATAAGCGGGCGCTTATCTCGCTATCGCATCGCGTTATCGCGTATTTATATAAACTACAAAAGGTCCAAAAAACTATGATATAAGAATACTTTTATTATAAACATTGTATCACCCATATTAAAATAGATATTTAAGAAAATGTGGGTATTGGGGTCGCATTTCTTGAGCTTAGAAACGGAAAAGTTAATAATAATAATAGAGGCTCGGACTGTTTTGAAATTAGACCGAGCTAAAACCAATGCTTTTTTGCAACACTGTTTACACTGGGGCGTGATCAAGCACGATTAGAAAAGGTATGTATTTTATAACGGAAACGTCATCTAATCGTACACGATTGCCCCTCAGTATACAGCCTGCAGTCATTACGTCACAGGGGCTAATTTAATCTAGCCCATATATACAAAACACTCGTACCAACCTCTGTTCGTTAAAAAATAAACGTCAGAATTCGCTGTATTAACAGACAAGTTGTATTGTATAAAACAAAATACGGTAGTTCACTTTGAAGAAGACGAATTTGAGGTCCAGTTTTTACTATTCTTTTATTTCATACTTACATCAGCTTTGATTTCACTATATAATAATTTATGCTTTGCAGTAGTGTCGTAGTATTTGTTGATTTGCTTGTAGATTAATGTATAATGTTAAGTGGAAACATGCACAATTTCGTAAATAGTACACAATGCTAAACTTTTCTCTAGCCCACCCAAGATTTTAGGTCACGAACCGCCACTGCATTTAACATAATTTTAACAAAAAATAGATATTGATACGGTATGGTTCATAGTCACACGCTCCACTACCACGACACGAACCGAACACAACGTGTGTGGGGGACACTTCCCGGTCCTGGAACTTGCTTCCAGAGACCTTTAGTTGTAAATTCACTTTTAGTGTTTTTCTTTTGTGGTTTTTCGTCCGTGATGGAAGAACTGATATTTTTCCATTTCAACGAAAATTAAAATTCACTCTGTTCTGCGCGCGGATTTAGCATCAATTTTCTTAACTTTTATAAAATCGTGTGAGCAAGCTAGGTCTTATAATAGTTATTGTGTATTGTCATAATTAAAAAAATTGTTTGTTAAATATTGTATGTGATTAATCTTTGGTGATTGTAAATTCCTAAATAAACGTTTTCGTAAGAGTTGAGCGATAGGTTTTATTTAATTCTACCTACCCGTTTTACGCCGGGTTCATTCAAACTGTTATAGGTCTTAATGACTTTTATTAGTGGTGATTTATTCTTGGGGTATAACATCGTGAACAAAAGTAGAAATTTCTCACAATAAATGAAACTCCCTCAAAAATAAATCACGAGTAATGTCAATATCTTATACCATTTTTATTGATTGAATTAGCGTTTACTTAGCAGAACTCTTTTAAGCACAGGAATACCAGAATACCCATAAACCATATCACAGAGATCACGTGCGACATTTTTTGAATGAATGGTATCTAATAAATAACTAAAATATATAATATTAAACATCGACTTTATAGTTAGATACTTCCAAAATGAATTATTTTAAGGTAATGCAGTGTTTTAATACTAAAAAATCTGGGATAGAATATATCAATACAATTTAGAAAAATTATCGATACGCAATGTTTTTTCTTCGAACTCATTTCCGTGAAAAGTTTTCAGAATGCCGATTTAGCGTGTCTTTCTATATTATTAGGATGAGACTTGGGTATATTATGGTAGGTATCTATATACCACAAACGGCTACTCAATCAAACTTCTGGCCGGTCCTGCTAACTATGAGAAGATTGAATCAAATGAATAACACTGCACACTTCGATTGAATATTTTTTCTACTTTCATTGTCGATGTCATAGGCAATGGCGTAGGAAGGTGTCCCGCCGCCCAGGGCGTTTCTTGAATGTGCCGCCTCCCCTCAATAATTTGTCCACTTTTTTTTTTTTAAATCACTTATATTTTTTTTGCTGATACTCCAGGTGAATCAATTTTTTTTATTTATAAATAAAAATTATATAAAAATATTTTGTTTTGTTATTTTTTTTTGTTTTTTATTTTTTTTCAGAGCATGAAATTTTTTTAATGTGTAAAAAAAAAATATTAGTCAATTGTCTTTTTATTATGTTTGGAGGAAAAGTGACAAATTATTGCTATTATTATAACTACATATAAGTATATTTTATTTTGTAAACATAACATTGGGGAAAAAAACATTTAAAATTTAATTTTCTGGTTTTTCTCTTCACAAAATCGTAAGTAACGTTATCAACATCTATTTTATCTGTTTTATTAAAAACATGGATGTAGAGTTAGTTGGAGTCGTTTCCGTAGTCGGAAAAAACTAACTCTACAGTGTACAAATCGCATAAGTCAAAAGTCACCACTGGTCGATCTGGTATGAATGCAAATTAAATAAGAAAGAGATTTTTTTATATAAATTGCAAAAGTATAAGAGTATTTCAATTTTTCTTCATATCTCTGTTTGCTTAGCAGGAACAGCAACAAAAAAATTAATTCTTCCTAAGCAATGCTACCATGATCTTGTTTTTAGTGTTTTACAAAGCATAATCATGCCAGGAAAAAATGGTGAATTAATTATCGCTTGCATTGATTCTTTATACGAAACAATTTTTGTTTATAACCTCTGAAGTTTTTTTCTATTTCTTAAAAAAGCGACCCCCAAAAAGTTGTGTTTAATCAGTAAGTTACAAAGCACAACTTAGACGAAAGAAGGCATAATATTGAAATAAAGCTCGCATTGATTCTATATCCAAAACAATTTGTATTTGTTTTTTTATCTTTTAAAATTTCAAAAATGCCGCCTCCAAAAAAGTATATATTGTCAGTGGGCGGAAGAAAATATAGTGAAAGTGATATTGCTTACATTGGTTCTGTATACATATCAATCTTTATTTTCATACTACTTTCAAAATTTTCTTTTCATTTTCGAAAATGCCGCCCACATAAATGTGCCGCCCGGGGCGGTCCGCCCCCTCCGCCTCCCCCACGCCACGCCACTGGTCATAGGATAACTATCAATTTATACACCAGTTAACATGGCAATAAAAGCTCGTGGTTTATTATATTATTTTATAGACAAAACCAATTAGGATCACTCACTGGACGTCACAGTAAAAATATTGTCAGTGGACAAAATGTTTACCGACCATATTACATACCTACTAATAATTTAGCCAACTAGCCTCAAGGGCGTTATCCCGAGTTTTATTGACTACTTGGCATTTAGCATGGGCCATTTTAAAATAATAATACGTGCAGTCACAGCTGCTTCACTATTTAAAATTGGAATAATATTGACAGAATCAATTTTATTCATCTGTTAAATCTGTCTACCGAATAGGTAGGTGTATTGATAAAAGCTTATTGATTTTTTTAAAAAAGTAATTAGTGAAACAAGTTAAAAATGATTTAAAAACAACTGCAAGTGGATAGATTCATACATATTTAGCGATCCTCCTTTATGGTCAATAATAGTGATACTAGTCGATACAAAGTTGGACAGTATTTAAAATGTTCTATCGACTAGAAATGGAAATTTTTCAAATTTGGAAGATTTCAGTATGACCCATATCCAAATTTTTAAATTAATTATATCTGTTTAGAATTACCAGTATTATAACATATTAATTGAACCAGATAAATAGTTATCAGATGTTAATTGTATTCCCTACTAAATATATTTTAGGTCTGTAGCTTATCTGTTTGTATGGATAAGCTATTTAATATTAATTAAACAGTCCATTCTATGGTTCTTACTAAATAATTACTTGTATGATGAAGTAGAATCATTTAATGGAATGGAATAGTACTATATTATTTTTTTATGGTAGTATTTAATTTGTTAATATGAAATAAGTACATTAAAATGTAAACCATTCTACAAACAAAACTTTACAACTATATAAAAAGATATAATCAAAATATTAACTGTTTTTGTCTTTATATACCCATGCATTAGGGTTAGCCCATTAACATATTTGATTTTATTTTTGTTTATTAAAAGTTATACTATTATTATACCAAATAAATAAATACCATCTATGAGGCAACAAAGAGATTAATTTGATATAATTTAAAAGAAAAGGAAAATAATCTGTCGGAAATTATACACTGTCGTTTTAATAATATCTTACAATTGTCTTTCCACCACGGGCAAAAGTAAACAATATTAAATTTGATGAGATTAACTTACATACATTTAAGGTGTTCACTGTGAATTTTTGTTGGAAAGACATTGTATTAAAAAATACAACATTGTTGCTAGTTACAATCATTATCAGCTGATATTATTCAGTGGAATTCATGCAGAATTAGTACAAGCCGGTGTTTTATTTTTTAAGAATAACTTAATTAATATTCTACAGTCTTAAGTGTTCTGATAATTAATGGAGTAAATAAGATACACACACGTTTCTATTATAATTTTGGCCGAACACGACCCGGCTTTTGCCTCTCGGCATCTTCCGGTGCTATCCAGTGCGCGAATGCACTCGAACTAACCGGAAGATGCTGAGAGGCGAAACCCGATGAATATCATTTATTTATTAATTAGTAGTACCTAATCGTTCTTCATTTGGGAAAAGGAAAAACAGTGCTTTTGGTCAGGTTTACCAAATAGCAGGAATATAAGTGATTATAAAATCACAAAAAATGCTGGCAGGATAAAACTATACATAATACATAAAAGGCACATCAAAGATATGGTTGTAAATGTATTGTAATGTACGATAATTGACAATTATTGACAAACTGATTCTGTCGCACCTCGCAATCAGCAATAAACGCATAAATGGTTGCTGGAATCGAGAAAAACAAAGTTGTTTTCATGTCATTCAATATTTAATTGGCAGCGGATTAAAAATCATCGTTTTTTGTCAAAATTTTCGAATAATAAGACAATCTTTCTTATCAGTATAGTATTTTATGTATCTATATATTATGAATACGATCTTAACATCATTTTCCATATAATTGACTGTACTATTGTTGAAACGAAGGCACCAAAATCAATTACATAATTAAAACACTGCAGTATTTTTATGAATTCATTAAAATATTATTAAGTTTGGTTTTCAAAACAGATGATATTTCCATGTGATGAATGAGGACTGGAGTACTTTGTGAGTTCCTTTATGTCGAGGGTAGCGTTACCACTAATTGTCAGCCAGTTTGGGATTAAAATATACGTTTACGTTTAAATAATTTTCAAGATGCAAAAAGGTGAGCTTTTAAGTTGACATTTAACCAGTGGCGGTTCTAGGTACTGGGCTAGGTGGGCTTAGCTTGACCTGCATATTTCACCCAAAATGTGTAGAAAAAAAACTTTAGAGGACTCAATAAAAATGAACAGCAATTCGGCCGCTGAGCAAAATAAATACATTTCTAAACGTAACTAACCTTTCCCAAATTAATACAGTATATTTGATTTGATTTTCCTCTGTTAATATAAAACAATGCTATGTCTACCTACAATAATACTCTCGATTGTGTTTTGTATTACGATTTTAAATTGAGCCGGCATAAAAAAGCAATGGTCCTATACATACTTCATACAAAACCGGCAACGTGACGTCAGTCTCTCAATACCTACGTATTAACTCTCGCGGCTCGGAGACTAGAAAAATACTTCTCTGCCGATGGGGGTCGTTTAGGGACTCCAGTGGTTTCCTCATTATTGGCCTTATTCTTATAAATTTCAAAAAAAAAATAGGCTAAGGGCTTTAAAATATCTCTCTGCGTCATTCCTT